>CM014085.1:945623-1410623 GCA_004119915.2 Collichthys lucidus | reverse complement strand
CGCCAACACATAAAAGAGTTTGCTGAGGTAAGTAATTCAGATATATATATATATATATATATATATATATATATATATATATATATATATATATATATATATATGTATACACGCAAATGCATTTATTTAAACAGTGTGAATGATAAATAGTACACATTAGACATTTGTGAGTTTGTCACTAGTCGAGGCTTTAGTTGCCGGTGACGGCCGGGTAACCGTCCGCGGCTCCAGCGCGTCACTCAGACTGTCTCTGCTGCTGATGAGAGAGACATGTTAGCAGTCGATAGCTAGCATGCTGTGCTAGCTGCTGTGTGTGGCGCGTGTGTGGGGTGGGCATAAGTCTAGCGTTTATTTATTTCTTTATTTATTTATTTATTTATTTTTTTTGGGGGGGGGACTGTATTAACGTTGTATTAACCTTTTAAAATTATTTCTCTTTTTACCAGAAATACATCCCAAAATAAAGTAGTGTCCCATGCCCTGAGATTTGTATGCACCTTAAAAATATATGGTAAGTTGTTAATATTTTTGTCCTTCTGTCAATCTGTTATCTACCTGGCATGTAGTATTGTACCAGGAGTTTATTCAGCTTTGTTATTTCCCCTGGCCTGTGTTTGGGTATTTTGTATATAAGAAAATGCAGTATATTTATCATTTACTAATGTTTTTGATTTTGTTTTTCCCTTTTCTTACAGTGACGTGTATGTGGCAGTGCAAGCATTGTGTTGCCAGAGAGAGTAGTAGGTACAAATTACTCAAACATTATAAACTTCATCATCATTATGGAAGAAGCCAACATTTTCTGTGCATATTTGTAAATTGTCCATGCACATTCAAGACATGGAGTGGACTCAGCACCCATGTCTATAAAGCTCATTCATATCAGGTTACACAGAAAACTTCCAGTTCAGTAACTTTTAAATGCGAGTTATGTGAATGCAGACCTCTCCACTGAGAAAGATTTTTTTGTTCATATTGGAACACATCTGCGAAGTAATGAGACAGTTAGTTGTGTGTTTCTTGGTTGCCCTTTCAAGACAAATGTTTACAGCACATTTTATACACACAAAAACAGGAAGCATCATCCACACACACTGACTAAAAGATCTCAAAGCCAGTGTAGTTACATTTGTGGAGCCGTTACAAGTGTCAGATACCTCTGATAATGTGAGGGCTGGCTGTTCTGCTGATCTATCATATGGTGAAGTTGAAACTGAGTCAGTGACAGAAAGTGATGACGGTGCTGTTGAAAATCTGCCACAACTAATCGAGAAAAAAATAGCGGCAATATTGTTGAAATTGGAACATATATTTCATATTCCAGCAAAAGGAGTAAATGAGTTATTGGAGGAGTTGCATTTTTTGTAAAGCATACAATTACAGAAATTTTTAATAGCCATAATCTCCATATTGATCAGGATGTTATCGAAGAACTTGCCAATTCTGTCTGTGTTTCTAACCCTGTGGCTAAAGTTTTGGGCAAGTGTGGCCCTCTTGCCACATCTTATAAAAGAAAACAATACTACAAGATAAATTTTAGGGTTGTAGAGCCTGTTGAGTATATTTTATCTGTAGACCAAAGGAGGTCATTTCAGTACATCCCTTTATTGCAGTCATTACAGGAAATACTGAGTAACAACAAATTACTGAATAGAGTTATTGAAGAACACATAGCTCAAGAAAATAGAAAGGATTTGCATGGTGATCAGCGGGTTTACACGTCTTTTCGTGATGGTGAGCATTATAAAACAAATAGCTTTCTAGCAGTTGATGCGTTGAGAATTTCCATAAAACTTTACATTGACGATTTTGAGGTTTGTAATCCTCTTGGTACCTCACGTAAAAAGCACAAGCTTTGTGGTGTATACTGGGTCTTAGACAATTTGTTTGTAAAAGTGAAGATCTGAGAAAATTTGGGTACGAAAAAGTCTTGGATCCACTTTTGAAAGATCTGGGGCCTCATGTACAAAGCTTGCGTACGCACAAAAAAGTGGGGTACGTCCTTTTCCACGCTCACGTTCAGATGTATCAAACGTGAAATGATCGTAGAAATGTGCGTGCCCCACGCCAATTTCATACCTGGCGTACGCACGTTTCTACAGCTATTGTTCCTTTGGCGACACTTAGAGGTGACGCTGGGAAACTGTTAATAATGTGAAAACAAGTAGTCATCAGAGTGATGTGCACATCAGAAACACACTTATAAATAATTAACACACCCACATGTTTGCAGTTATATAGGTGGTTATAAAAGCATGCGTAATGTGATGAAGAAAATGATATTAACAAATTAACAGCGTTAGCGCTGTTAGAGGACCTTGCAAACGTGAGCGATTTAAGGAAAGGATTTACTTGCAAACCATGATAATTGGCTCATAAGCCGATTTCGGTTACCAAGGCCAGTGTTACTGGAGCTGTGCGCAGAGCTGCGACCGGCCCGAGAGCACAACGGCCGGGCCGGCGAGTAGCCCGGGGTTGTGCTGACTACGCTGGGGTTTCTGGCAACAGGGGCATTCCAGCGGGAGCTGTTTATCTAAGTAGGAAACATTTTTATTCCATCAATGTTCAAATCATATGTGATGCGCAAATGCAGCTAACTAACATTGTGGCAAGGTGGCCTGGTTAAACGCACGACTCATTCATTATGACTAACAGCATGGCTGGGAACAGGCTGGAGGCTGCATGGTGCGCGATGGGTGGCTTCTGTTCGGTTAATTGCCCTGTATGTAACGCTGGTTTACATACGGGACAATTAAACAAATAAACTCTGTAAAACTCTTACCCAGAAGCCGTGCCAGTGTGCCAAAGCATATTTGGGCATGTGCGCATTCAAATATCATGTTTTTGGTTTTCTTTATTTCTTTATTTTCCGCTTGTGAAATTAGAGCTGCAGAGCTTTCTAACAAGCCCCTGATTGTTTTCCTGTGTTCAGTATTCTTGTCAGTAAAAGCGGGCGTAAAATGTCGCCGCAGCGCCACACCTGTCCACACCTGTGTGTGCGCTGCTCGGATCCCACGGCATTATCTGATCGGACAAAGAGGTGAATCTCAGGTCCAGGGCCTATTTAAATAGATTTGCATATGTAAATGTGGGCGTGGACAGGGAGGAGTTGCATGTGCGCTCAATTCCACGTTGATTGGGATGTACAAAAGAAACGTGCTTGGATCCATGCGTACGCACACTTTGATACATCTGATTTTTTTTTTGTGTGCGTACGACAGTTTCCGGGTTTTGGCGTACGCCAAGTTTTAGTAGGAAATCCACGCAAGTATTCGTACATGAGGCCCCTGGTCATTTTGGAGCAACATGGTGTGTTCATCAGTCAGTTGAACGAGTGTATCAAAGGCACTGTAAACGGCGTAGTAGCTGACAATCTAGGAGCTCATGGGCTGGCAGGTTTTGTAGAAAGTTTTTCTGGGGAATACATCTGCAGATAAAACCAATCGACCTCACGCAATACCGCAGACTTTCTCAGTTAAAAAAAGTATTGGTGGAAATGCACACGAAAATTGGTCTCTGCTTAGATTATTGCCTCTGATTATTGGTCCACTTGTTCCAGAGGATGAACCTGTATGGCATGTTGTTTTGGATCTCAAGGACATAGTGAAGCTTGTTGTAGCCCCTGTCCACTCTGATGAGTCGATTGCATATCTTGAGTGTAAAATCTGTGAACATCGCCAGAGATACCAAGAGCTTTTTCCAAACATCCGTCTGCTCCCTAAACATCATTATTTGGAGCATTATCCTGCTTTGATTCGCCTCTTTAGGCCTCATCCATAAATGGACTTTGAGATTTGAGGCGAAACATAGTTTCTTCAAACAGATTGCCCACCATACCAACTGTTTTAAAAACATTCCTCTCACACTTGCCAGAAAACACCAGCTCACAATTGCGTCAGACTTGCACTCTTCTGACCATAGGACACCTTAACTAGTGTGTCATCAGTACCAATTGATGTTTTGCAAAGCAACATTGCAACTGCTATTAAGCAAAGATTACCAGATGAGACTGATGTCCATATCACAAAAAGTGTGTCATACAATGGTATGAACTACAACAAAGGAATGATTGTAGTCCACGGGAAATTATTTGGTCTTCCTGAGTTTGCCGAAATTCTGCAGATTTGTGTTTTGCAAGGCAAGATACATTTTATTGTGAAAAAGTTATCCGATTGGTATAGAGAGCACTTCAGATCTTTTGAACTTGACACGTCACATATGAGAGAGGTGTCTCTGATTGGGCATGGAGAACTACTCGATGACTATCCATTAGCTGTCTATTCAGTGGGAGGCCTGCGTCTGGTTACACTAAAGCAGTGTTTCTCAAACTTTTTCAGACCAAGGACCACTTTGTCAAAAAAAAAATTTTCAGGGACCACCTGACCCCGTCTTCAGCCACCTATCCATCATTGTTTCCCATCCTCTCCGTGCCTTGTTTTAGTTAAAGTTCACAGCTTTTGCTGCTCTTTTCCTTGCTTTCTTTTCCTTACTTACTGACGTGACAGCGGAATGATTTTGTCTATAGGAGACGCCGTGGTTGCTTAGGCAACAATTTGGGCACTGCTAATTCAGATTTATCTTCATATATCCATTATACATATTTAAAAAAAATATTTGTCTGCATTTTTGTTCAGAGAACAAATTCGCTTTACACTTCAAATAATGTTAGGTAGGACTAGGGCTGATATGGCCTGTAACCAATATCTCTATTTTTAAGCTATATATTATATATATATTTCGATATTTTTGTTGTTGTTGTTTTGTATTGTTTATTTCTAATAAATATTGTCATTATTTCCATGATAGCATTGTAATTGCTCAGAATCAACGTAGAACAGTAGATTTACACTTGCTGTGAGACACACCTCTTTTATAGCATTTTAACACTTGTCATATTTTTTTATGAATTTTTAATACATTTCATGATGTAAATATGAGCTTTAAAGCTCAATAGCTTCCAGGTCCTGTGACCTATTGGCTCAAAATCAGTGTAGAACAGTCGAGCTACACCTGCTATACGACACACACTCTTTTTTATAGCATTTTTGCCACCATTCTTCATATTTTATAAATAAACGTTTAATACATTTTTACAACACCCACGTTTTATTTTGAAAACCGAAAGTGTCCACACGCTGCAGTAAGCTAGCGCTGACTTTCCAGTTTTTTAAAAGTGTTTTCAATAAAGTCGGCAATAAGGGCGCATTGGAGCAGCTGACGTGACCACGCGAAAACGAGAGACGGCGTGACCGCAGCTGTTTTTCTTCGGAACCAAGTCGTCCGTCTCCATCTTCAATTACCTCACTTGGACTCTTGGCTTCACCTCTCCTCACTTGATACAGAAAGTACGCATGCGCGCAGGGGATGTTTCTGGGTGGGCGGGGCAGTGTGCTGCGTGCTGTGAGCAGCAGGAGTGAGTGACAGGAGAAACTCCGGAGAACTAAATGCCGACGGCTTAAAACATTTACGTGACAAGTACTCGATGGTCGCGATATAGTCATTTCATACATCTCACGTAAAACAAGCCGCGATATATCGAGTATCCCTAGGTAGGACTCCACAAACTTGTGTGGGAAATTCGAATATTTTAAGAGATCCTCTCACGGACAACTTGAGGTCGCTCGCGGACCACTAGTGGTCCGCGGACCACACTTTGAGTAACACTGCACTAAAGAGACACATTAACTTAGTTGGAAGATGGATGTAATGTTTGTAAGTATTTCTTCCCACATCATGTGACACAGTAAGTCGTGAAATCATGCAAGGTATGAGTTTAATGATGAATAAATGTATTAATTTATTATTTTTAAGTAATCAGTCAAGTAATCAAGTTCACAACCAAAATATATAAGACAGAAAATGATCAAATTTGGGAAGCTCGGACCAGAGAATGTTCAGAATATTTTTTTGTGGAAAAATAGGATAAATCAGAATAGCTGTTAAGCAGAGTAATACATATCACATAAGATCCTAGTTTTGATGTTTTAAAAATAAATATCAACACTTGCCTTATTATAAATTATTGTAAGAGACCCTGTGTTTTTTAATTGTGAAATATTCAGCCAGTGTTTTTCTGCTTTTGTTCAGGTCCCCACAATGGCCCAGCCCATAAGACTGAGGGTTATCCTTGGTGAAGATGATGCCAGGAAACTTATTCTGCCAGCAGGGATACCGGACTCCATACAGGAATTGTGCCAGACAGTAAAGACCAGTTTTAGATTGGTCTAAGATTTTCGGCTTCAATATCAAGATGCTGATTTTGGAAATGACTTTGTAAACCTGTCTGAACCTTGTCTGAAATTCATGACAAAGCAACTATAAAGGTTGTATACTTAAGTATTCACAACAATGATGACACAATGACACGTCGACCTCTAGCAGTCCAAGGATCAACAGATTCATTATCCGTCTCCTCGGTTGAAACGGATAACACAGAGCCTGCTTCATCTTCAGGTTCATCACCATCTACAAGGCTGTCCATCTGGCCAAGTGTCTTGACAATCCCTAGTTTCAACTATGATGCTGAACTGCAACTTGACAAGGCCAATGCTGAGTGCAGTGTTAGTGGAACTCATTTGAGCCCCTCACCGAAACTGAAATCACACATTTTGGAGAAACTGGCCGAAGAAATAATTAAATTCAAAGCCTACCCAACTGACAATGATCTCAATGATGTTGCAGAAGCTCTTGTGAATAAGCATTCGTGTCTGAAGGAGCAGGGTTCCTTCAATGGCTGTTACGGGTGGAAGATTAGCCTCAAGTATAAGATGGCCAACTTCAGGACCAAACTAAGAGGCCTTGGATGTCATGAGGTGACCATAAATTCACTGAAACACAAGGCCCAAGACAAAGCAACCTTGAATGTGAAAAAGCCCAGAAGGGCAGAAGTCAATTACTGTCCACAGCATCCAAAAGGAGAAACGACTGACACTCTGGAATCGAGAGAATTGCACTGCTTTCAGAGATTAAGAAGAGAAACAATGACTATGTAGTGGCACTGAAAATAGAAAAGACTTTTTCATATAGAAGGCAAGAAGTTCTTCAAGGACAGCCCCTCGTTGCAGACTTCAAAAGCAGATGGCCAGCTCTGTTCACTCAGAAAGAGGTGAATGTCCTATATGTGCTCATGTTTTAAGTATACCTCAGAGTGTGTGCACACAAGTACAGAAAGATAATGACAAATCAAATATAGTGTTTACCATTTTTTTTTTAAACACCAAACCATGGAAAAAAAACGTAATGATGATGACATTTACACTATACGGCGCTGTACATTTACTTTATTATGTGGTAGCACTGCGTGATTCATATAAACTTGTTTATAATATCCAGTTTATATTTTTAATATGAAGACTAATTAACATTCTTTTCTTCTTGTTGACAAGACCCTTAGAATAAGCTTTCATATTGAACTGATAAATGGTCTTAGACTCTACTGTTTAACCCTTTAACGCATAAGATGGGTCAAAAGTGACCCGGCTGAGTTAAAATTTTCTATATCTTTGTAATAAGTTATTTTTATTACTCAGCACTCCATGAATTCCTCAAATAACTTGTTTATGTTCCTGACAAAACTTAATTTCATTTTTTTCATGAAAGCTTTTTAAGTAAAAATACTTTTTTTGTCACTACCCCTTTAATGCGCAACATGGGTCAAAAATGACCCGCATTCATTTTCTATGGAATTTCACAGAAAGTGTTACGTTTCTTACCTATATTGTAAAAATGAATTTAATTCCTCATTTAATATTCCAACTTTCCATCACTTATTTAGTTTTTACCCCAACACTAATACTTATTTCTATTACTTTATGGTTACTCTTTGAATTATAAGACATTTTATGTAACAGAAACAGTTGATTTGCAGTATTGTTTTTAAAAAAAAATGTATTTAATCATTTAATATTCCAATATTAAATTAAATTAAATAATAAATAAAATAAATACATTAATTAAAATAAATAAATTTATTACTGAATGATGATACTTAAAACATTAAAACAGTATACAGTGAGTACAATACAGTGAGTGTAACTGACACTGTAAACCTGTGAATATTGAACAGTTACAGCTACTGAAGTGAGCCACTAACAAACAGCAGTGGTATAAAACTACATAAACTGAATAAAACAAGTATAACAGCATAATACCATGAGCACAGGCAGATATAGGCCTACACTGAGACAACTGTCTCAGTTATTGCATGAGAGACTTTTCTGTCTCGTGCAGGACAAAGACAGCACCTCTTTCTCTTCCTCTCTAAAAGGCTGGGTGGCTCCTGTGGCTGGATGCCCCACCTCTGTACGCCACATATCTCCATGGCCTGAGTGACATGCCTCTGCAGATGGAGACTGGTCTCCGTATCTCCTGAGCCTCCTTGATGAAGAGGCGTCGGGCATTTGGCACATCATATACTCAGAGTGATGTGAAGTAAAACTGGTCAAGGCATTCAGAGCGCCAACATAAACCATATTTTGCCAGAGCACCGTGGGCCACCTCCTTGTTCGCCGCTTCGACGTGTATGTGTGGACCATTTGGTCCATTAGATCCACACCTCCTTTTGTTTTGTTGTAATTTTGTATGATCTCTGGCTTCTTCTTCATGTTGTCATCCACTGCTGTGTCGTTATGCATGGTACTGAGAAGGACAACAGCTTTGTTCGTCTTTGGGACATAGCTCACCATAGACATCTCTCTACAGAATCCAAAGACGCTCCCTGGAGACTTACATGTGGTTTTGCAGAAGTTCTGAAGTTCTGATTCCTTCTTAAATATGTAACAGGTCACAGATGTCCACAGTATATGTATTCCTGACTGGAAACACTTGCAAATATTATAGTACCTAATGCGGGACACTTTAGACCCATGTCTGCAAATTAGTAGAGGAATTCCAAATCTATGTTTATTTATAAGATACAAAAGTAAAAATAAAAAACAACAGTTTCTGTGCATGAAGGAGTACCAAAATTGTTTCTTTGTAAATTATTATGAGATTAAATGTATTGATTTTAGATGTTGTAAGAGAAAAAACCACACCAATGCTTAGAATTCCATTGGAAATGAATGCGGGTCACTTTTGACCCATGTTGCGTGTTAGAGGGGGTTTCAATAGCTTGCGCATTTAAGGGTTAAAAAGGCTGCAGGTCTTTAAACTGGTTAAGATTCATCCTCTCTCTGTCCTCCCTCTTCTCTCTCCTCTTCCCTCGTCTCTGTCCTCCTTCCTCCGCTATCGTGAATCATTTTTTTTTCTCCCACCCCTAATATCATGATCAAGCAGCTACAGTAGTAGTTCACTGTTCATCCTTCCTGTGTTGTATATTGTTGTGATGTTCAAATAGGATGAGTGACAAGTGTATTGTTGTTTTTCAGATCCACAACGAGTTCATGCGCATATCAACTGTACCTCTGATGTCTACATTCTGAGCTTGACCAACACTCTCCACGCATGATGGAGCTCTTTCGAAGGAAAGGTGGAGCGGCTGGGAAAAAAATCAAACAAATCATGGTGGCCATTTCCAAGGTTTGTATTAAAATGTGTAGACTTATGCTTAATACTTTTTATGTCCCTGCCCTCTATGTATGTAAGCAAAAGTTCCACAAATCCGTTAATACTGTGGAGTTCTTTTTTGGAACTGCTAAAATGCAGAATATTGTCAAACCTGGTTCTCTTTTCCCCTCAGGATGACACAATACATACAAGACAACCATGCATCCTTAAGTCCTTGTGCGTCTACCTGAACGAAGACCATGAGAAACTTGTGAAGGAGTATATGGTGAGTTACATACTCTAGAAAACTGCAGGTTAAAATGGTGCTTTGGTAAAGGATGGCCAATTTTATGCAGTGTTCTTGATGTATTTGATTGATCCATATTCTCTCAAAGCCTGTTGTGCTCACAGGGATTTCCAACCTTTGATTTCACTAGATTTTCACCATTTCCGTAATGTACACATCTGTACATCTCCAACAGAATTTGTACTTCTTTTCTTCATAAAATTCTATGTCTATTTCCACACTGTCTAGAGTCATAAAATGTATTTATTGTCATATTTTACTCCATAGAACACAGACACTGAGGCCAACACTTCAATGGAGAAAACTGTAATGGGAGTGTACATCATACAGAAGTAGGCACACCCTGGAGATGATCCAGAGGACATTGGTGTCTTAATAGAAGGTGTGGAGGTACTCAGTGGTTTGGGGGACACTGCGATTGCCTGTGCTCTGTTATTTGGACTGATATACTGTCTGAACCTGAGCTACCCACCTGAGCTCAAATTTACTTTTGGAGTCCTGCAGAAGATTCTACTGAAGCTGGATGGCCAGAGGTTGTCATCCAAGGCACAGTTCCTGAAGAACAAGCTTATAGGGTGAATAAGCTTGATGACTGATGCACGCATGGCATTTGTCCACATCTCTGCCAATGCAGATTTTTTTTTTTGTTTGAAAGTTCAAAATTAGAAGAAAAATGTTCCAACAGACAATTTAGTTTAACACTATGGACTGAGATTAAGATTGTCGTCTCATATGTTAAAAATGGAAATGACACAGAACATACATCCAGACTGGTTTTGCTAGATGGACAGTTGTGGCTGGAGCAGTTGTATTCATACGGGTTTTAAAAAACAGTTTCTGTGTCAATGTGCACTTTGAGCTCCTAAAGTTGAGTATTGTTTACAAAGATTTTCTGACATTCCCTTGACAGTTATTTTTCACCATTTCTGATTTAAAAACAAAAATGTGCATGTGTTGATTGTAATAATTCAGTGTTTTAATAACATGCTTATTTTTATAGTTATGCACACATTGTATTGCATTTTTACAAATGTTTTAAGAAGTTTAGTTGTTGCACTGAGAATTTTAAAACTTGAAATGACACCAGTCATGCACAAATCCTGGAAGGTTGTTTTAAGGCTGTTTTCTTACAGTCTCAATTATTTTGTTCCTAAAATATTCTACAAGTGACAAATGTTTCATGTTGAATGTTAAACTTAAAATTTTGCAAGACTGTACATGCTGAACTCTGAAACAGCATTCCCAAATGCATCATATGGTTAATATTTGACACAAACAACTTGAGTCTTAGAGAAAATTGGTTTAATTGATCCTGGAAGGATTTTAGACACTGTTTTAGTCAGCAGTTAAGTTGTACTGTGGCATGTTGTGGAGATGCATTAAAAAAAAGACAATGGTAAAGATCCAGTGTCAGTTCTGTTGTACCCACGTAATGTATGTTAGTGGATCTTTGGTAATTGAATTCAAAATATAGCTTACACTAACTGAAAAGAACACTAAAACAAGATTTACATTAGTATAACAAGCAAAAGCTATATTAGTTCATCCAACATGATTTACATTAGTATAACAAGCAAGAGCTATATTAGTTCATCCAACAAGATTTACATTAGTATAACAGGCAAAAGCTATATTAGTTCATCCAACAAGATTTACATTAGTATAACAGGCAAAAGCTATATTAGTTCATCCAACATGATTGAATTGTGTTGGACTAACTTAATTTACTTAAATCAGACTAACACAGTCAAGAGACTGACTTAACATAATTTCTTTAGATAGAATATAGGTGGCAAGGTAAAATTACGTTAAT
This sequence comes from Collichthys lucidus, assembly GCA_004119915.2. Classification (NCBI taxonomy): domain Eukaryota; kingdom Metazoa; phylum Chordata; class Actinopteri; family Sciaenidae; genus Collichthys; species Collichthys lucidus. Next base: position 1,399,017 of record CM014085.1, on the reverse strand, counting down.
CCAATGAATTATTTTTTTGAGTGTAGCAGAAACATTCAGCCACATACACACCCATTATAAACCCAGAAATTTGACTAAAAACCTGCTCAACTTTGAGCCTTGATAGTTTAAAAACGGTAAAAGCTGTCAATGAGTGTAGTGAATCCCTGATGAGAAGGCAAGCATGCCTACGTTTTAAATTTCAAATGAAGTCTCTCGGTGAAAGTATGCCAGAGCAGTTCATTGTTGAAAATGTCTGTTGAAATTTATTTCTCCCCATTCATTCCCTATGGGAATAAATTCGCGAAAAACTCGTGAATCTCTTAGAAAAGTAATATCACTCGATTCGGGATCAAGACGCACGTTTTGATATATAATTTGTTGGGGTCCTCGCACTGCTGCGGGCCGCATTAATGTTCGAAATAGGGCACTCGTCAACTACTCCCAGAGCCTGCTAGCTCTGTGTGTAGTTGACGAGTGTCGTAGGTACTCGTCACTAATAATAATGCCATGAAACACGCAGAAGAACAATAGTTGACGAGTGCCTACGGCACTACTCCCAGAGCTTGCTAGCTCTGTGCCATGAAATGCCATGTTTGTACACTGCTGCTCTACATAGACAGGCAGCACGGGCAGGGTGTGTAAAGTGATAAACAGACTTGCTAGCTTGTGTTAGTGTCTCTTCTGTGTCAGTTAAACAAAAAGACATCCGGGACTCGACCCCACTGAGGAGCTCATACATTTCTTTTCCTCCAGCTGTACCTGAACAGCTCATGTTCTCCTCCTTCACATACACAGCTGCTTTACCACACACATTTCAATGGGCTTCAACAGTGTAAAGTTTGTCCAAATGGAACATTTTGAACTAATGATATGGATGTTAGGCTACTTAAGAAATGAAGAGCCTCCTTTAGAAACTATAGGTCTACTTCATTTAGGCTAACTAGTTATACAAGCCTGAATGGAGGCAGGAGTTAGATAAAGCATTGTGTCTGTCTCCTTCTCTTTTTCTTACCTTGTCGCTTAGTTCTCCACTGCTTTCCACGTTGCTGTGGCCATGTTAGATATAGAAATATATAATAATATCCAGTCACTATTTAATTTACTACTGCTAATAGAAAGGCTTTAGTTTAGAGAGTGTGGAAGAACGCTGTTCTTTTGTGAGTCTAGCATTCAGAGCTACCACCTTTATAAACCACCAGAGGGAGGATAAAGATGTCTGGGAATATGCTCTGATTGGTGGATTAGTGTTGAAAATATTCAGCCTGCAAGTGGCCAGAGGGAAACAATAGATGACCCTTGCTTGCGCGCGATTGTCTGTTTGTGTCCTTCCCATCCTGTCATTGATCTATCCGTAACACATTTCATTGTAGCGAGCATGAGTCAGTGATCAGTTCGCAGGTCAGAAAATCAAACCAAAGAAATCAATAGATCAGAGTTATTGACTAAAGATCAAGCAGAGCAGAGCTTCAGTTGCACTCAAGCATAACAAGTGTCTGCGATGCGTGCGTGTGTTACCAAAGATATGAAGCAGATTTCATCCACAGCAAGTTTAGAGTTCTATTATTAAAGTTCTATTTTTTAAAGTCTGTGTAAAGACAATTTTAAGATTTGTTTTCAAAATACATTAAATATGTTGGTTGAAAAATAGCTGCTGAAAACATGTGAAAAGATATACGAAAACGATATATTACTGAAATATGGAGTTAGAGGTTAAAATGTTTTTTTTTACCAGTTTTCAGTCCGGGATTTTGCGGGCAGTCCTAAAAGGTGGTTCGATGACACACCGAGGCCACCACTAGCAGAGACATTTATTAATTTCGTCATGTCATTTTCCAAACTTATCTGACATTCTTCAGTCATTTCAATTGCCACTCTCCAGTACCCAGTGGAGACACAATGATTGAATGCTGACTAGAATTGGACAGTTTTCAACTTTACCTGGTGCCAGTCAAATATATTTGATTCTTGAGAATCGATATGTTTCGAAAATTACATATTTGTGATAACACTACTGGCTTCCAGCCCGCCGACAGGGGGGGACTAAAGGGCTTTTTGTCCCGGGCCCTGGGAATTCTGGAATAGAGGGGGGCCCATAAATGGGCCCCCATGACGTCGGGCTTAATTATGATACGTTCACTTCAAAATGTGTTGGTTTTTAGGGTAGAAAAGTGCTTTAATTGCATTCAAACAATGACTTATAGATGTTTGCCTTCATTGCCCTTGAAAAAACGGCCAATAACCCCCTATCACCCCTATTCCAAAATGGTTTGGTCTTTCTAGAAAAAAAGACGACAGCATTCGATAAGTGGTCAGTGTGCGCGAGCCTGTTAGTAAACATGCACAAGTCGGGCGCGGTCAGCGCGGAGACGCGGGCGTCCACCGGCAGCCGCGCCCAGCTGTGCGCCGGCCCCGGCGGGGAGAGGAGAGGGTTCTTCGGGTGGACGGCCGTCCACTCCACTAACGCTAAGTTAGTGGAGTGGGCGCCCTCATTGTCACGTAAACTTACTGCTGAGACTCATACAGGTTGTGTGTGTGTGTGTGTGTGTGTCAGAAGAGGGAGGGGGGCGGGGGATCAACTTGCGACAGCAGAGTTCGGCAAGGTGGAGGTGGGTGAGGGATAGACTGATCCCAGGCGCATGCCACACAACACAAACTGCTTTAAATAAATTGTATTTCATTCCTAGAATTAACATAGACCCATATACCTACATGGAATTAATTGGGTTAATGTGAAAAATGAAAAAAAAATAAAAAATCTGTTCAGTCATCTATGTGACCTCACGTGACTCCGGTTGATTGACGGGTGAACCGACGGTGTTGGCAAAGGTATAGTGGTTAATGATGTGGAGTCTTCATCATGGACTTCCACTGATGCCATGACCCTTCCAGTGACAGTAGCTGAAGCAGAGAGGAGTTTTTCCAAGCTAAAGCTTATTAAAACGTACTTGAGGTCCACTAGAGTGTCTCTCTGGACTTGCAATCATCATCATCAATTATACAGTAATGATGTAATTGATGATTTGAAAGAAGGCTAGAAAAGTCAAGTTTTAGATTGCACTTCACACCTAGTTAATGTTAATGCCAGTTAAACAGGGTGAACAATCTTCTACAGTCTGGAACTGTTCAGATGGTATTAGGATGAATCTTTTTTTTTGTAGTTATTTATTTTATTTTATTTTTTAGCTTTCTTCTGGGATTTTTCAAACATGGTGGATCCTGTGATAAAGGGTTTGTGTAATTTACATTGGTGTTTATATACTGTATTTCATTTATTTAGTATCATGTTTATCATGCACCAAACAACATTAGTAATTAATAAGTATTTATAACTTGTAAAAATACATTGCAGTTCACAAAAATAATAATAATAAAAAGGCTGCAGTATCACAATAATACCCATAACCATGATACTTTGTCTGATATACTATCGTGGTTACTCATTTTGGTATTGTGACAACTCTACCAACCTCTTTGTAAAGTTTGTGGATGACACTACTGTGGTGGGGCTCATCAACAACAACAATGAGTCAAACTACAGGGATGAGGTGAGCCAACTGGCCATGCAGAGAAAACAAGCTCTCTCTAAACGTAGAGAAGACAAAGGAGATTGTCGAGAGCCTCCAGTCAGCACCATCCACTGACCATCAACGGTGCTGCTTTGGAGAGAGTGAGCATCAGCGAGTACCTGGGTGTGCACCTCACTGAGGACCTCTCCTGGAGCAACAACACCGCATCACTGGCCAGAAAAGCTCAGCAGGGCCTCTACTACCTCCGCAGACTGAGAAGAGCCAGAGCATCGAGAGCATCCTGACTAGCTGCATCACTGTGTGGTACGGCAGCTGCACTACATCCTGCAGGAAGACCCTGCAGCGCATAGTGAGAGCAGCTGAGATCATATATCATATCAAGATCAGTTTTTTTATGTTCATGCTGTCTGCACAGAGATAAGGGGGAAACGAAATTTCAATACTCTGTATGTCCTGTACATGTAGCACGTTGACAAAAAAAGTTTAATTGACTTGACTTCATGATCATCATATACAGAGAGCATGTCGGTGGCATTCTGTCATACATGGGAGCTTCATAGGAGCAATATAAAAATATACATTTGTATATTTAAAGGAGACATTTCCTCACACAGTTCCAATGTCCCCCAATTGCAGTGCCTTCAATGAATGATTTCAGGTTCTCAAATGTGTCCTTTGCGCATAGAGACTCCTCCCGATTCTCTAAATGTTTGATGATATTTTACACTGTAGATGGTAGGATCTTCAAAGTCTTTGCAATTTTATGCTGACGAACATTCCTGAAATTGTTACACAATTTTAAAATGCAGTTTGTTGCAGATTGATGAACCTCTGCCCATCTTTACATCTGAGAGGCTCTGCGTCTCTGAAATGTGCCTTTTATACCCAGTCATGTTACTGATCTTTTTCCCATTAATCTAATTAACTGTCTTTTCCAGTTGTTTTTGATTTGTGCTGTATACTTTACCAGCCTTTCGTTGCCTGTATTAGCTGCTATCCAGCACAACAATTAGCAGCCGAGAGGCTGATGTAGGGTCATCTGTCCGACACACTATGTACAAACAAAACGTCCATTCGTTTTCCCTGTCATTTCCATTAACTCTATGTTCACTAGTTGATGTAGTAAGTATGTAATCACATAGCCACCTATTCATTTTAGGCTGCCTATTGTGTCAAGTAAAGACTCCACAAGACTGACCGCTGCTGCAAGGTCAAGTGAGGGAGACTGTCGCATGTCTGATAAAAACTTGGACTGACCCAGAACTTTCTTGAAAGTAACCAAAAGTCCAATAAAGCTAAGATCAATTTGAGCTAGTAAGCCACGGGCACTTACTGCCCAATCATCATGACTTTCCAGCCCAATTTCTTGCAGTAAATGGTACACTGCTGGGAGACTATCAAGCAGATTGCGGCAGGCTGTGTACCTGCAAGCCCACCTAGTGTCACTTAGCTTAGAAAGTTCACGAGGCTGACCATCATACATTTCTCTCTGAATGTCAATGCCATTCTGTGTGCACATATGATCCAGACAAAAAAACAATGTAGTTTTTGAAGAAGTGAGAAAAAGCAATCCATCTCAGAGACTGACTTCACACTATCAACAATCACAAGGTTCAAACAATGAGGATTACAATGCACAGAAAAAGCATATTTGGCAACTTCCTGAATCGTTGTGCACACACCTTGTGTGAGTGCTTGCCACTCATGACGGCAGCGCCGTCGTAGCCCTGACCAACCAGGTTGGTGCGATGTTCTAGCTCAGGGGTCGGCAATTAGCGGCCCGTGGGCCAAAACTGGCCATCAATTATATCTGGCCCGCTGGATGACGTTGATTTAATTAAATCATATCAAATCAAATCAAATCAATTTTATTTGTATAGCCCAAAGTCAAAAAGTACATTTGCCTGGGAGGGCTTTACAATCTGTACAGGGAGTGACACCCTCTGTCCTTAGTCCCTCGGTTCGAGTGAGGAAAAGGAGAGGAGGGCTTTATTTAAAAATATATCTATATTTTTAAATATATCTTTTAAACCTCATGTTTCCTGTCAAAATACAACAATTCCACAGATTTCAGAACATTTATTGAAAAGTAGCCGCACAGGTCGAAACACTAATTGGCACGTGCGTGCGTGCGTGCGCTGTAACCTGTGGAAAATAAAAGTGTCCTGTGTCCCTCTTGTAACGGACAACGTGAACAAATGTGTTTCATTAAATGAAAAAATCAAAACCAAACAATGTCGGCTTAAATATCAAATATGAATGTGAATGCACATCGACAACCCAGAGTTGAGACCAGCAAGCAGAGCTGCAGTCTTACACGCTTCTCTGCGCCTCCATTAGAGCAGCTGCCCACCCAGTCCTTTAGTATAGAGACTGTCTGTCCCCCGTCCACCTACATTATTTAACGATAAAACAAACAGAAGAGGAGTTTATCATAAAAACTTAATAAAAATTAAATCAACATCTCCAACAGTCCAAAATAAGAGAATTACATGTGGACTTTTGAATATCAGGTCTTTGTCCTCTAAAGCTATTAATGAATTAATATCTGATTATGATATTGATTTGTTCTGTCTTACTGAAACCTGGCTGCAGGAGGATGAATATGTTAGCTTAAATGAATCCACTCCTCCGAGTCATTATAATACTCATATTCCTCGAAGTACTAGTCGAGGTGGTGGAGTTGGAGCCATATTTGACTCAAGTCTATTAATAAATCCTAAACCTAAACTAAATTATAACTCATTTGAAAGTCTTGTTCTTAGCCTCACTCACCCAACCTGGAAAACTTTGCAGCCAATTCTATTTGTTACAGTATATGGAGCTCCAGGTCCTTATTCTGAATTTTTATCTGAATTTGCAGAATTTGCATCAGGCTTGATCCTTAAAACAGATAAAGTAATTATTGTAGGTGATTTTAACATTCATGTGGACAACCACAATGATAGTTTTAGTACTGCGTTTATCTCTCTATTAGACTCAATTGGCTTTTGTCAGAGTGTAAATAAACCGACTCATTGTCTGAACCACACTCTTGATCTTGTTCTTTCATATGGCGTTGAAATTGATAATCTAATAGTCTTTCGACAGAATCCTCTTCTATCTGACCATTTTTTAATAACCTTTGAGTTCATACTATTGGACTATAAGCCTTTGTGTAGAAACATCTACAGCAGATGTTTATCTGATAGTGCTGTAGCCAAATTTAAGGAAGTGATTCCTTCAGCATTGAATTCAATGCCATGTCTAACTGTAACAGAGGACTTGTCTGCTTCCTTTAGCCCCTGACAAATAGATCATCTTGTTGATAGTATTACAGGTTCATTACGGACAACTCTAGACTCTATTGCACCTCTGAAAAAGAAGATAATTAAACAAAGAAGGCTAGCACCATGGTATAGCCAGCAGACTCGCAAATTAAAACAAGAGGCACGCAAATCTGAACGCGAATGGCGTGCCACTAAACTGGAAGAATCTCATCTAGTCTGGCAAGATAATCTCAGAACATACAGGAAGGCTCTCCGTAAAGCCAGAGCAGCCTACTACTCTTCTTTAATTGAGGAGAATAAGAACAACCCCAGGTTTCTCTTCAGCACTGTAGCCAGGCTAACAGAGAATCACAGCTCTACTGAACCATCTATTCCTTTAGGTCTAAGTAGCAATGATTTCATGAGCTTCTTTAATGATAAGATTATAACTATTAGAGAGAAAATCCACCACCTTCTGCCCTCAACAGGCATTGATCTGCATTCTGATACAGCAAGTTTGGAAACAGCTGTAAAACCTGATATGTATTTAGACAGTTTTTCTCCCATCGACCTTCATCAAATAACTTTAATCATTTCTGCAGCTAAGCCTTCAACCTGTCTCTTAGACCCCATCCCAACCAGGCTGCTCAAGGATGTTTTATCTCTAGTTAGTCATTCGTTATTGGATACAATTAATCTGTCTTTATTATCAGGACATGTACCTAAGTCCTTTAAGGTAGCTGTAATTAAACCTCTTCTTAAAAAGCCCACTCTAGACCCAGAGGTTTTAGCCAACTATAGACCGATATCAAACCTTCCCTTTGTGTCTAAGATACTTGAGAAAGCTGTAGCTAATCAACTGTGTGACTTTCTCTATAACAATAGTCTATGTGAGGATTTTCAGTCAGGATTTAGAGTGCATCATAGCACAGAGACCGCATTAGTCAAGGTTACAAATGACCTTCTAATGGCATCAGACAAAGGACTAATCTCTGTACTTGTCCTGTTAGATCTTAGTGCTGCATTTGACACGATTGACCATCAAATTCTTTTACAGAGAATGGAATATCAAATTGGCATCAAAGGAACCGCCCTAAGCTGGTTCAAATCGTATTTTTTAGATCGATCTCAGTTTGTTCTCGTCAATGATGAATCCTCCATGCATACCAAAGTTTGTCATGGAGCCCCACAAGGTTCTGTACTAGGACCACTTTTATTTAGTTTATATATGCTTCCTTTAGGGAACATTATTAGGAATCACTCTATCAATTTTCATTGTTATGCTGACGACACCCAATTATATTTATCGATCAAGCCTGATGCAACCAATCAGTTAACTAAACTCCAAGCATGCCTTAAGGATATAAAAAATTGGATGACCTATAATTTTCTGGTGTTAAATTCAGACAAAACTGAAGTTCTTGTAATTGGACCCAAGCACCTCAGAAACTCTCTTTCTAGAGACTTAGTTACTTTAGACCAGTGTTACTCAAAGTGTGGTCCGCGGACCACTAGCGACCTCAAGTGGTCCGTGAGAGGATCTCTTAAAATATTCGAATTTCCCACACAAGTTTGTGGAGTCCTACCTAGGGATACTAGATATATCGCGGCTTGTTCTACGTGAGATGTATGAAATGACTATATCGCGACCATCGAGTACTTGTCATGTAAATGTTTTAAGCCGTCTGCATTTAATTCTCCGGGGATTCGCCTGTCACTCACTCCTGCTGCTCACAGCACGCAGCACACTGCCCCGCCCACCCAGAAACATCCCCTGCGCGCATGCGTACTTTCTGTATCAAGTGAGGAGAGGTGAAGCCAAGAGTCCAAGTGAGGTAATCAAAGATGGAGACGGACGACTTGGTTCTGAAGAAAAACAGCTGCGGTCACGCCGTCTCTCGTTTTCGCGTGGTCACGTCTCTCGTTTTCGCGTGGTCACGTCAGCTGCTCCAATATTTTCAAGTGCGCCCTTATTGCGACTTTATGTCAAATACTTTGAGAAAACCGGAAAGTCAGCGCTAGCTTACTGCAGCGTGTGGACACTTCCGGTTTTCAAAATAAAACGTGGGTGTTAAATGTATTAAACGTTTATTTATAAAATATGAAGAATGGTTAAAATTTGATTTAAAAAAGTGTCTCATATGCCAAGTATGATTCTGCACTGCTTCAATGCTCATATGTACATTATGAAATATATTAAAAATTCATTAAAAATATGACAAGTGTTAAAATGCTATAAAAAAAGAGTGTGTGTCGTATAGCAGGTGTAGCTCGACTGTTCTACACTGATTTTGAGCCAATAGGTCACAGGACCTGGAAGCTATTGAGCTTTAAAGCTCATATTTACATCATGAAATGTATTAAAAATTCATAAAAAATATGACAAGTGTTAAAATGCTATAAAAGAGGTGTGTCTCACAGCAAGTGTATATCTACTGTTCTACGTTGATTCTGAGCAATTACAATGCTATCATGGAAATAATGACAATATTTATTAGAAATAAACAATATAAAACAACAACAACAAAAATATCGAAATATATATCGTGTATCGCGATATAGCTTAAAAATATCGAGATATTGGTTACAGGCCATATCAGCCCTAGTCCTACCTAACATTATTTGAAGTGTAAAGCGAATTTGTTCTCTGAACAAAAATGCAGACAAATATTTTTTAAAAATATGTATAATGGATATATGAAGATAAATCTGAATTAGCAGTGCCCAAATTGTTGCCTAAGCAACCACGGCGTCTCCTATAGACAAAATCATTCCGCTGTCACGTCAGTAAGTAAGGAAAAGAAAGCAAGGAAAAGAGCAGCAAAAGCTGTGAACTTTAACTAAAACAAGGCACGGAGAGGATGGGAAACAATGATGGATAGGTGGCTGAAGACGGGGTCAGGTGGTCCCTGAAAAATTTTTTTTTGACAAAGTGGTCCTTGGTCTGAAAAAGTTTGAGAAACACTGCTTTAGACGGTATCAACCTGGCCTCCAGCTCCACTGTAAAGAATCTTGGAGTTGTTTTTGATCAGGATCTGTCCTTTAATGTCCACATAAAACAAATTTCGAGGACTGCATTCTTCCACTTACGTAACATCGCTAAAATCAGACGCACTGTTTCTCAAGCAGATGCAGAAAAACTAGTCCTCGCATTTTTTACTTCAAGGCTGGACTATTGTAACTCTTTGTTATCAGGCTGCTCTAATAAGTCTCTTAGGACTTTACAGTTAATTCAGAATGCTGCTGCACGTGTTCTGACAGGAACCAAGATCAGAGATCACATCTGTTCCATTTTGGCTTCCTTGCATTGGCTCCCTGTTAAATCTAGAATAGAATTTAAAATTATCCTCCTTACTTACAAAGCTCTTTATGGTCAGGCACCATCATATCTAAAAGAGCTCATAGTACCTTACTATCCCTCTAGAACACTGCGCTCTCAGGATGCTGGGTTCCTTGTGGTTCCTATAGTCTCCAAAAGTAGATTGGGAGCCAGAGCTTTCAGCTATCAGGCTCCTCTTCTGTGGAACAAACTACCAATCTGGGTTCGGGAGGCAGACACGGTCAACACTTTTAAGAGTAGACTTAAAACTTTCCTTTTTGATAAAGCATATAGTTAGGGCTGGCTCAGGCCATCCCTTAGTTATGCTGCTATAGGATTAGACTGCCGGGGGACTCCCCAGGGTTATGCCTAGCCAGGCACGGTATTGGTTAAAGATGTAGTCACATCTCCCTTACCGAAAACCCTCCCTCCTACTCTGCCTCTCTCTGTCTGTCTGTCTGTCTGTCTGTCTCTCTCTCTCTTTCTCTCTCTCTGGACATGTCTCATTAATGCATGTTACTAACCAGCAGGTTTTTCGTGGATCGTGGCTGCTGCTGTGATCCTGGACGACGCCCACTACACATATTACCACTGTCATTATTACTACTATATCTGCTACTGTGGTCACTTTATCATTCATTGTCATTCTGTCAGTCATTGTAAATGTACAAAATGTTTATGTTGATTGTCCTGTACACGTGACATCCATTGCACGTCTGTCCATCCTGGGAGAGGGATCCCTCCTCTGTGGCTCTTCCTGAGGTTTCTTCCACATTTTTTCCCTGTTAAAAGGTTTTTTGTGGGCAAGTTTTTCCTCACTCGAACCGAGGGTCTAAGGACAGAGGGTGTCATTCTCTGTACAGATTGTAAAGCCCTCCGAGGCAAATGTACTTTGTGACTTTGGGCTATACAAATAAAATTGAATTGAATTGAATTGAACATCAGCGGCAGATCTGCGCTGCTGTATACATAAGTTACGGCAGGTTGCTAGGGCAGGTTGCCTGTTTCATGACAGTCGCAGTGGGCGTAATAACAGCACATAGAAGCAAATTAATGTTTTAAATTAAATGCTTTTTTAAAGTTAAATAACGCCCCCCTCCACAGCTTTTGTTCCTTTGGCGACACTTACACGGGACTCACACAGGAGGCGGAACGGCAGCGGAACGGTAGTGCCGCGGTCCTTTGCCCAGTGTCAACTCACACCGGACGCTTTTCAGCCGCGGAACGGCAGCGGAGCGAGCCGGCTGTTTTCACGCGAGAATCCTGGACGTAAGCGAGACCCCGCGACAAACAGTGTATAAAGAAAACAACAACAACAAACAGCTAACTTTGCTTCTCCGACGTGGAGGAGATTATAAAAAGCATCTGTTGTGTCATAAATGATTGTGTATTGTTCCACTTCAACAATTAGTCTCTCATCGTCCATGTTGAGACCCTTTGATCGATCACCTGGTGCCACCGGTCATGACGTAACGTTGATGTGAAGTTGTAAAAAGCTACATGAACTGCATATTGTGTTTTATTTTGAAAGGGGGCGGAAGTTTATTATGTTGATTCTGTCGGGTTTCCTGTCTGGTGCGCAGTGCTCTGTTGAAATTTACGAGGTTCAGCCGCGGCTCGCAGTAAAAATAGGAATAAAACGGAAAGCTCGCACCGTAGCACGGCGAGCCGCTTCTGAGCTGCACCCTGTGTGAGTACTCTCATTGACTAGACTGGCTTCTATTTGCTGCGGTGACCGCGGCGGTACCGTGCCACTTCCGTTCCGCGTCCTGTGTGAGTTGGCCTTTAGAGGTGAACCTGGGAAACTGTTAATAATGTGAAAACAAGTAGTCATTAGAGTGATGTGCACATCAGAGACATACTTATGAACAATTAACACACCCACGTGTTTGCAATTATATAGGTGGATATAGAAGCATGCACAATGTTATGAAGAAAAATGATATTAACAATGGCAGCGTTAGTGTTGTTAGAGGACCTTGCAAACGTGAGCGATTTAAGGAATGCAAGGATTTACTTGCAAACCATGCTAATTGGCTCATGAGCCGATTTCGGTTACCAAGGCCAGTGTTACAGGAGTTATGCACAGAGCTGCGTCCAGCCCGAGAGCGCAACGGGGGCCGGCGAGTAGCTCGGGATTGTGCTGACTTCGCTGGGGTTCCTGGCGACAGGGGAATTCCAGCGGGAGCTGTTTATCTAAGAAGGAAACATTTTCATTCCATCAATGTTCAAATCATATTGACAGGGTACCAAACAGAATCTCCACTTCATTCACTAGAATCTTTAGCTCAGACTCTGTGAAATTCATTTTCTTCCCGTTGTTCATCGCGTTATCTGATCGGACAAAGAGGTGAATCTCAGGTCCGGGGCCTATTTAAATAGATTTGCATATGTAAATAGGGGCTTGGACAGAGAGAGTTGCACATGCGCTCAATTCCACGTTGATTGGGATGTACAAAAGAAACGTGCTTGGATCCATGCGTACACACACTTTGATACATCTGAATATTTTTTATAAAATGGCATGGATCCTTCTCAATTGCTTTGGCACATTTTGATTCATTCAGTACTTCTGTCAAAATAACTTGGATGGTACTGCACAACTACATGGATCACCTGGCAATGTTTGTACAGCTTCCAAAACAGTTTACCCTTCAGTAAAAACTACATTCCCTTCTCATATAACTAGTCAGTGCCTCCAAAATGCATTGTCCCTTTGGTATTGTGTAAGTACTGCAAGTCAAAATGCTTAGACGCTTTGTCATGGCATATTTCTAACTATAGGCATAACATTTTCACACCACACACACACACTGCACTCATTCTGCCAAGGAATTTTCATTTTTATTCTCAACTAACGTAAATTGTACACATTACAGTAGGTAGGGAACCGTAAAAAAGGAAAATATACTGTGTACACAAAATACAAAAACCCACAAAAAAGAAAAAAATCAACAAATCAGCACTGTAAATACAAAGAGTCACAAATGAAGACATTTTGTTTAGTCACGGTCACTCCCCTCTCTCTCCTGGTCACCATCCTCATCTTCCTGGCCATCCATTCTCTGTGCTCTGTTCGGCCACAGATTCTCATCCACATCGCATCTGATGTTGTCTCTTGAGATACAGCGCGGGAAGAAGCGTTGTGCATGCCTGAGCCATCCTCTACACTGATCCCGTTATGTCCTCACAGGCAGCGTCCATTGCAGTCATGAGAGCCCTCTGGTTTTCCGCATGGTGTTCATACACTCTCCATCTCCAAGCAGAGAAAAACTCCTCCTCCGCCTCCTTCGTTAGTCAAAAACTTATTTCACCTAACCTGATTATCCTAAATTTACTATAACATCTTCCAAAATATGTACTGTATTCTATTCCAGTTTCCTAACACTATTTTGACAATTGAGCAGACTATTCTGCATATGATGACTTATACGATGAAAATGTGCTGACATGTTTTGAGGACAATAACCATGACACTGAAAACCAACCAATTGGGATAGACCAGCAAGATACATTCATTTGAAAAATGTACTAAATGTTGGCTTATTGTGTTAACTGTAGGATACTTGTACATAGCTATTTGCAAGGATGTACTAAAGGCGTGACACATGTACAAAGCATTTGGAAATGTGATGAAAGCAATGATAAATGCCATTCTGTTGTGAGAAACTGCAAGATAGTTTGGGGATTTGTCCATGTTGTTATGAGAATGTCATCTCAGTTTCAAGAAATGAGCCAAACCAATGGAAAAAAACTGTAATACTGAATTTACTGAGCAGTGTCAGTAATAATGTATGGGGGCGACCGGGCCAGAGTCAGGCACACTTAAAATTTCTTTAGAAATTTTCTAGTTTTCATTGTTATGCTGAGGACACCCAATTATATTTATCAATAAAGCCGGATGAAACCATCAACTAAACTTCAAGCATGCTTTAAGGATATAAAAAGTTGGATGACCTACAGTTTTCTTATGTTAAATTTAGACAAAACTAAAGTTCTTGTAATTGGACCCAAACACCCCAGAAACTCTTTCTAGAGACCTAAGTTAATATACCTCACTGTGTATACTGTAAATACTGTTAATTCTGTCCATACTGCCATATATTACTTATATTTTATATGTCATGTTTATGCTGTTTGCACGGGATAAGAGGAAAACGGAATTTCAATACTCTGTATGTCATGTACATATAGCAGCATTGACAATAAAGTTGACTTGAACTTTAGATGGGATCACCCTGGGCTCCAGCTCCACTGTAAAGAATGTAAAGTTGTTTTGGATTAGATTTATCCTTTAACATCCACATAAAACAAAATTTGATGACTGCTTTCTTCTACTTACGCAACATTGCAAAAATCAGACACATTGTATCTCAAGCGGATGTAGTAAAACTAGTCCACGCATTTGTTACTTCTAGGCTGGACTATTGTAACTCTTTGTTATCAGGCTGCTCCAAAAAGTCTCTTAGGACTTTGCAGTTAATTCAGAATACTGCTGCACGTGTTCGGACAGAAAACAAGACAACAACATCTCTCATTTGGCTTCCTTGCATTGGCTACCTATTAAATCTAGAATAGAATTTAAAATTCTTTTCCTTACTTACAAAGCTCTTCATGGTCAAGCACCATCATATCTAAAATAGCTCATAGTACCTTACTACCCCTCTAGAACAGTGCACTCTCAGGATGCTGGGTTCCTTGTGGTTCCTATAGTTTCCCAAAGTAGATATGGAGCCAGAGCTTTCAGCTATCAGGCTCCTCTTCTGTGGAACAAACTACCATTCTGGGTTCGGGAGGCAGACACAGTCAACACCTTTACGAGTAGACTTAAGACTTTCTTTTTTGATAGAAGTGAAAGTGGGCTGGCTCAGGTCATCCCTTAGTTATGTTACTATAGGACTAGAGTAGACTGCTGGGGGACTTCTCTATCTTTCTCTATTTATACTTCAATAATTCTTTCCCTCGGTCAATAAAGGTACAGACTTACTAATTAAAGCTTTTTTTTCTTTTTCCCAAATATGGGAAGCTTGGCAACAGTGAAAAGGTAATAGAAGCCAAACTCGGAGATATTGTCAAAGACTAAAAAAAAAAAGGGTGATTTATTTACATTATGCAACCAGTATACACAAGTAAATCCAAAAATTTTATACACAAGTCATATCAAACATATGGCAGCATCACATACTTACACAGACATCCTTCCCTAAATAGGTCCTACAATCTACTGAATAATCATTTTACGTTAAACCACAGGGCTGGTTGCTTACTTGTATCAGTTAACAGTATCTGTACAAACAAGCCTTCAAGATTCAGGTGAGCACATTTTGACAATGCAATCGAGTGTGACTTTGTGTAAACTCCTAGATCACTATGTCAAAGAGTTTTTAGAGGTCAATTCTAAACAACATACACATAACCTTACTTGAAAATAACCCAATAAAGACCACACACACACACCAACATCATGTTATTACATTGGATGACTTTAATCCACAATTTCTGTCATATTAAAAACACAAGTCTATGTTACACAGCTCAGTTACCAGCTAACAAAAAAGAAAAAGACATGAACGCAGTGAATTGAATAGGAAGTTAAAAATCTAGACAGGGCTGCATTACAGACCTCAAGCAGCTGTTAACATCTGGGTCTAGTTGGGATAAAATTCTAAACATTCTAAACTACTGAGAATAAATGATGCATGTCTTGGTCTACACCTGTTGATTTACTTTAAGTTGAATATTTTGAATGTGAGTATATCTCTGAAAGTCGAGAACAAGCACATCAATGAATGTAAAAAAAACCCTCCTCTTTGCTGTTCAGTGTCCCTCAAACACAGTGCTTTTCAAACAGGTGTCGTGATAGTGTGCAGAATTTCATTCCAAACAATACAGACAATATATCGAGGCAATCCAGTTAAACCAGCAGCTCTGGAATAAAAACGAGTTCTTGGTCCTCCGTCACATTACGCTGAAAACCAGTATTCTACACTAGGTCATGTAGTCAGTTTCTACCACCTAAACATTTCCTGTTTTTGGTGTCCCACTTCAGAGGCAACCTGCAGAGGTGTGTCCTTCAGAGCACTAAGGCTCAGCATCAGTAGTTCCAGTACTTGGCCTCACAGAGACCACCATTAACATTGCCTGCATCCAGGCAGTCCTTGCCAACTGATGAAAGTGGTAATTTCAGAGTTAAGTTATTGGCTGACAAAGTAAATATGTCCGAATATGTATGTATAACCTAAAATTCTTGAATAATTGGCAGAACCATTTTCTGACTTTACAAGCAGACAGAATTTTGGGATATTTTGGGACTACAAACAATACACTTGTGTTCTTTAAATGTACACAAAGCATTTCACTGGGCCTCTGGAATGTGACAGCTGTGTTTACCCATGACGATAAACTGTCAGGATATACAGACTTCACAGTAGCCTCTGGGTTGGGACAGCTTGAGCAAATTTGATCTAGTGTTTTATGATGAAGACTTTTTGACATAGCTCAGGAGAGACACTGAGTGCAGCTTTCCTTGACACTGACATGCAGCTTGTGTTTATAACACATGGAGAGCAGTGATTCCATATTCAGACAGAAAGAAGATGATCAGATCAAACAGGTTACAAGTCTGCTATTCTGTTCCTGAGTAAATGCAACCTTAGGAAACCAGAAAGTATTGTGTCATTTCAGAGTGGCTCTCTGGCTGACTAGAAATCAGTGATAACGTATATACAGTAGAACAGTCTGGAGGGTAAATACAGAGAGAGCTGGTTTTGGAACAGAAGAAACAACAGGGTGCTCTCTCCTGCTCTTCCCGTCCCCTCCCAAGGTCTAGAAGAAGTTTTCAGGTTGAGACAAAACAAGAGAACAACCAACACAATGCTCACTTCACTGATTTGGATTTCACCCAAATGTGTTTATCCCAAGTCAGCAATGAGGTTTTTACTGCTGCAAATGGTAGCTAACCTTGGTTATTTATAGACCTTGGCAGGACATCAGCATAATAGAAAGTAGAGTCAGAGGTCAGACATAGAAAAGTCGTACCCTGGAGGTACTGACATGGAGGTCATCATCGTAGAACTTGGTCTCTATGATCACATTACCACTGGAATACAAAGACAACATGTCAAAGTTAACTTAAGTATCAAATACATATCAAATCTCTCTAATACAATCACTTCCAGAAAAAAATAATACATGTACACAATAGAAAATGTCAAAGTTACAGGGAAAATTCAATTGATTATAACTGGGCTCATAACTGGGCTTCATTCCTGTTAGTGATTCTAATTCTGTACTCACAAGTAAAGTAAATGGTGAGATCTTAAAGACCTCTGAAGTGTCTTAAAATAGTAAAAATGCATAAAATTATTGAGTTCAAAAACAGCTCAGACCCATTTCTTAAGACTGTAGGTGTGACAAATGATTAGATCAATTTCCATAATAAATGTCTGAGAATAACCATGCTCAATCCAAACCCAGTATCAGAAAAGTTTAGAGACTTTAAAATGACAAAATTATTTCAAATTTGGATTTAAGTTCATTTCTAATACTTAATAGAATGCTCACTATTATGTGCATAAGAGCCTAAATTACATAGTTAGAAGAATGCTGTGGATTTGGGATTCCAGTGGCTTTAAAGCCTATGTAAAAGCAATTCTGAGATTTATTTCAAAATACATTAATATGTTGGAAAATAGTTGCTGAAAACATGTGAAAAGACTTTAAATGATATATTACTGAAATGAGGAATTAGAGGTTAAAACCAGTTTTCAGTCCAGGATTTTTTGGGCAGTCCCAAACGGTGGTTCGATGACATGCTGTAATTGGGTCAGAATTTCACCGTTAACCTTTCTTAAAGTTTCTCTAAGCCGTCTGATCATTTGACTGCTCATGTTTCCTGAGTTACGTGACTTCATTGTGTTGATGTTACTGTATTCTCAGATCTCGGCTATCAAATTGTTTTATAATAATGTATTAGTACTGACAAATGATAGGTAAACAAATAAGACCCATGTTGTAATAAATTGGAATCATTCTTTAAACATTCCCAATTTGTACAAATTTGACCAATATTTTCTTAAAAAATATCACATCATAAATCACTATTATAATATTGGAGCATTAAGTTAACACTGGATAGGTTAATTCTAACATGTATTGTACATTTTGTTTTGTTAGTTACAGGTCATTTCTGAGTCACTGCATGTTGGTTTTAAATGAAGCATAAGATTTGATTAAAACAGCTGTGTAAGATTGAGAAATAAGATACAATGCATGTATGAGCAGTACAAAGACATAACAGAGAAATTACAATCTGAGTGGAGACTCACGTTAAAACATTGGCTGGCATCATCTGGGACTCTGGAGCTGCTTCTATCAGAGATTGCCATGTGTTGGTGGAATTGGGGATAACAAAACCAAACTCAAAGAACCATTCTGGACAGAGAGACACAGAGACAGAGCTCAGTGCTGTCTTAACATACAATAACATCACTACCATTTGTGCTTCATACAGTGTGTTTGGTCCAAATACTGTTACAAATACTGAGAGATGTTTCCCTCTCTGATGGAAAGCAGCAACACAAACATGTTGTGTTGGTGTGGATTGTGTGGTGTCCCCTGGGATTCTCTGTAACCTCACCTCTGTACAGTAGGGCCCCAGGGACAATACTCCAAACACACGGTAACAGGGAAGTGACAACATTGAAAACAACTTAGAAAATATCACAGCTCTATTGGTGATAGGAGAGGATGAGCCTTTTCTTCTTAGATCCCCATAATAACCAGCTAGGCCTGCACCAAGAGACTCCAGACTGAGGTCACTGCCTAGGACTATTTATTCCTTATTGCTACTGTTGTTATTATTATTGTTATTATTATTAAATATGCATCCTGCAAAACATTTCCCTTCACCTTTCTTTGTTAAATCTTTTGTTTAATCAGACCCTAGAAGCTCCTCTTTTTTTAATTTTTAAAATTAACTTTCTCTAAAAAAAAAATGTTCATCTAGTGAGTTTTTCCTGTTTTGTCGTTTTTGTATTTATGTTCATAAGCAATACTTTATCTACTGTTATGAATGGGGCTGCAAAAAACGATGCATGATTTCATTGCCGACTGACCACTAAAAGGAGAAAAATATTTATTATATATATTTATTTTCTATTGAACAACACACACTTTAACAATAGATTTTTTCTCTTCACAAGTTCGTCATAATGACCAGGATGATGGCTCATAAAATGTCAGATTCAATTTGTAGTGTTAAAGGAATGTGATTTGGCAAAGTAATTTATAACACCCAGGGTCATTTCTAAGAGTTTGGGGGCCCCTCTTTTGTCAAACTCTGAGGGAGAGATTCCAAACCTTTTCACATGATCCGTGGTGATGTAACAGTATGTTGCATTTTAAGAGTAAAACATGCTGAAGTACATTAATAAATGCAACAGATGCAGCATGTTCCTAAAAAATGTTTAGTAAACTTTGAAAACAAGGTGATATAAAAACTCCCCCCACCAATCTTAAACAGAAAAAAGAGAAATAAGAGAAATAACTTCACTTACTTAAATGAATACAAATACATTGGACCGGCCTCCATATTAATGTGCAAACAATAAAAAACAAAAAGTAGTAAGAATAATACTGATGTTTCAGGTAGTAAAAAACATTTACATGGAATACTACAAACGACAAACAAAGTCTGTTTTGATGCCATGATGCAACTCTTAATGGTGCCTACTGTTGCTGAGTGTCATTCACCCCATCATAGCTGTCCAATGAGTGACACCCCATGCATTGGCTTCTAACAAATGAGTCTAAGGCAGTGGTCTCCAACCTTTTTACCCAAGATCCCTGACCTCCACCTTGGTTAGAGGCAAGATCTACCTATTGAAGCGTTAAAAAAAAAAAAGACAGCCCAGATTGTACTTCCAACTTGGTGCCTTTTATTCAGGCTAATTGTATTTGAATTGCATGAAATGCTTTGGTCCAACGTTCAAATTAATGCAACAAAGAAAACACTAACTTGCATATCAAACTGGCCATAGCTTCACATCAACTTCAATTCAAAGTTTTTCATTTCATTTCAGCACAAAAAGAAAAGGAATGTGGAATTTGTCACTTATGAGGACAGTATTTTGTTTATAGCAAACAAGCAGATCACATGCAGTGTTATGCTTATCCACTCAAGCTTCATACAAGTTACATAACATCAGCATTTCAGTGTATATATATATATATATATATATATATATATATATATAAAGTGTATTATTATTATTAAAATAGAAGTGTAACACTGTAACATAGAACTGTTTTGACAAAATTCTCAGTCAGTGTAAATAAGCTCAGTGCAGTTATGTACCATCTTATGCATAATCACTTTTCACATTGCCATCAGTCAAAACTGGCATGTTACTCACCCAGGTTAGTGAGATGGCTGTGACTGAATACTGTCTGTGAGCGCTTTGTAGTTTGGCTCATAGCTACTGACAGCTAGTCTGAGACAGTCTGTGAGGTGTTTGTCAGTGAGGCGGCTCCTGTACTTTGATTTAATTATTTTCATCTGTGAAAACGCCATTTCACAGAGGTAAGTGGATCCAAAGTAGGCACTCACTTAGTCCACATGAGGTGAGGGAAGGAAACTTCTCCCTGCTGACCAGTCCCCAAAAGTTACTGTCCCCTGATCTTACTTTCAGCTTAATGTCATTTTGCAAATCAACCATCTCCATGTCAACGCCACTAGGCAAAGCAAATACCTGCTGAATTTGGCTGCTTCTTGTTCCACATCAATGGTCAGGAATGGGTTTAAGACGAATGCAGCAACATCTTCCATGACGTCCAATTCACCAAAACGCCTACTGAACTCTGCTGCCACTTTGTCTCAGGGTGAAAAGCGTCCTTGTCACCGATGGCCTGTGACATTTTCTCCAGGTTTCCCAACCTGAGAAAATGTCACCTCACCAGTGTGTCAGCCTCCCGCTTTTCAGTTGTGTGTTCCAAACACCGAGCTTGGCCTTGAATGCATTCACTGTGCTTATCATGTGGGGGGGGTGTCGGTCTTTTCCCTGGAGCACGTTGTTCAGTGCGTTCAGTTTTGCCATCACGGCATCAACCTCATCCAATAACGCCTTAAATAAGCGGTGCTGAAACGCTTTTGCTCTATTCGCGTAGATCAGTTTGACCACCAGAGTCATAACATGAGGAAAGTTCATGACCTTTCCGGCCAAGGCCTGCTGGTGAATGACACAGTGGTAATTCACGAAGTCGGAAAAATCACGGTCATTACGGCACAGTGCAATAAATTTAGAGCGCGTACCGCGCATCGCTGGGGCCCCATCAGTGGTAATTGCCACCAGATGTCGTTATCACAGACATATTTTTTAAATGTGTTGTAAATATCCTCACCTCTGGTTCTCTCCTTTAAGTGCAAAAGAGTGAGGAGATCCTCTTTTGTTGTAGAGTCCGGAAACGCCATCCTGACAAATACAACAAGCTAAGCTGTGTCCATTACATCGAGGGATTTATCAAACTGTAGTGAAAAATATTCAGTGTGACAAGTCTTTTAGCACTTCTCGTCCCACGTCCCCTGACATTTCCTCGACCCTCCTCACAACTGTATTAGGGCCAAGCTGGACACTGCGGAACGAGGTTTTGATGTTCTTTGTTTTTGAAGCCACTGAAAACCGTCTCTGTGGTGATGGCCATTGCCTCCTTGAATAAATTGCCATCTGTAAAAGGCTTCTTGTGTTTAGCCAAAAGGTGACTAATGCGGAATGAAGCTTCAGTCGCAGCCTTATTTTGAGCAGCAGGTTTTGTGAAAAGCAACTGCTGGGCCTTGAACCCCGCTTTCAGCTCAGCAATTTTCCTAGAGTGGATTGCGCTCTTGGCGGGGAAACTGTCTTTTAATTTGTGGTGCCGCTCCAGATTTCCTCTTTTAGACAGCGCTAGAGTTTGGTGGCCCAGCATACAAACACATTTGTCTTTCACCATGGTGAAAATAAATTCCACCTCACATTCCTCATGGAAATGATAAGTTTTAGACTTTAGGCCATGCCAGCCGCCAACACTGTCTATCAGCACCTGCTAGTGCCGTAAAATGTAATTTTACGAGAGTTAATGTGCCAGTAGATCTTATTGGTCAATTTAATGCCGCCTGTTACGCTGGATTTTTCGTCTTTTAAGCACTGTTATATCCTTACTTATCTCGTTATCTCGATATAACAAAGATTGTTTTCTCGTGATAATTAATTAATTAATAATGTACGGCTTTCGTAGCCTAACTAACTTAACGTTAGTTTGTTTACTTGACTGGAAGCCGTTCGTGGCAGCTCTTGTAGGTTTAAATCAAGACATAAAAAAAGTGCATTAAAAAAAGAAAAATCCATGGCTTCCGTAAGATAGAGAGAAAGAGAGGTGCTTGCAAAACTGAACATTAATCAGCCCTTATGTATTTCTGTAATTATTTTTCTATTATTTTCGGGATCTACAGGTAATGTTTCAAAGATCGACCAGTTGATCGCGATCGACAGGTTGGAGACCACTGGTCTAAGGCATTTCCTTCCTTAAAAGTTACATCTGCAAAGCCCACTTTTGGACAATTTAGACAGTGTTTGCATCCATCTTAACCTGTTATCAGTTGTCTTCCCTGCCTTTCTTGGCACATTGCTCTGTTTCTTGGCACATCACTGACCCCACTTGATCAGCTAAATAGTGTGAAGCCATTGGCAGGAATTTACATTGTGTTTAAGCAAGCAAACATAACATTAATCCATTGTGCCGCTCACTGAGTGACTTTGGGTTTTTTCCCCTGTGAGCAGTTTACCTTCTAGACACTGTCCTTTGAAGAAAACTTTCTGCTCCAGTCTGAATTTTTCCAGTTTTTCTGAGGAGGAAAAGTTCAGTTCTCTGGACACTGCTTTACACTTCAGGATCTTCTTTGGGACACGAGCTGAGACAGTGAGAAAATACAATGGAATTAGAGCCTTTCTAGTCTTCCGACCACTCATAGTGCTTTTACACTACATATGTCATTCACCCATTCACACACTGATGGCACTGGCTGCCATGCAAGGTGCCAACTGTTCATCAGTTTTAGAGGCTAACCATTCATACACACAGCTTTCAGGAGCAGTTTGGGTTTCAGTATCTTGCTCAAGGACACTACAACATGCAGACTGGAGGAGCCAGGGATTGACCTGCCAATCATTTATTCTGTCCACAATATGTATGATCATTTGTACTGTTTTCACTAACAATACTTAAACTGGTAAAATATAAAAACTTTATGTACATAAAGAGTTTAAAGCCATTTTCCACTGTATAGTACCGGGCAAGTATTTTCTGTTATGGATATTACCTGGTACTTTTTTTGGTACCACCTCATATGAGATTTCAGCTGATACTGAAAGGTGATGTGAGAAGACAGCAGACCACTGAATGGTCATGCAACACAGAACATCCTGCACAAAACCTGCATCAATAAATACCACCTTGTTTTTAATTCCCTCAAAAATGGTAGCCTGGAAGATGCTGTGGTCAATTGATTAGGGCAGTCTAATCAATCCAATGAAAAAAGAAGGAACCAGAGATATCCCTGTTTAACCTGTCACGACTCGGCTCTAGAGCCATAACAAAAACCAAATGGAGACGCGGATTGAAAGCCAAAATTGCAGTGATTTATTGTAAAGAACTAAACAACACAAACACTTTTTTTAACCAAAAACAAACCACAGAAACAATGGGGTGTGTTCGTCAGTCAATCAGTGGTGAAGGTGCATGTATGCATGAGTGAAAATGTGTAGATGTGAGATGTTGTGTGCCATGAGAACAAAGAAACCAAAGACTATGAGGCAGCCTGGAGAGGTGGGTGGAGCATGCCAGAGAGAGAGAGGGAGAAAGAGAGTTGATTGGTGGAGCTTTATACTCTCCCTAACTGGGGCCCAGGGGTTTCCACCAATCAGCTGGGTATTGGAGCACACACACTCAATTACACAGGGAACCATCACAAACCCAACTATCCAACCAACTAATCTGGGAGTAAGAAATATGTCCATGTACTCAAAATGTCAGTTGCATTGTAAAACTGTGTTTACCTTTAATCCTTAGCCTTGTCTGACATATTGTCTGTGATATTGTCTATTGTTTAATATTTGCATTTCCCTTCACATTCTGCACTTGATACATACTAAGTGTTATTGTATAAGTTTACTGCAAATTGAACATTTTACATATATTGTGTTATATTTCACATGAGAATTTATTCGCGAAAAACTGAGAAAAATTTCCCATAGGGAATGAATGGGGAGAAATAAAATTCAACAGACATTATACACAAGACGAGCATTCTTCTGGTCATTCAGATTTTGGTTTGAGGCATACCTTATAGGTTTTTTTTGGCCCTTTTCGAGGGGGATCATTCAGACATATACTGTGCATTTCAGTGAGACAGACGGGCTGCATGGAGCACCTGTGTCTAATTAATCTGACCTGCAGCTCACCCAGGTTGCTTGGCAACCTCCGCCTGCTTGAGGAGGAGAGGGGGGAGGGGCCAGCAGACAAGCAGAGCGGCAGCCATTTTTGTAGTTTTTGGCACTTCATTTGAACACACACACACACACAGTAACACACACACACACAGACAGTAACACACACATATATATATATATACATACACATATATATATACACATATATATACACACACACACACATACACATATACACATACATACATATACATACATACATACATACATACATACATACATACATACATACATACATACATACATACATACATACATACATACATACATACATACATACATACATGCATGCTCCAGGGAGCCGCTAGGGCAGCGCTAAAGAGCCGGATGCGGCTCTAGAGCCGCAGGTTGCCGACCCCTGAGCTAGCACGTTAACGCTAGCTGTAAAGACATGCTATTTGCTAACATTAGCGACCAATGCTAAAATTACTGTTAATTAACATTAGCCACTAGGAATTAAATACATGTTGATTACTAACATGGTAATGCTAACATGCTAATGCTAACTGCTAGCGCATCAGTGTTAACATGCTAATGCTAACATGCTAATGCTAACTGCTAGCGCATCAGTGTTAACATGCACATGCTAACATGCTATCGCTAACATGCTAATGGTAACATGCTAATGTTAACTGCTAGCCGTCAGTGTTAACATGCACATGCTAACATGCGCATGCTAACATGCTAATGCTAACATGCTAATGTTAACATGCTAATGCTAACTGCAAGCGCATCACTGTTAACATGCGCATGCTAACATGCTAATGCTAGCATGCTAATGCTAACTGCAAGCGCATCAGTGTTAACATGCACATGCTAACATGCTAATGTTAACATGCTAATGCTAACTGCTAGCGCATCAGTGTTAACATGCGCATGCTAACATGCTAATGCTAACATGCTAATGTTAACATGCTAATGCTAACTGCTAGCGCATCATTGTTAACATGCTAATGCTAACATGCTAATGCTAACTGCTAGCGCATCAGTGTTAACATGCTAATGTTAACATGCTAATGTTAACATGCTAATGTTAACATGCTAATGCTAACATGTTAATGTTAACATGCTAATGCTAACATACTAATGCTAACTGCAAGCGCATCAATGTTAACCTCCCCACTACAGACACGAAGTATACATAGAAACGTAGGAAAATTCGAGGTAATCGCAGTGATACCACTGTTGAAGCTGTCAGCCTTATAGTTTTGGCTGTGTACACGCTAATTGATCGACTACTCCCATCCACAGCCTCATTCACTCCCATGGTTTTTGAAGCAGAGAATTTACCGGAAGGAGCAGGGCGCACCTGTGCTTGCTATGACTCTCGAGGCCAAAGTTTATACAATTTTCACCTGAAACTTGGCACAGACATTATACACACGATGAGCATTCTTCTGGTCATTTAGATTTTGGTTTGAGGCATACCTTGAGGGTTTTTTTGGCCCTCTTCGAGGGGGATCATTCAGACATATACTGTGCATTTCAGTGAGACAGACAGGCTGCATGGAGCACCTGTGTCTAATTAATGAGATCTGCAGCTCACCCAGGTTGCTTGGCAACCTCACCCTGCTTGAGGAGGGGGGAGGGGGTCAGCAGACAAGCCGAGTGACAGCCATTTTTGTAGTTCTTGGCACTTCATTTGAACTTGTCTGTGTAAAATGTGCACGCACACACACACACACACACACACACACACATACATATGTATATATATATATATATATATATATATATATATATATATATATATATATATATATGTGTGTGTAAAAGGGAGACAAGGGGGCTTGCTCCAGGTGTGACTGGTGAATTAGAGCGGCAAGGTGTATGGGGGTGTCCCCGCTAAAGGACGGAGGCAGATGTCGTTGTTTATGCCGATTTATTGCCGTTGAAAGGAGACAGAGAGGAGATACACACACACACAGGTAACGACAGCGGGGAGCTAAGTTACTAGCACGGCTAACACACAGACAAGGTGCGTTTACTGACCGTCGGAATGCTGTGATATGTTCATGAATGTGGGAAAAATGGAACTTTACCGAATATACAACAAAACTAAACAGTATTTCTCACAGGATCAATTTAACCTTGATTAAACAACATGGGCTTTCTAACAGTGTGTGTTTGTATATATATCTATGTGTGTGTGTGTGTATGTATATACATGTTAGTGCTCTTTATTCAGAAAACCCTCATGCGTCGCGTCATTACTGTTAGCCACTAATATATGCCTGTTAGTGGCGCCACCATTATTGTTAGCCACTAAGAATGAAATACATTATAATTGCTGACTTGGTAATGCTAACATGCGCTGGTGCACTAGCAATTAGCATTAGAGAGAGACAGATAGGAAAATTGACTTGCCTGTATGCCTCTATGCTCTTTGTATGTCATCACTAAGCTGCTCTCGCATTTCAAGGCCTGATTTGACATTTAATAACTTTGATTGGAGGACAGTTACAGAACGAATCCGATTGGATGTTTGTGTTTTGGCTCCATTTATATACTGTGCTCCGACATGCTAATGTTAACATGCTAATGCTAACATGCTAATGCTAACTGCTAGCGCATCAGTGTTAACATGCGCATGCTAACATGCTAGTGCTAACAGAACCCCAGCAACAGCCCACTCGTCACTCTCAAAATTTCTTTTCTAGTACTGAATTTGCTGAGCAGTGTCAGTAATAATGCATGGGGGCGACAGGGCCAGAGTCAGGCACACTCAAAATTTCTTTAGAAATTTTCTTATTGAGTGTGCCTGAAAGCGCACACTATATGTTATCCATCGTGCTTATTATTATTATTCTTCCACCCTTTTTTTGGCTCGCTTCTCCTTCCAGAGTTTTTGTCACACACACACAAAACGGGTATCGAAACGACCGGCTGTGCTATGTCTTTTCTAAGAGATTTGCGTGTTTTCCGTGAATTTATTCGCGAAAAACATGCAAAACACGTTGATACCACTTAATCTGTATATGTGTATGATTTTAGGTTTAGTGTTTGACTGTACCTTCATGTTCAACTCCTGGAACAGAGAGGTCCTCAGTTCCCTGCCACAGCACTTTGCCCGTCTCTGCATCTCGAAGATTCATCCAGTTTCTGCCAGAAAAAGGTTAAGTTGCAACAACAAGACTAAGGCATATATATATACATATTAGAGCTAAGTTAGAAATTAAAATGGTCTGATATAAATTGTCAAACAATATTATATAATATTCTGTGTGTGTGTGTGTATATATATATATATATATATATATATATATATGTATGTGTGTGTGTGTGTGTGTGTGTGTGTGTGTGTGTGTGTGTGTGTCAAAATCAGCTACAGAGCTGTAGAATATATGAACAAACTATGTACGCCTTGGTTGCAGATATAGAGTACTGTGCAAAAGTCTTGGGCAGGTCTGAAAAATTGGAAACTAAGAATGGTCTCAAAAATATAAATAATTTCAAATCAATTAACAAAATGCAAATTGAGCAAACTAAAGAAATTAAAATCAATATTTCGCGTTACTACATTTTGCCTCCAAACCAGCATCAATTCCTTCAAGCAAAGTATTTTGTAGGATTATAGCAGGGCCGGTCTTAGCTATGGGCAATGTGGGCGGCCGCCCAGGGCGCTGTCTCCGTGGGGGGCAATTACACGTCACAGATCATACACCATGGCAAGATTGTGTTGATTAATGATGCTGAGAAATACAGGCAGAAACGTATCCATCATGCAACACCATCAGGGATGATGGACATATAATTGGCCCTAAATTTATTCTGCAGTAGGACAATGACCCCAAACATACAACCAATGTCAATAAGAACATCTTCAGTAAAGAAGAACAATAAGTCTCCCACAGTGTCCTGATCTCAACATCAAGTATTTCTGGGATTACATGTTAATTGATGAAAATAAACTATTAACACTTCTATTTTTCTTTCTTCATTCTTAGTTTACAGTATTTTTTTCACACCTACCTAAAGCTTTTGGAAAGTACTGTATATACAGACATTCAAACATCTAGGACAGTGCTTAAGTTAATATCTAAATACCAGTGACATACATAACATGCATTAAATAGTGTACCTTGTAATCACATCTGTTTACACTACTGTAGACACCTCACTGACAGTTGTACATGAGACAGATGCAAACAGAGAAACACTGAAGCTCACAATACACTGCAGAAGGAGGTAGAAATCCAGCTGAAGTTCAAACAAAGATTGTGTGACAACATTATTCCTCGTCTTCGTTTCTAAATAACTGCACTCATATAAACCTGTATGATGTTTGCATGATTGTCCCTTGTACTTCATTATAGCCCCCACATGCAGAGATCTCAACAATGTAGCTAATGGACATATGCCATCTTACACTGCAGGAGGAGATTCCGTTGACAATCATAGCAAGTATACTAAAACACAGCCTAATAAATTTCAAAATCAGTTGAATAACATGCACACTTTATTCAAATTGAATTATACATTATCTGTTTGATCCGGCCAGACACTAGTATTTACTTAGATACCTTAACTATAGGGGCAATATTAGAGTTGCACGATACCCACGGTATACACGGTACCCCGCGGTGCCAAATCATAACGGTCGCTACTATACTAGAAATTTTACACAACGGTACTACCGTGGATTACTATAATACCAGTGCCAGTCTCCGCTACATAGCGGCCGCCTCTGCTCTCCTCCCGGCTTCTCACTGCATGCTACTCACTCAGAAAACAAACCAACATGGAACCGCAACCGAACTACACAGCTACTGAATGATTGGCTGTTTGCCTGTTACTGGTGACGTCCAGGGATATGATAGGCTGTTTCCGCACGCTGGGTCCGCCCGTCTGTTGGCTGATTGGCTGTTTCTGCCGGCAAGAACGAACTCCCCGAAGACAGCTCCGCTTCGATAGAAACTCGCTTCTAAACAAACAACAAGCTAAAGTTCTGTCTCACCCAGACACAAGACAACACACTCACCATGGCAGAAGCACCGGACCCGAGCAGCGAGTCTGCTGTGGCGTCTTTGTCAGTGGCAACACTAATTTTGCTTAAAAAACAAACGTTGTTTCAACTTGTACAAATACATTGCAAATACATTGCAGTTTATAAAAATAATAATAATAAAAAAAAGGCTGCAGTATCGCGATAATACCCGGAACCGGAACTTTGTCTGGTATAGTATCGTGGTTACTCATTTTAGTATTGTGACAACTCTAGGCGATATATTGAATATACTCGATATATCGTGGCTTGTTCTACGTGAGATGTATCGTAAATCTCAACAGAGCACTGTGCACCAGACAGGAAATCCGACACAGAATCAACATAAGAAACTTCCGCCCCCTTTCAAAATAAAAACACAATACGCAGTTCATGTAGCTTATCACAGCTTCACACCAATGTTACGTCATGACTGGTGGCACCAGGTGATCAAAGATCGATCAAAGGGTCTCAACATAGACGATGAGAGACTAATTGTTGAAGTGGAACATCACACAATAATTTATGACACAACAGATGCTTTTATATTCTCCTCCACGTCGGAGAAGCAAAGTCCGCTGTTTGTTATTGTTTTCTTTATACACAGTTTATCGCGGGGTCTTGCGTACGTCCAGGATTCTCGCATGATCTCGTGTGAATATGACCGGCTTGCTACACTGCCAAGATGCGCCCGGTGTGAGTTGACGCAGGGCAGAGGACACAGCTAAAGGGACAGCCGTTACTAATCTGATAGAAGGGTCTAATAGAATCATCATACTGATGTTATTTTTTGCATCAAAGGGTTAAATTTAACATTCATGGTAAATTACAGGAGAAAAAAAAATAGAGATATATATCGTGTATCGCGATATAGCTTAAAAATAGAGATACTGGTTATAGGCCATATCGTGCAGCCCTACCTAAGTATAACAGCAAATAATATCATGCTTCATAAAGCCATATTGAACAAAATTCAGACAGGGTTGAAGAAATCCTGCTAGCTTATAGGTGACAACAAGGACAACAGTTTGTAACAAAGAGGAAACTGCAGAAGCCTTTGTGTAGGTGACGATTGCTATTAGCTGTCCCATCAGTCTGTCATTTCGTCAGCTGTTCCTGACCTCCACACTCACTATAAACACAATGCAACTGTCAATCACAGAGTGTGTAAGGACCTAGTCACTGAGTTTACAGCTTCTCATCACAACCATTTTAACACTTCTGGGGCCATATTCACGGAAAGTATGCGCAACATCAATGCTACACATTGCCAGTACTACTGATCTATCAAAGTAACCACAGAAACAAATAAATTAAGTTTTTGTACAAATACACATGATACAACCTTATTTACCCTGTGTGTAAGGTAAGAAGAGATGGCTGCAGGAGTGGGACTAACTTTTCAACTAAATATGCTTGTACGTTGTTTTTCTTGTAGCTTTTACCCATTTTGACATTCAAACATTAACTTTTGGCCAGTGGCTACGAATAAACTGTGAGGCCAGCTCAGTACTGTACTAATGATCAAGCCACATCATTTTGCACTATGCGTTGTTTTAGTTAAATCAGTGTCGTTCTACTAGATTGATACCACAGCAACCACATAAATTCATTAAAGCATAAGTAGCATTCAGGAAATGTTTTGTCATTGATGACAGACAGAAGTACAGATGAATACCAACTAAAGTGGAGTAAGGCTAATTCGATATCACAGTTCTTTGTTCTACACGATTTTTCACTTAGCATCCTGTCACACTCAGACACTACTTAGTGTCACACACATTTGACTCCACACCATCTGCGAAGCCCTTCATACCACCTCACTACCATCATTAACTGCCTTAAAACACACAGCTCCAACAGCTCAAGACTCCCAGATGATCTCTGACTTTCCATGTTAGCATACTGTTGCATTAGTGAGAAAAAATAAAGTTGTATACAGATTACTAATACACTATGGACACTAATTATTTTGCACATGAGCTGGGTCCTGTCACATTCTTCACACTTTCTACTGTGCAAATCTACCTGATCAAAATGTTAAGGAAATTTATAAAAATACATTAAGCTGTTTGTTATTTCCATCTGCATCTACAACAGCAAAAAAAGTCTTCCCAACACTGCCAAGTACCAATAGTAGTTGTAGGTTGTAGGTGTGTGTAGGTTGTGTGTGTGTGTGTGTGTGTGTATGTGGTATCATCTTCACACTGTGTGTACAGTGCAAGTATTTCTGTGAAATGATGCAACCTGCATATCCATATACTTGAAAGGTGTTTATAGTGTATATAACTGTTTATTTCATGATGATGATGATGATGATGATGATGATATAATATTATAATAATTCACCTATCAGGTGCTTAAGATCAGTACAGCACATGTATGGCATGGATTTAAGACACCTGTGCATCATCCCCCACATCTTCCTCTGGCTTTCCCATGCTGAGTTGAATGGTTTCTCTAATCCTCTCAAGTCTAACTAAATCCAATCTCTTACATTGACCTTGCACAAAAATCCAGGCCATACTGTGAGGTCTGCTCATCTAAAGAATTTAAATCTCTACACAGGTCACTGTAAAAAAAAAAAAAAAAAAAAAAAAAAGACATCTTTTTTAGAAATCCCTTCTAAAAATCTTCCAACAACATCACCACACTACAGCCTCTTCAGGGCAAGCTGTGTATAGGTAAACCACCAGGGTGCCTCCATAAATCTGTCAGCACACACACACACACACCTAATGAGGCCCCAGTGGAAAGCTGCTGTCACTGTTTAGTCTGCATTTATTTTAAAATATACGCTAATGGTTTAAAGAACAGGCAGCTTCCTTACCCCGACCTTTACGCACCACAACACAACAATAGCCCCAACCTTTACACACCACACCACAACACAACAATAGCGCAGCCTTTACACACCACACCACAACACAACATGAGCCCCAACCTTACCTTAATAAATAAATCCCATTTACTGGCCAAGTACCTATAGCAAAGTACCACCACCAGTAACCTAGTGAAGTTAATCCTTTTGCATTACCTTATGTCAGCGGATGACAAAGATTTTAGAAAGTAGTCAAACCACTTTCTTACAAAAGGTTATTCAAACACTGATAACTGTTTAATTGGAAACTGAGCAACTTTCTTCTTTGAGCATGTTGCAGGTTAATGTACATTTGCCAGGCTGAACCAAAAGTTATCTATTCAGAACACTATGATAAATCTGGTACCAATTATTCTGACTCTGACTCAGAAGACATAGAAAAGTCAGATTATCTTGTATTTTAACTACTGCATTCTCATACCTTCTCTCCACCGAAACATTTAAAATGACAAATGGCCATCTTATATAGGTAGCTCTAAAAAGAAAAAAAGAACCATGTGCAGATTCAGCCTGACTTTAAATTAGAATGTTTTATATTGAATAGGTCTTACTGCTTGTGTGGGATCTTCTTAGAGATGCTGTCTATGCTCTGTTCTGTTCTAGAGAATAACTGACTAAACAGAGAGAAAACTTCACAAACAGCACATTAGATGGTCTATTATCTTTGTAGTAGTTTACAGAAATGGTAATGTGCACTCTATGTTCTTATTTATGTTCTGTTATTAAGGATTCTGGATAGTAATGTTTGGTAGCAACCTTAGTCTAAAGAAAAAGATGTGGTTTAGTCTCTCAGTTGGCTTTAAAAAGGCTGTACAGTAGACAGAAGGTAGTAAATCCCTGTTCCACTAAACCATGGATTTAGGTATTACCACACAACAGCAAGAGGCCTGACGTTACCAAGAATTATACACAAACACTTAGACAACCTTTTGTATACAGGGCGATAAAGAAAAAGTTTCATACATAGTTATAATATATAATATAAATAACATTTTTTTTTTATCTTAGCTAAGCTAAAAAAAAAATTTATGATTGTGTCACTGGAAGGCTCTGAGCCTTCATTGCAATAAGTATAGCATGCTGCAGGGCTCTTCTGCTCATCCTAGAAAGCATTACTGGATCTAATTCAGTCCTACCTGGTCACATGAAGCTCCATTCCATGAAAAGCACCCTCTCCCAACCATTTCTAAAGGCACAGCAAAGGTTGTGGGGGACTGAAAATCTTAACTGGTGTAAAAGGTCAAATATTCAGGTGTGATAAAGGTTTAATATTAATCAATAGCCCTGTTCAGCTAAGATGGACTGACTTCAAGGCACATGTGTACTATAAAAAAACACTGCCTATGTGATTCTGTTTATATTATGTTTGATGCCATACAAAGATGTGTTTATGTATGTTTGTCGGCATATATGGTAGCCCCATCTGTGCTTTTTAAAAACATAATAGAACAACCTATGCCCCAGCATTATAATAACAAATATCAAGTGTTCTGCATCATCACCACACTGCAAGGTTATCTACTGACAACAAGAGTTAAGTGGCTCAGCAGGGCCCCATTTCCTGAAAGTATCTTAAGGCTGAGATGGTCTCTGACCAGCTGCTTACAACGATACAAGAATACACTCCACTCATTGAGAAGATTAATTTTTCAGTGTTAAGGAAAGACAAGGGAACAGACTGCAGTTAGTGTCTCTAGTGTCTCGAAAAAGTGAGTGGCAAGCTAGATGGCTAATGGATGTTTGTGAGAAATGGATCCTCTTGTCACTTTGTCCACAACACAGAATGAAAACAAAACTGATCCCTGCCTATTTCATCTAAGATGGCCTAACAAAGTATTTTTTCCCCACAGTTTAAATTCTAAGTTTAAGTATGCATAAAAACAGAGCTGACAGCTGGTCTTTGGAAAGTTCTGCTTTAAATGAAATTATACAAAAAGGATTTTGTAGATGGTCTTACCCTAATTTGTCAATCAAACACAACCAGACAAGTCTTGTAAAGACGAATGACTGCTACAACACTAATAAAGACAATATCCGCAAACTAACAACATTCTGGAGGCCTGCTGGTCAAGGACAAGTATAATACGAACACAGTACGATTGAATGGAAAATGATCGTAAGTAATATAAAGCATACGCGACATTTGGTGGATAGGATGACACGTAAAGTGGCAGGACTTCCATACAAGACAGGGACGCGCCTGTGTTTGACAGCTTTCACTGTGTGCATCACATACAGCAGACAAGCCAAGTTACAGACCTGACGCTAGCAACATTTCTGACTTTTACTTTGAGCTGAGAGCTTACTAACAGGAAGTCAGGTTATCTGGCAGCCTGCATCATTCTTCACGTTATCTCCATCGCATGTCACTGTTTACCATTACAGCTACCACACAGCACACCAAGCGCACTAAGCACTTAGCAAGGCAAGTTAGCCACAAGGCAAGGCCACTCATTTTAGATGTCAGGCCCTCAATCACATGTGAACAAACGTGATCTAGATTCGTAACAACATAGACATTTTGTTTTGTCACAACAAACAAAAGACAAACATCAGCTGTGATTGTTAGCTGACGTTGTTAGATGAAATAAAACTGACACGTTAGCCACAGCTGCTAACCTGCACCAAGTCAACAACAGTTACCAGCAGTCTACCATATTTGCTAGCACACACTGGATTAAAGGGGACAGACAGCAAGCCTAAACCTATTACTGTGTATGGAACCTCCGCACACCAGCAGCCCGCCTCAGCAGCAGAAAGGATACAGTTTGAAGCCCTTCAAAATTTCCTTGGCCCTGTCTTCGTCTGAAGACATGTCAGAAAGCGTCTGTTCTCGAATCCTTCCTGAAAACCCGGGATCTGCTCAAGCAACTGCGGCTGCTGTTATCTTAGCTCGTTAACTAACCACACTGCCAGCTATGGCTTCGCTGAAAATAGCACAAACTATGTGTACTTAAGTCTATATTGTTGGACTGCAGGTTAAATCTAATCCGATAATGTAATCAGCTTAATATACCTTGCTCACTAACAGACAACTCGCTCAACCAGTCAAAGGCACGGTCTTAATCCTAACAGCCAATCATAGAGAAGCACTGGTGGGGCTAAACTGATAGAGACGCGTCACCAGGGGCAACACACTGGGGTTTATACTCGCTGCAGTGTCCCCGACGCGAGGGTGCGTGAGTAGATTGTGGGGGTATCGACTGACGGCCTGTATAGGTCCTTTAGCGGTACCCTAACACTGCTTTCTGTAAGCGGGTGTAAAATGGAGAGAAAGAAGGTGGACGGAGATAGTAACAACTGTATGGAAATGAGTGAAGAGGATTATGAGATTGATTAAGGGGGAAGTGAATGGGAGCAAGTGGGGAGAGGAGGAAGGTGTAGAAGTGGGAGAAAGAGAAAGAAGGAAGATAAAGATAGTGTGGAAGACACGGAGAGTGAGGGGCAGGGAGATGAGGTAAAGAGTGGGAAGAAGGGTTCACTTAATGTAGTGGCGAGATTTGAGGGAGAAGGGGGAGTAAAGAAAATGGATCCACTAAAAATCACAAATATAATCAGAGCACAAGTAGGAGAAGTTAGGTACGCTAAAGTGTTAGGAGATGGGAACTTGCTAATTGGGTGTAACACAAAAACAGCGAAAGTTGGAGAGAAGAGAAATGACGGATGTAAGGGAGTGATAACAGGGGTTCCCCTTGGTATCAGCATAAAAGATCTAGTGGGAAATATAAGAATGAGAAATACAACAGTTAAAGATACTAAAAGAATGACATAAGGACCTAAAAAAAAATAATCAGAAACAGTAGTGGTAGACTTTGATGCAAGAGCTATCCCAAGAGAACTTTATTTTGGATTTGTAAAATATAATGTGAGAGAATTTGTCCCAAAACCAACGAGGTGTGAAGGGAACCATGAATATGGGAAATGTGGGACGGGTGTGAAACCAAAATGCTGTAACTGTGGAGGAGAACATAGTGTAGCATACTGGGGATGTGAGGCTATAAAAAGAGAAATAACTGTGCAAAAGATAAAAGTAAATGAAAAAGTATCTTATGCTGAAGCTGCCAAGAGAGCCGGACAAGGAAATTTCAGGGCCAAACAACAGAATAAAGAGAAACAAGTGATGACCAATGCAAAGGGAAAAGAAGGTGCCGAGTATTGTACAAGAAGTTGAAAAGAAAATGTTGGAGGAGAAAAAGAGGTTGGTGACATTCATAGCAGGAGTCATAAATGCGACCACAGATGTTGAATCTAAAACAGAAAGAATACAGATTATAGTCAAAGCAGCAATACATCATCTAGATATGAGAGGGATACAATGGGAAGAGGTAAGAGATGAGATGAGTGTTCAGGCCAGTCAAGAAACATCATGTATTGGGTAATATTATTAATAATGATAATCCTTCAGTGGAATGCTAGAAGCTTAATTGCTAATGGTCAGGAGTTTAACAATTCATCTTTAGTCAGCAGGAAAAAACAAAACAAAACCAAACTTAGATGTCATTATTAAAGGATATGTGGCAATCAGAAGAGACAGGAGAGAAGGGACAGGAGGTTGATGTATCACGTTTGTAAAAGAGGGCATTCTCTACAGGGTTATTGATATTGGAATTGAGATGGAGAGTATTATAATAGAAGTATGGATAGGAAAGCGGAACCTGGCAATAATAAATTTTTATAACCCATGCAGACAGTTGGACATTATGAAATTGGAAGAAATGGAAGGTAAAAGCAATGGGAACACAGTGTGGTGTGGAGATTTTAATGCTCATAATACACTATGGGGGAGTGAGAGAGTGACCGCAATGGGGAGATAGTGGAAGAAATGTTAGATGGTAAGAATCTGGTTTGTGTGAATGATGGGAGAGGGAAGAGGATAGATGTAAATACTGGAAAGGAGTCGGTATTAGATCTGAGAATAGTGACCAATGCATTAGCTCCATTATGTGAATAGAATGTGTATCAAAAAGGGACTATAGGAAGTGACCATTATCCTATATATAATATAATAAATATAACAACAGTACAGGTCACAGAGAGAGTAAGGGGAAGATGGATATTAGAAAAGGCTAATTGGGATGAATTCATGAAGGAATGTGAAAAAAATCTGTCTCAGATTGGTGATAATATGGAAGTGGAAATTATGGATGGGGAAATAAAGCAGTGGATCATTTCAGCAGCAACTAGCTCTATACCTAAAAGTACAGGCAGGAAGATGAATAAGGCAGTACCATGGTGGGATGGATAATGTAAGCAACCAGTAAAAAACAGAAACAAACCGTTTAAAATAGTTAAAAGATACCATAACTTTCAACACCTAATCCAATATAAGCAAGCACAAGCAATGGTAAGGAAAACAATAAGACAAGCAAAGAGGTCGTTTTGGAGGAAGTTTTGTGAATCGATTGGGAGCACCACTAAGATAGAAGTAGTCTGGGGAATGTTGAAAAAAATGTGTGGAGATAGAAAGGATTGGAGTTATCCAGTCCTGATTCTGGAAATGAAGTGGCTGTAACCAATAAACAAAAGGCGGAGGTAATGTTTAAGACCTTTGTCGTGGCGCACAGCTCAAATAATTTAACAGAGGAGGAGGAATACATAGACATACATGCATACATTGTTAGCCCATTTACCGAAACTATATTTAATTACTGTTGCAAACTTCAACAAAACAACACAACTGGTGATATAATGTGTATGTTTGTAGGACAGGATTTGTGGCGCCATCTGCTGGGTGTTAAAGTGTAATGGGTTCAGTTGAGAAATTTGAGGATTTGCAATGCATTTGGCACCATCTGCTGGATGTTACAAAGCAGCTGTGATGTCCCAGTCATCCTTATGATGGGAAATTTTTTACAAAATATTTAATAATTTGTATAGTATTAATAGTAGAGATTTGTATTCCTAGACTGAATGTCCTGAATGAGCTGCATCTGGTGGTATTATGTTGATGTTTGTAGGACAAAATTTGTGGGAGCAGAAGCATGGCAAAAAACGTACGGAAGAAGAAAAAAAAAAAAACATTTAATAACAATAGTGTGCCTGCCCTCTGGGTATCCACACTAATAAAGATTTGAAGAACAATAGAGGGCATCCACACTAACTAGAGTGTGCCTGACTCTGGCCCCGTCGCCCCCATACATTATTACTGGCACTGCTCAGTAAATTCAGTATTAATACAACAAGCTATGTCATCAATGGCTTTTTAATGGGCTCTTATTTTGAAGGGACTCTTATTTTGAAAGACTTGTCCTGTGTGTGTGTGTGCGCGCGCGCATGTGTGCTTGTCCTGTCTGTCTGCGAGAGAGAAGGATGAAATTGCAGACATTGAAAATGTAGTCTTAATAGTCATTGATATCATACAAAGACTTCAACAACGTTAGTCAAAGGCAGGCTTGAGGTTGCCAAGCAACCAGGGTGAGCTGCAGGTCAGGTCATTCAAAAACACACCTCAAATAATCATTTTAAACATGTTTATTTAGACACAGGAGCAGCTAGAATCTACACGCTAGCAATTAACATTAGCATGTTAGCATTAGCATTAACATGTTAACGCTTATGCACAGATGCGCTAGTAATGAACATTAGCATGTTAACATTAGCATGTTAGCATTAACATGTTAGCATTAGCATGTTACCATTAGCATGTATTCAATTCTTAGTGGCTAATGCTGCTAGCTGCTCTGCTGTCTCTGTCTGTCATTTTAGACAGACAAGTTCAAATTAAGTTTAAATTGGTTGCCACTGGGCTTCTGCCTGCCTGCTCTAATCAGCAGAGTAGTTACTGCACCTGTTGTCAGTTGGGAATCCTGACAGAAAGAGAGAGAAAATGCTGAGACCACCCCTCGAAGAGGAGGGATTTCTGGCCAAACCATATTTCCAATCATTGAACCGGCTTAACTTTGAGCATGCTGAGCCCTTCCTGAACGTCTACATAGTTGTTTTGTGTCGATAAATGAAGAAATATGCCCTTTACAGCTATTCAGAGAAACGTTACTTCTGGTTTCCTCCAAAAAATTTCCCGCCTTTTTAACATGTTAGTCTATGAGGCTGTGGATGGGTGCTGCTGCCGCATCTTTGCGTCTCCCGCTAAAACAATATATCTGACAGTATTAGCAGGCGAATGTGAGTGACACAACAAATTTTCTGACATTTCTATGTATAAATCGTGTCTGTTGTGGGAAATAATTGAGAAGCACTAGCTGATGATGTCATCCACTGTAGCACAAACATTCCGCCACATACACACCCATTAGAGACAGAGAAATTTGACTAAAAACCTACTCAACTTCAAGCCTTGATCGTTTAAAAATGGTAAAAGCTGTCGATGAGTGTAGTGAATCCCTGAAGAGAAGGCAATCGACCTATGTTTTAAAGTTTAAATTAGCATTAGCATGTAAGCATTAGCATGCTAGCATTTAGCATGTATTTAATTCTTAGTGGCTAATACTAATTGCACACCGATCCCGGCTGAGCCGCACGTTTTGATACCTGTTTTGTGTATGTGCAATAAAAAGGAAAGAAAGAAAGAAAGAAAGAAAGAAAGAAAGAAAGAAAGAAAGAAAGAAAGAAAGAAAGAAAGAGTTTTGTTGTTAGTTTGTTCCAACAGAAGAGGATCCTGATAGCTGAAAGCTCTGGCTCCCAATCTACTTTTGGAGACTATAGGAACCACAAGGAACCCAGCGTCCTGAGAGCGCAGTGTTCTAGAGGGGTAGTAAGGTATTATGAGCTCTTTTAGATATGATAGTGCCTGACCATGAAGAGATTTGTAAGTAAGGAGAAAAATTTTAAATTCTATTCTAGATTTAATGGGTAGCCAATGCAAGGAAGCCAAAATGGGAGAGATGTGATCTCTGATCTTGGTTCCTGTCAGAACACGTGCAGCAGCATTCTGAATTAACTGCAAAAACCTAAGAGACGCGTGGACTAGTTTTTCTGCATCCGCTTGAGAGACAATGCGTCTGATTTTAGCGATGTTACGTAAGTGGAAGAATGCAGTCCTCGAAATTTGTTTTATATGGACATTAAAGGACAAATCCTGATCAAAAACAACTCCAAGATTCCTTACGGTTGTACTGGAGGCCAGGGTGATCCTATCTAAAGTAACTAAGCGAACTGAATTTAACATCAAAAAATTGTAGGTCATCCAATTTTTTATATCCTTAAGGCATGCTTGGAGTTTAGTTAAGTGATTGGTTGCATCAGGCTTGATCGATAAATATAATTGGGTGTCGTCAGCATAACAATGAAAATTGATAGAGTGATTCCTAATAATGTTCCCTAAAGGAAGCATATATAAACTGAATAGAAGTGGTCCTAGTACAGAACCTTGTGGGACTCCATGACAAACTTTGGTATGCATGGAGGATTCATCATTGTGAAAACTGAGATCGATCTAAGAAATATGACTTAAACCAGCTTAGGGCGGTTCCTTTGATGCCAATTTGATGTTCCAATCTCTGTAAAAGAATTTGATGGTCAATGGTGTCAAATGCAGCACTAAGATCTAACAGGACAAGTACAGAGATGAGTCCTTTGTCTGATGCCATTAGGAGGTCATTTGTAACTTTGACTAATGCCGTCTCTGTGCTATGATGCACTCTAAATCCTGACTGAAAATCCTCAAATAGACTATTGTTATGGAAAACGTCACACAGCTGATTAGCTACAGCTTTCTCAAGTATCTTAGACAGAAAGGGAAGGTTTGATATCGGTCTGTAGTTGGCTAAGACCTCTGGGTCTAGAGTGGGCTTTTTAAGAAGAGGTTTAATTACAGCTACCTTAAAGGACTGTGGTACATATCCTGATAATAAAGACCGAGCTCACAAACCACCCAGTGTCAGAGTCTACAAGACGCACACATTGCCAAACGGACGGACAT
Organism: Collichthys lucidus; assembly: GCA_004119915.2. Lineage (NCBI taxonomy): Eukaryota > Metazoa > Chordata > Actinopteri > Sciaenidae > Collichthys > Collichthys lucidus. Next base: position 1,357,658 of record CM014085.1, on the reverse strand, counting down.
CAATGTTAAGTCCATGTCCTAACAAAATACAAGTAAAAGAGTCACTTATGACAAAAAACACTCAAACAAGTACTGTGAGCCGCACATTCCAAGGCGAGGAGACGAAAAAACTTGGAGCTACAGTCTTTGACAGTCACCCTGATGATGAAAAGGTAGCTCTGTCAGTTGATGATCAAAGATTCATGGACAAAGAGGTTTACAAGGATAATGCAAACAGCTGGGTAGCACCGCTGCCATTCTGCAAACCTCGCTGCCGTCTTCCAAACAACAAAGAGATGGCTCTGCGACGACTCCTATCCCTTCGACGAACTCTAGACAAACGCCCAGACATGCAGGAACGAATACGATGGTGTGTCACTGAATGACGTGTTGCTCAGCGGGCCGGACTTAAATAACTCCCTGCTGGGTGTCTTAATGCGCTTCCGGAGAGAGAATATTGCAGTGACAGCTGATATTTAGCAAATGTTCTACGCATTTGTTGTTCGAGAAGATCATCGAGACTATCTACGATTTCTTTGGTACAAAGATAACAACCTCAACAACAACATCACAGAATACAGAATGAAGGTGCACATATTTGGCAACAGCCCCTCACCATCAGTTGCCATATATGGGCTGCAAAGAGCTGCACAAGAGCATCAGGATGCATACGGCACAGACAGTAAAGAGTTCGTCATGAGGAATTTCTACGTGGATGACGGGTTGACGTCAGTTGCAATTGAAGAGGAAGCTATCGATCTGCTGAAGAGGACTCAAGAAATGTTAGCAGCATCCAACTTAAAGCTCCACAAAATTGCTTCCAATAGCAACAAAGTCATGACAGCATTTGCCCCAGAGGACCTTGCAAAAGACTTAAAACACCTCAACTTAGGAGCAGACCCTCTCCCACTTCAACGGAGCCTCGGACTGATATGGAATCTGGAGAGTGACAGTGACCGTTCACAAAAAGAGGCATCTTGTCAACAGTTCAGAGCCTCTATGATCCACTGGGCTTCGTGGCTCCCATCACAGTGCAGGGAAAAGCTCTGGTCAGAGAACTGTCGTCTAAAGAATATGACTAGGATGATCCTCTCCCATCAGACAAGCAAGGGACCTGGAAGCTGTGGAAAGAGTCCCTCCTGGAGTTAGAAAAGCTACACATCAAAAGAAGGTATGTGCCTATCTCTCTTGCCTCATCTCAACATCGTGAACTTTGTTTATTCTCCGACGCCTCCACGCAGGCTATCGCAGCAGTAGCCTACCTGCGTGTCACCAATGACGAAAACCAGTGCCACATAGGATTCATTATGGGCAAAGCAAAGTTGGCACCGCACCCAGCCCATACAGTTCCACGTTTAGAGCTGTGTGCCGCTGTCCTGGCAGTCGAGATGGCGGACGTAATCTGCAGTGAAATGGACATTGAAATGCATGCTGTGAGATTTTTTACTGACAGCAGGATTGTTCTCGGGTACATCCATAATACCACCAGAAGATTGCATGTGTATGTTGCCAACCAAGTCAATGTTGCCACTGAACAGAACCCAGCAGATCACGCCACCAGGCCCCAGTCTGTAAACATCCTCAGTGCTTCAAACTGGTTCTCAGGCCCCGGATTCCTGAAGAGCACATGTGAGTCTCCACAAAGCAAATGTTTTGATCTTGTGAATCCCGAGTATGATGTGGAAATCCGGCCTCAGGTTACTGTCAACTACACCAAAGCTACAGAAGGCCAGTTCAGCTCAGCACGCTTTGAGCGATTTTCTAGCTGGAAAAGATTACTGCAAGCTATCACAAAACTCATTGAAGTAACAAGAACATTCTCCAAGTCACACAAAGCGGATGCTGTTGATGCACGGTGGCAAGCAAAAATAGTCATCATTCGTTGTGTCCAGCAAGAGTCCTATGGAGAAGAGTTAAACTGTTTGAGAGACAGGATTCAACTCTCAAAGAAGAGTCCACTGAGAAAGTTAAATCCTTTCATCAACGAGGACGGACTCCTTCGGATTGGAGGACGCCTTGCCAGCGCTGACTTAACAAGGGATGAGAAACATCCTGTCGTACTGCCAAAAACGCATCACATCGCAACTCTCATAGTGAGGTACTACCATGAGGAAGTTGTCCATCAGGGTCGTCACTTCACTGAAGGAGCCATCCGGTCAGCAGGAGTGTGGATAGTGGGAGGAAAACGGCTGGTGTCTAGTGTCCTCTATAATTGTGTGACCTGCAAAAAACTGAGAGGGAGGTTGTTGGAGCAGAAAATGGCACCACTACCAGCTGACAGACTCACCTGTGAACCTCCTTTTACCCATGTCGGGCTGGATGTCTTCGGGCCATGGAGCATTGTCACTCGCCGCACTCGTGGAGGCAGTGCAGAAAGTAAGCGATGGGCAGTGTTATTCACTTGCATGAGCACAAGAGCGACTCACATTGAAGTGTTAGAATCTATGTCCACTTCAAGTTTCATAAATGCTTTAAGACGATTCTTTGCTATCCGTGGGCCAGCCAAACAGCTTCGCTCTGACAGAGGCACAAACTTTATTGGAGCATGCAGAGAGTTGAAAATCAGCACCAGTAATCCAGAGCTGAGAAGTTACTTGGACAAACAAGGCTGCACGTGGTCTTTCAACAGCCCCCACTCGTCCCATATGGGAGGTTGTTGGGAAAGACTAATAGGTGTAGCGCGTCGTATCCTGGATGGGATGCTGCTGCGGTCTGACACCAAACACCTCACACATGAAGTGTTGACAACACTGATGGCAGAGGTCGTGGCCATTCTAAATGCCAGGCCATTGATTCCAGTGTCAACTGACCCTGACAATCCTACTATATTGACTCCTGCAATGATTCTTACTCAAAAGATGACTCCGGTGACAGCTCCTCCAGGTGACTTCGATCACAAAGCTCTTCACAAAAACCAGTGGAAACAAGTGCAGTGTTTAGCGGAAAGCTTCTGGAAACGATGGAGACAGGAATATCTGGTGACGCTTCAGAAACGTCACAAGTGGACTGATGACAAGCCAAACATTCAAGTGGATGATATAGTTCTGATGAAAGACAGTCAGGCTCAACGGAACAACTGGCCTATTGGACTTGTGGTGAAGACATTGCCGAGCAATGACAACAAAGTCCGTAAGGTTGAGGTTAAACTTGTGAGACAGGGCACAACAAAAACGTACATTAGGCCCATCTCAGAGCTTGTTTTTCTTATGTCCAAAGACTCATAGACTGATAGACATTTTGATGAGTAACAATAGTGAGTAAGTGATTGTATACTTGTTTGATCTAATAGTTTGGTGGTTAACATTTAAGTTATTAAGATGTTTATAGTGGTATAATAATATACCAGGCGAGGAGTGTTCCGCCCTTTGGCATTTTGAGTTTGGTTCCCAGAGGGACCCATTTGAGAGACGGACCAACTTGAGCAACGAGAAATCACGCACACATGAGTCTGCTACAACACAGAGCTGGTTAAATCTTTGTCTGTAAGTTTACACCACTACATTATGGTTATTGTGCAAGTTAATTGTTTACCTTATGTTATACAGGTCATTACGTTTCGTTTTTTACGAGCTAAACTCGGTAAATGTGTTTCTGTTTTGCCGATGTAATATACAGTCTGCCCAGTAGGGGGCCGTGGCGCTACGCCATAGACTTATTAGTTGATTTATCTGTGATTTCTATGAATGTAAATGTGTGCAACTTTATGTTTATTGTGGAAAAGACGCAAAAGACGTTACATTTTGTAATTAGGGCCCGAGCACGGAAACCGTGCGAAGCCCTATTGTATTTCAAATGTTTATTAGGGCCCGAGCACGGAAACCGTGCGAAGCCCTATTGTATTTCAAATGTTTATTATTTTTTTTTTTATTATTATTTTCCTTTTTCTTCCACCCAATGAATTGCCTTTTTCAAGGCTTTAATATCCCCAAAAACTCATGAAACTTTGCGTACCCCCCCAAAGTTGGGCGTAAAATTTCGTATTTTGGGGGTCTCGCGCACGAGCGTACAGAAATGGCTCTACGGCGCCACCTAGGTTTCGGTTGTCGGAGGAGCCCCCGGACACTGTTTCATCCACGCGGATGGGATTTGGAGGGTGTATGAAACATATCGAGACGCACCAAAAAGTCTCTTGGTGACCCGGGTTTCGGTAAAGGGTACGGCGGCCATTTTGGGTCAAAGTTCACGTTTTTGTGATTTTTTGGTCATTTCCAGGGGTCGTATTTGAACGAACTCCTCCTAGGGCTTTCGTCCGATCCTTTTGAAACTTGGCGTGTGTGTTCATGAGGCTTTGACGATAAAAAGTTATCAAAATCATAACTTTTTGATGTACTATGTCAGAGGGGCGGGGCCACGAAATTCTCCATTTTGCCATAAAATTTCAAAGTGCTATAACTTTGTGAAAAATTCTCCAATCTTCACCAAACTTTGAATATATAATGGCAGTCTGGCCTAAAATACATTTCCACAAAAATATTCGGTGATTTTCATAGCGCCTCCTAGTGACGACAAAAAAGACCACTTTTACGAGATGGCGTGCAGCTCGAACAATATTCATCATATCCACCTCAAACTAGGTGTGGATGTTGTCAAGGCCTTGGACTTGACATCTGAGAAATAATTTCAACTTTTCATAAAAGGGCGTGGCCGTGACGGCGCGTCAAAGTGGACGCTGCCTTTTTTTTCACCGAAAAACCAGACTCCCTTTACTTTTTGGCTGATTTTCAGGCAAAACTGTTCGGCTATCATATACTTTGTCACAGCTGTCTGAAACTTGTTGGGGTTGTTAAGACCAATGTTACGCAAAATTCGGCTGCATAATTAATGAGGGGGCGGGGCAAAGCGCTTTATAGCGCCCCCTTGAATTTTTCTTTGGGACAGCCCCGCCACAGTTTTGAACACAGAGTTATGAAACTCAGCTGAGTTATGGGGCATCACAAGACCTACAAAAAAGTCTCTTGGAGCAATTTGTAAAATTAACAGGAAGTGAGATATTTAAGTATGAAAATCACCATTTTTTGTGTTTCGAACTGTTAAGAAGGGGGCGTATTTGAACGAACTCCTCCTAGGGCTTTCGTCCAATCCTTTTGAAACTTGGCACATGGGTTCATGAGGCTTTGACGATGAAAAGTTATCAAAATCATAACTTTTTGATGTACTATGTCAGAGGGGCGGGGCCACGAAATTCTCCATTTTGCCATAAAACTCAAAGTGCTATAACTTTGTGAAAAATTCTCCAATCTTCACAAAACTTCTCATATACAACGGTAGTCTGGCCTACAATACATTTCAACAAAAATATTCTGTAATTTGCATAGCGCCTCCTAGTGGAGACAAAAAATACCACTTTTACGAGATGGCGTGCAGCTCGGACAATATTGATCATATCCACCTCAAACTTGGTGTGGATGTTGTCAAGGCCTTGGACTTAGGGCAAATTTGCTCTATAGCGCCCCCTTGATTTTTTCAGTGGAACAGCCCCACCACAGTTTTGCCCACAGACTCACGAAACTCAGCTGAATTGTAGAACTGGGCAGTACCTACAAAAAACTATCTTGGACCATTAAGCACAAAAAAGCTCTATAGCGCCCCATGGCGCATGTTGGGGGCGCTGCAATTGGAAAAAATGTGTAAAATAAAGCAAAACTCAAAGTACATTGTCGCACATGTTGACTGTCGCCATGCTGCAATGTGTTCTCAAACAGCATAATGTAGACAGAATATGACATGTAATAGTAACTGTACATTATATCAGTGAAATAAAGTTGTACATTGTCGCACATGACTCCTGAAGGCCAGATCTGAGTCTATGAGAGCTGTCTGAAACTTCTTGTGGTTATTAAGACAGATGTTATAAAGAACGATATTATGCACATTTCGACGTGCGCACATTTCGACGTGCGCGCATATGCGAGGGCCCGACCATCGCTGCTTGCAGCTTTAATTATTTTTTTTTTTATTATTATTTTCCTTTTTCTTCCACCCAATGAATTGCCTTTTTCAAGGCTTTAATATCCCCAAAAACTCATGAAACTTTGCGTACCCCCCCAAAGTTGGGCGTAAAATTTCGTATTTTGGGGGTCTCGCGCACGAGCGTACAGAAATGGCTCTACGGCGCCACCTAGGTTTCGGTTGTCGGAGGAGCCCCCGGACACTGTTTCATCCACGCGGATGGGATTTGGAGGGTGTATGAAACATATCGAGACGCACCAAAAAGTCTCTTGGTGACCCGGGTTTCGGTAAAGGGTACGGCGGCCATTTTGGGTCAAAGTTCACGTTTTTGTGATTTTTTGGTCATTTCCAGGGGTCGTATTTGAACGAACTCCTCCTAGGGCTTTCGTCCGATCCTTTTGAAACTTGGCGTGTGTGTTCATGAGGCTTTGACGATGAAAAGTTATCAAAATCATAACTTTTTGATGTACTATGTCAGAGGGGCGGGGCCACGAAATTCTCCATTTTGCCATAAAATTTCAAAGTGCTATAACTTTGTGAAAAATTCTCCAATCTTCACCAAACTTTGAATATATAATGGCAGTCTGGCCTAAAATGCATTTCCACAAAAATATTCGGTGATTTTCATAGCGCCTCCTAGTGACGACAAAAAACACCACTTTTACGAGATGGCGTGCAGCTCGAACAATATTCATCATATCCACCTCAAACTAGGTGTGGATGTTGTCAAGGCCTTGGACTTGACATCTGAGAAATAATTTCAACTTTTCATAAAAGGGCGTGGCCGTGACGGCGCGTCAAAGTGGACGCTGACTTTTTTTTCACCGAAAAACCAGACTCCCTTTACTTTTTGGCTAATTTTCAGGCAAAACTGTTCGGCTATCATATACTTTGTCACAGCTGTCTGAAACTTCTTGGGGTTGTTAAGACCAATGTTACGCAAAATTCGGCTGCATAATTAATGAGGGGGCGGGGCAAAGCGCTCTATAGCGCCCCCTTGAATTTTTCTTTGGGACAGCCCCGCCACAGTTTTGAACACAGAGTTATGAAACTCAGCTGAGTTATGGGGCATCACAAGACCTACAAAAAAGTCTCTTGGAGCAATTTGTAAAATTAACAGGAAGTGAGATATTTAAGCATTAAAATCACCATTTTTTGTGTTTCGAACTGTTGAGAAGGGGGGCGTATTTGAACGAACTCCTCCTAGGGCTTTCGTCCAATCCTTTTGAAACTTGGCACATGGGTTCATGAGGCTTTGACGATGAAAAGTTATCAAAATCATAACTTTTTGATGTACTATGTCAGAGGGGCGGGGCCACGAAATTCTCCATTTTGCCATAAAACTCAAAGTGCTATAACTTTGTGAAAAATTCTCCAATCTTCACAAAACTTCTCATATACAACGGTAGTCTGGCCTACAATACATTTCCACAAAAATATTCTGTAATTTGCATAGCGCCTCCTAGTGGAGACAAAAAATACCACTTTTACGAGATGGCGTGCAGCTCGGACAATATTGATCATATCCACCTCAAACTTGGTGTGGATGTTGTCAAGGCCTTGGACTTGGGGCAAATTTGCTCTATAGCGCCCCCTTGATTTTTTCAGTGGAACAGCCCCACCACAGTTTTGCCCACAGACTCACGAAACTCAGCTGAATTGTAGAACAGGGCAGTACCTACAAAAAACTATCTTGGACCAATAAGCACAAAAAAGCTCTATAGCGCCCCATGGCGCATGTTGGGGGCGCTGCAACTAGAAAAAAATGTTGTGTTAAATAAAGCAAAACTGAAAGCAGTACCAAAACAAGACTGCAGTATGTAATGAGGCGGCTGGACAAAAAAGCTCTATAGCGCCCCATGGCGCCTGTTGGGGGCGCTGCAATTGGAAAAAATGTGTAAAATAAAGCAAAACTCAAAGTACATTGTCGCACATGTTGACTGTCGCCATGCTGCAATGTGTTCTCAAACAGCATAATGTAGACAGAATATGACATGTAATAGTAACTGTACATTATATCAGTGAAATAAAGTTGTACATTGTCGCACATGACTCCTGAAGGCCAGATCTGAGTCTATGAGAGCTGTCTGAAACTTCTTGTGGTTATTAAGACCGATGTTATAAAGAACGATATTATGCACATTTCAACGTGCGCACATTTCACCGTGCGCACATATGCGAGGGCCCGACCATCGCTGCTTGCAGCTTTAATGTTATATTTCTGTTGTTTGTTTACAGTCTTACAGAAAAGAATGAATGGAAGAACTGTGAAATAAACTGAGGAAGAAGAAAAAACAGAAAACCTTGATCCTCAAAGAGACTTCAGAGTTCCCTTCATTATTGTTAGCTATCTGTCTAGCTGTATCTGACATATAGCGAGGGCAGAATAACAGATTAATCATATCCAATAAAGAATGACTAACTAGAGGTAAAACATCTTTGAGCAGCCTGGTTGGGATGGGGTCTAAGAGACAGGTTGACGGCTTAGCTGCAGAAATGATTAGTTCATCAAGTTATTTGAGAAGAGAAAAACAGTCTAAATACATAACAGGTTTTACAGCTGTTTCCAAACTTGCTGTATCAGAATGCAGATCAATGCCTGTTGAGGGCAAGAGGTGCTGGATTTTGTCTCTAATAGTTATAATCTTATCATTAAAGAAGCTCATGAAGTTATTGCTACTTAAACCTAAAGGAATAGATGGTTCAGTAGAGCTGTGATTTTCTGTTAGCCTGGCTACAGTGCTGAAGAGAAACCTGGGGTTGTTCTTATTCTCCTCAATTAAAGAAGAGTAGTAGGCTGCTCTGGCATTACGCAGAGCCCTCCTGTATGTTTTGAGATTATCTTGCCAGACCAGATGAGATTCTTCCAGTTTAGTGGCACGCCATTTGCGTTCAGATTTACGTGTCTCTTGCTTTAATTTACGAGTCTGCTGGCTATACCATGGTGCTAGCCTTCTTTGTTTAATTGTCTTCTTTCTCAGAGGTGCAATAGAGTCTAGAGTTGTCCGTAATGAGCCTGTAATACTATCAACAAGATGGTCTATTTGTGAGTGGCTAACGAAAGTAGACAAGTCCTCTGTTACAGTTAGACATGGCATTGAATTCAATGCTGAAGGAATCACTTCCTTAAATTTGGCTACAGCACTATCAGATTAACATCTGCTGTGGTAGTTTCTACACAAAGGCTTATAGTCTGGTAGTATGAACTTAAATGTCATGGTCCAGGCTGCCATGGCTTCTTTCTCCTCTGCCTCCTCCCTCCCTCTGTGTCTTTTGTTTTGTTTTCTCCCTGTCTGCCAGGTGGGTGTTGTTCGGAGGTGTGGTCTTCTGCTCCCAGGACTCTGCTCAGCTGCAAACCATCATGTCATCACCAACTACTCAAGAACTCCCAGTTCCTTTGTTCTGTGCCAGATTATACCATTCCTTGCTAGTATGTGGTATACTTCAGGCCCGAACTAGTTAATGGTTGCCTTCAGTGCGTAGCATTCTGCCAGTACCGGTACTGACCGTATTTTGTCTGCCTTTTTCTCCAGGAACTCTGCCAAGCCTGCCACCTCAGCCACACACCACCTACAGCTTTCCACCGCCTACCGACCAGCCAGCCCAGCCTTTTTGCCATTTATCTGCTGCACAATAAATACCCACCTTCACCCTCATTCAGCCTCTGAATCCATACTTGGTCCACAGTACCCACACCACGCAACAGAATAATCTGGCCAGCATGGACCAATTGGATTCGGATACTATCGAGCAAGCTCTGACTTCTCAAGCACAACAAATTGGAAGTCATGAACAAACCCTGCAGGAGATTATGGACACCCTACGTGGACTCACAACCCATCTCACCCAGCTCGGAACAGACTTGTCCCAGGTATCCTCTCTGTTTACTTCCGCTGCTGCCTCCCCCTCGCCTGCTACTCCACCTTCCCCTCACATGCAGACTCTTGCTGAAGCTCTTCCAGTGTTACTTCCCGAGAGCCCTTTATCCCCATACCCCAATCCTACTCGGGAGATCTAGTAGTTTGTGGGGAATTTCTGTTAAAATGTGCTTTAGTTTTTGAGCAACAGCCCTCGACTTATGGTTCTGATAGGTCACGCATTTCTTTTATTATGGGGTTGTTGACGGGTAAAGCTTCTGAGTGGACCACAGCAGTATGGAACAGCAACTCACCCATCTGTAACTCATATTCACAGTTTGTCCTAGAAATGAAGCAAATTTTTGATCACCCCGTTCAGGGAAAGGAAGCAAGACAGCGCCTATTCTCCTTGAGACAGGGCTCTTTATCAGTTGCTCAGTACGCACTGGATTTTCGCATTTTGGCTGCTGAGAGTGGGTGGGATCAAACCTCTTTGCAGGGGGCCTTTTTCCATGGGTTGAGTGATTATGTGAAGGATGAATTAGCTGCTAGGGATGAGACAGAAGACTTAGAATCACTTATCTCCCTTGCCATTCACTTAGATAACCGCCTTAGAGAGCGGCGCAGGGAGAGAACATCTTGTCAGTCCCCTTTCAGGACACCGCGCCCCCCAGCAACTCCCAGCCCTAAAAGAAGCCAGGCCAAGCTAGTGTCACCACCCCCTGGAGATGAGCCAATGCAACTTGGACGTCTTTACCTTGACCCTGTGGAGAGGCAGTGCCGCCAAGCCTCCAAGCTTTGTTTTTATTGTGGAGCTGCTGATCACTTCCTAGCCCACTGCACTGTACGGCCAAAAGACAGGGCTCATCAGTAACACAGAGGTCCCTGATGAGCCACACCACTACTTCCAAAGCAACCTCTAATCCACGGGTTCAACTTCAGTCCACTCTGGTCCTGGTCTGGTGAATCATTTCCCATAATTTCTTTAGTAGATTGTGGTTCAGATGACAATTTCATAGACTCCTCCTTTGTGTCACAAGCTGGCATCCCCATAGAGCCCATTCATCCCCCTGAGACAGTTGATGCCATAGATGGTAGTCTACTTGCTCACGTCACTCACTGCACAGTCCCACTAACATTAATCTTGTCGGGTAACCACAGAGAAACCATAAAATTATTTATCTTGCCTTCATCCAATGCTCCTATAGTTCTTGGCCTCCCCTGGTTGAAACTGCACAACCCTCACATTGATTGGCCTGCCTCCTTGTTTTGCTCCCCCTCCTCCCCTTCCTGAACCTCCAGATTTATCCCTGGTGCCCATTGATTATCATGACTTGGGTGAGGTTTTCAGTAAAGACAGGGCCCACTCTCTCCCTCCTCATAGACCATATGACTGCGCAATAAATCTGCTCCCGGGGGGCCCCACTACCCTCTAGCCGTCTTTACAACTTGTCATGTCCGGAAAGAGAGGCAATTGAGAGGTACATCCATGACTCACTTGCCTCGGGCCTCATTCGCCCATCTTCTTCACCCGTCGGGGCTGGGTTTTTCTTTGTGGGGAAGAAGGATAAGTCACTGCGTCCTTGCATTGATTTTCGTGGCCTCAACGACATTACAATCAAGAATAAATATCCCTTACCCCTCATTGACTATGCCTTTGAACCACTACACCAAGCCACTATCTTCACCAAGCTGGACCTCCGTAATGCATACCACCTGATCAGGATAAAGGAAGGAGATGAGTGGAAAACAGCCTTCAATACCCCCCTCGGCCATTTTGAATACCTAGTCATGCCTTTTGGGCTAACTAATGCCCCAGCAGTATTTCAAGCCCTCGTCAATGATGTTCTAAGAGACATGCTCAATAAGTTCATTTTTGTTTACTTGGATGACATCTTGATCTTCTCCCGCAACCTCAAGGAACACACCCAGCATGTCCGCCTGGTCCTCAAGAGACTGTTGGAGAACAAACTTTTTGTTAAGGCAGAGAAGTGTGAATTTCATGTTGCCTCAGTCAGTTTCCTAGGCTTCATCATTGAACATGGGCAAATGAAGGCAGATCCAGCCAAGATCCAAGCTGTAACTGACTGGCCAACCCCCACAACCCGAAAGCAGCTGCAGCGCTTCCTCGGCTTTGCCAACTTTTACAGACGCTTCATACTAAACTACAGCAGAGTGGCAGCACCTCTCACCCAACTCACATCAACCACCTCCTCCTTCTCCTGGACTCCTGAGGCAGAAACTGCATTCACCCGACTGAAACATCTGTTCACCACTGCCCCTGTTCTCATGCACCCAGACCCTCAGCTCCAATTTATAGTGGAGGTGGACGCCTCTGATGTTGGAGTTGGGGCTGTTCTTTCCCAGCTTTCTCCCAAGGACAACAAACTGCATCCCTGCGCTTTCTTTTCCCATCGCCTTTCCCCATCAGAGAGAAACTATGATGTAGGCAATCGAGAGCTGCTAGCGGTAGTGCTAGCTCTTCAGGAGTGGCGGCACTGGCTAGGGGGAGCCCAACACCCATTCATAGTGTGGACAGATCACAAAAATCTTTCCTACCTTCATTCTGCCAGGAGACTGAACTCACGTCAAGCCCGTTGGGCTTTGTTCCTAGGAAGGTTTAGGTTCACTCTTGCATACCGGCCTGGTTCCAGAAATGTTAAACCTGATGCCTCAGATACAACCACGATGAACCCAGATATGATCCTCTCTCCTAACTGTGTGATTGCTGCTGCTCATTGGGACATTGAGAGGGTGGTCCAAGAAGCTCAGCGCACAGAACCAGATCCAGGTAATTCATCGCACTCTTGCATTCATTAAGCAAAGATTCTGGTGGCCCACCATCAGTCAAGATACCAGGGGCCTCATGTACGAATACTTGCGTGGATTTCCTACTAAAACTTGGCGTACGCCAAAACCCGGAAACTGTCGTTCGCCCAAAAAAATTCAGATGTATCAAAGTGTGCGTACGCATGGATCCAAGCACGTTTCTTTTGTACATCTCAATCAATGTGGAATTGAGCGCACATGCACCTCCTCCCTGTCCACGCCCCCATTTACATATGCAAATCTATTTAAATTGGCCCTGGACCTGAGATTCACCTCTTTGTCCGATCAGATAACGCGACGAACAAAGGAAAGAAAATGAATTTCACAGAGTCTGAGCAAAAGATTTTAGTGAATGAAGTGTAGATTCTGTTTGGTTCCCTGTCAACAAGGATAAATATGACCAAAAAAAGACGTGAGTGGGAGTGTGTGTGTGAGGCTGTAAATGCCGTGGGATCCGAGCAGCGCACACACAGGTGTGGACAGGTGTGGCGCTGCGGCGACGTTTTACGCCCGCTTTTACTGACAGGAATACTGAACACAGGGAGACAATCAGGGGCTTGTTAAAAAGCTCTGTAGCTCTAATTTCACAAGCGGAAAATAAAGAAATAAAGAAAACCAAAAACATGATATCTGAATGCGCACATGCCCAAATGTGCATTGGCACACTGGCACGGCTTCTGGGTGAGTAAAGAGTTTATTCATTTAATTGTCTCGTATGTAAACCAGCATTACAGACGGGACAATTAAAGGAATAGAAGCCACCCATCGCGCACCGTGCCAGCCTCCAGCCTGTTCCCAGCCATGTTGTTAGTCATAATGAATGAGTCGTGCCTTGAACCAGGCCACATTGCCACGCTGTTAGTTAGCTGCATTTGCGCTAACACATGTGATTTGAACGTTGATGGAATAAAAATGTTTCCTACTTAGATAAACAGCTCCCGCTAGGATGCCTCTGTTGCCAGGAAACCCCAGCGTATAGTCAGCACAACCCTGAGCTACTCGCCGGTCCCCGTTGCGCTCTCGGGCCGGCCGCAGCTCTGCGCACAGCTCCAGTAACACTGGCCTTGGTAACTGAAATCGGCTTATGAGCCAATTATCATAGTTTGCAAGTAAATCCTTGCGTTCCTTAAATCGCTCACGTTTGCATGGTCGTCTAACAACGCTAACGCTGCCTTTGTTAATATCATTTTTTTCTTCACATTACGCATGCTTTTATAACCACCAAATAATTGCAAACATGTGGGTGTGTTAATTGTTCATAAGTGTGTCTCTGATGTGCACATCAATCTGATGAATACTTGTTTTCACATTATTAACAGTTTCCCAGCGTCACATCTAAGTGTCGCCAAAGGAACAATAACTGTAAAAACGTGCGTACGCCAGCTATGAAATTGGCGTGGGGCACGCACATTTCTACGAGTGTTTCACGTTTGATATATCTGAACGTGAGCGTGGAAAAGGACGTACGCCACTTTTTTGTGCGTATGCAAGCTTTGTACATGAGGCCCCAGGACTTTTGTGTCTGCATGCAACGTGTGTGCCCGCAGCAAGCCGTCTCACCAACCACCCGCTGGCCTCCTACGCCCGCTTCCGATCCCATCTCGTCCCTGGTCCCATATAGCAGTGGATTTTGTCACAGGTCTGCCACTGTCTGAAGGTAACACCACCATACTCACCATCATTGACCACTTTTCCAAAGCAGTTCACTTCATCCCGTTACCTAAACTGCCCTCTGCTCTAGAAACGGCCAATCTTCTTGTACTGCATGTGTTTCGTCTCCATGGCATTCCCAAAGACATAGTTTCTGACACGGGGCCTCAGTTTGCTTCGCAGGTGTGGGCGGCTTTCTGTCATGCTCTGGGCGCTTCTGCCAGCTTGTCTTCCGGCTACCATCCGCAAACTAATGGCCAAACAGAGCGGGCCAATCAGGACCTGGAGCCAGCTCTACGTTGCGTCACTGCACATCACCCTGGCACATGGAGTACTCACCTCCCATGGATAGAATACGCCCATAACTCTTTGATCAGTTCAGCGACAGGCATGTCTCTGTTCATGGCTTCACTTGGTTTTCAACCTCCCCTTTTTCCAGTCCAGGAGGATGATGTGGCAGTACCCTCAGTCTAAGCCCATCTGCAGCGATGTCGCCTCATATGGAAGGCTGTCCACACCGCTCTTCTCTGCTCTGCTGCCCGAAATCAACAGCTGGCCAATCGTCGCCGTGTTCCAGCCCCTGTCTATCAACCTGGTCAGAAGGTTTGGCTCTCCTCACGTGACCTCCCCCTCCAGGTTGATTCACGTAAGTTGGCTCCCCGGTACATAGGACCATACGAGATTGAGAGAGTCATTTACCCTTCTGTTGTCCGGCTGAAGCTCCCCTCGGCTTTGAATGTCCATCCTACTTTCCACGTATCTCTGCTCAAGCTCGTTTCCACCAGTCCTCTGAGCTAATGTGCTAATCAACTTGGCCATATTTCTAGATATGAGAGCTGCTCCATCCAAAGTGGGATGGATGCCGTCTCTCCTAATCAGACCAGGTTTTCCCCAGAAAGGTGTCCAATTGTCTATGAAGCCCACATCGTTTGCTGGACACCACCTCGACAGCCAGCGGTGAAATGACGACTTGCCATCACCGGTCACATTGGGGAGGGGACCAGAGAAAACTACAGAGTCCGACATCGTTTTGGCGTATCCACACACCGATGAAACATTAATTTTAGTGACCTCCGATTGTTGTAACTGGGTGTCATTACCGCCGACGTGAATAACAATCTTACTGTATTTACGCTTGTCTTTAGCCAGCAGTTTCAAAAAAGATTTGATGTCGCTCGCTCTGGCCCCCAGGATGCGTTTAACTATGGCCCCTGGTGTCGCTAACTTCACGTTTCGGACTATGGAGCTGCCAATGACCAGAGTTGGTTTCTCAGCGGGTGTGTCGCTGAGCGGGGAAAATCCGTTTGAAACGTGGAGTGGTTGGTGGTGTACCGTGGGCTTCAGTTTGGGGCTATGCCTCCTTCGAACAGTCACCCAGCCTCCCGGCTGCTCAGGAACTACCGGGGGACGGCTAACTGAAGCTACCTGTGGCGGTACTGCACCGGGGACTGGCTAACTATCTGAGCTACTGACTCTTCGGTGGTGCGGTACTGTGCCTCTAACTCACTGACCCTTGCCTCCAAAGCTACAAATTAACTACATTTATTACAAGTACCGTTATCACTAAAGGAGCACGAGGAGTAACTGAACATGTGGCACACGGGACAGGAGAGAGGAGGAGAGGAGAGAGGAGGAGAGCAGAGAGTTGCTATAGCTAGGCTAGTTAGTGTGGCTAACAGAAACTGGTGAAACTATCAGAAAGTGGTCACTAGAGTTAAGAGACCTGTTCGTGCACAGACAGAACAAGTCAGTGTGCGCTTTCAGGCACACTCAATAATTAATGGAATAAGCCAGAGAGATTTTAAAGGGTGTTCTCTTTCAGGCTCACTCAATAAGATGTTAAAGAATAAGAATAAGCTTAACAAAAAGAAACAGCGCTGCAAATAAAAGAAATGCTGCAAACAAAAAAGTAATGCCGCTGCAAATAAGAGAAACAGCGCTGCAAATAAAAGAAACTTCACAATGGAAGTGAATTACCGGGGACTATTATTGCCGGTGCACCTGTAGTTTTTTATGTGAGCGAGAAGAAGAAGAAGTACAGAAGCGTATTGCATTCACTTGAAAAAAATTAATTAGACACCTGATCTCGTAATTCTCGGGATCAAAACCTCTGAAGTGAAACGTTGTTAAAACACAAAACACATATTTTCAACCGTAGTAAGACAGACAATGAGCTACAACCTAATGTTCATCACAACAAGCTACAACCTAATGTTCGTCACAACGAGCTACAACCTAATGTTCATCACAACAAGCCATCCTCGGAGCCACACCAACAACATTAGTGTTTACTAAGACTTTTCATAATTTCTGGGAATTTTTATTAGGAATATTAATCAATAACTTTAATATGATACAGTACTGCGGTAACGCTATCTCCACTTTAAAATCTAGTGCCCGACTACATCAGTCTGTACATCGTACAAACTGACACCTGATCTAATAAATGAGATCAGGTGTCTAATTTATTTTTTTCAAGTGAATGCAATACACTTCTGTACTTTTTCTTCTTCTCGCTCACATAAAAAACTACAAGTGCACCGGCAATAATAGTCCCCGGAAATTCACTTCTGTTGTGAAGTTTCTTTTATTTGCAGCGCTGTTTCTCTTATTTGCAGCGCCGTTTCTTTTTTATTTGAAGCGCTGTTTCTTTTTGTTTGCAGCATTTCTTTTATTTGCAGCGCTTTTTCCTTTTGTTTGCATCGTTTCTTTTATTTGCAACATTGAGGGTTCCCGGCCACCGTACTTTCAGGCACACTCAACTACAAGATGAAGTAGGAAAGGTGGGGTGTTGTGGAGGTAGCAGAGTGGAACAGGTGGTCATGAGCAGATTAAGAATACGGCACAGTAGATTTAATAGCACACTCAATATAATAATATATATTAATTAAGATATATAATAATATATATTTAGCTGTGGGGAGAGAGACAGTGGAGCATGTATGTTCAGCGTGTCCTAGATATGATAGAGGGAAGTGATAAGTACAGGGCTGCGGAAAGTAGTAGTGGAAAATAACTTCAAGAGTATAGTAGAATGTGGAAAATCTAGGGAAGGGAGGAGAATTATTCTGAGATTTCTCGTCTCAACTGGACTAATCAAAAGAATATAGCAGAAGAGGAAATAAGAAAGAAGTAAAGTCCAGCAGATGGCAGTAAATGCAACATTAAGGATGCCCACTGCCAATAAACACCAAAGAAGAAAAAGAGAGAGAGAGAGTCCGAAATCAACTATATAGTGACCATGCCATTTTGTAGTGGTGTCCGAATGTTTAGTGTCCACTATATAGTGCACTGCATGTATCCTACAATTCACCGCGAAATGTAGTGAACATCCGATGGTCGCTAACCGAAGCAAGATATCCCATCTTGCATTGCCAGAAGTTTTCTGGGCGCGGAAAGGAACATAAATATGGCAGATGGACGGGAGTCAACAGGGGGTGTAGTTTGACAGAGGATGGTTTATTGAATTAATTAAAGAAAATAATATCTAATTAAAAAGGCGCTAATTTGACGACATCTTGCTAGTCTTAGAAGAGCAGTGCATCTTCTCCTTTCTCTCTCTCTCGCTATTCTAGTTCTCCTCCTGATCATCAATAATTGAATTATTGATAAAACACAAACAGCCAGACAGTAGACAGCATTTCTATAGCGCTACAGGAGTTTTCTAGAATAACGGTGTGTGTGAATAAGTATTTTTTTTTTGGCGGATGGATAAGAGGATGAGAGGCGCAAAACAAATTCATGAGTTGTGGAGCAGTACAACAGTCACGAGACCAGTTTATTCTATTGTTTATTTTATTACACATTTCAAAACTAGGCAAAATGGCATTCTACATTCATTTTTTAAAAAAGTGTAAAACGAACAGCATATAATTAAACATTCCAGTAGATTACAATGTAACTTTCTGTTACTAAAGAGCCAAGAGAATAAAATATAAAAATATGCAAATATAGAAAACAAAACACGAAAATAAAACGTACAATCAAAAGACTGTAATTTAATAAAAATGCAGTAGTAAATGGACAAGTATTATGTGAGACGACATTAATGTGGTACGTTTTAATTATGCGACAGCAATGACGTAATTACCTGCGCCAAGAGAAGTGTCCGAAAGTGTCCGAACATTTCTTCTATTAAGCTCACTATATAGTCCACTACACAGAGAGAGAGAGAGAGAGAGAGAGAGAGAGAGAGAGAGAGAGAGTATATACAAAAAAAGAAGAGAAGAGAGTGAGTTTGTTTGTTTTCAGAGTAGCGGTGAGTTTCTGATTTTTATTATCCACAGAAAGTAAATGCATGGTTTCTTGTGTTCTTCGTCAATATAAGTGCTGTTGTAGCAGTCGTTATAGGAGTCATTAATGGCGCAAATAACCAAATGTTACATGTCAGTTTGGGTTGTCATTTTGAAGCTAAGTTAGATGACTTCAGAGTTTACTTTCACAAATGGTGGTTACATCAACACCTAAGGATTCTTAACTTTTTAGTGCATAACGTAAAGTAACTGTTCGCATTTGTCTGTATGTAACGTTGTGAAACATTTTTGTAAACTCTATGCCCAACAAATGGACGAAGTTGAAAACATCTTTCTGAACTCATGAATGTGATCAACACGATGCAACACACCAGGATGTTTCGACAAGCTAATTAGTGATATCGCCTGTTAAAGTGCACAAGTGGAATCATAATGTGGCAGAACTACATGACACAATTTTACTTCTTTTTTTTTTTTTTTTGCTAACTGAGTAATCAAACAGCATCCAGGAATCACTCCAGACCCATGTCTAGGTCTTGAACCTTTTGCATTGCTCTTTTCATGTACTATAAACACATGATATATTTTATGTGCTTTTTTGGATGCATCTTTCAGTTATTTCATCAGATGGAATACCTGCAGTGGAACACTGCACAACATGCTGCAGTCAGTTCCACTGCCCCGTGTCCCAAACACCTTTTTAAACCAAGCAAACCAGACAGAGTTCGGCAGCATTTGGAGGTCCACATCAAAAATGCCATTACATTTGAAGGTAATGCCATTGCATTTTGGATTAAAGATAAATACGTGCACACACACACACACACACACACACACACACATATTATGAATATGAGTAAATGTGTGCACTGACCAAACCAAGTTAACTATACAAATAAAAACAATATATACAATAGACCGGGAATTGATAGATTTTATGTCATATTGTTTACTAATTAATTAATTTGAGGAAAACGATTTAACTGGAAGTGCATTCGCGATTTTATTTTGAAATGTATCCCTTTCTTTTCCAGGCTTGAGACTGGAGCCTGTGGCGGTAGGGACCTCACAGTGGGGGTCTGCAGTTTTATTTTGAAAAATTTTCGGGCCTGACAGTGGAGGTCTGTAGCCAGCATCTCTTGATGCAGTCTGGTTCAGAAGCGTCCCAGAGGCCCCCTGCTGGCTCCGCGGGGAATATGCGAGAAGCCCCTGGCTGCCGCCCGCAGGTCATATTGAGCCACGCCCACTTGCCCCCACATTGGATCGCTGAAAAAGAATGTGTGCAGACGAAGAAGAAATAAATCAGTTTGCAAAATGAAGGTAAGAAAGGTATCTTTTTTGTTATGAGGTGCTATTTTGCGATATTTGTGACAGACAAGGAAAGAAGTAACATTATTTTATTTCTGAAACAGATTATGCTCTGTACATTATGTATTTGCGTTCTACACCTTGATGATTCACCATGTTCTTCATTCCTAGATTACCAGTCCGTAATCTGGTATAGGTGGTGTAGGCTACGGAGCATTTTACTGGTAGGCTGACGTACTTTTGGCGCAATATGAGACTGTAGTCAAGCCAGTAGCTCGAACATTTCAAATGCAGATAGATTACAGACTGCAAAGAGACGATTGAGAAAGTCAGCGCTAACCTACTACAGAATGTGGAAATGTCCGGTTTTCAAAACAAACGGGGACTGCCAAAATTTCAATAAAGAGCCGTGTCTCATAAAACAAGTGTTCTATGCCCCTACACCCATTTTTAAATAAATATGAGAATTTAGCTCAATAGCTTCAAGGTTGTGTGTTTTTAATCACAATTTGACAGTCCTCATTTATTTTGAAAACCGGAAGTTTCCTGTATATATATATATATATATATATATATATATATATATATATATATATATATATATATTTAAATTGACTTAAATTCACATCTTATGGCTTTTACAGTTATTTTGTTGTGATACTTACATGGTAAAGTGCAAGCCTATTAACAAAGAAAAGCAAGTTTAACAATTCAGTTAATTCTGTGATAAGTAGATTTAAAAAGATGCCATTCATATATCCATTCATATCAAATCAATAAATATCATCAAAATATTTAGTAAGTATTTAATAATCTACAGAAAAGATCATAAATAAGTGCTTGTGTTTATTGAATAAAACAGAAGATCAGGATCTGGAAGAACGATCATTGATCATATCACGATAGTGGTATATATATATATATATATATATATATATATATATATATATATATATATATATATATATATATATATATATATATATATATATATATATATATATATATATAATATAAAGGTGGTATCTGATCAGTTGTATTGGGTCAGTCTGGGCCAACAATACCAGTGCTGATTATTTGGCCCAGTCCAGCTGCAGCTGTCATGTAAGCAGACGGTCAGGTGTTCTTTCTCGTAGAGACAACCCCTTAGCATCCATGAATCAACATTTTTTGTTGAGGTGAAAAATTCTTTAATATTTTTAGTCTTGTGGATTTCTATTTATTATTTTTATGTCTATTCTTTTCCTCTCTGATATGCAGAGACATGTCAGTATACTGCTGGAAGGTGATACAACAACCATGTATCAATGCACCAACAGTGGACTATTCCACTGCCCCTTTTGCAAGTATGCGGCTGCAACAAAACTGGTGGACTATGATGGAAGCGGCAGGAGAGGAGCAGAAAAAGGCAGGACAGGAAGAGAAGAAGTATGGGTGGTTGAAGGGAGGAAAGAATAGGGAAGCGCAGCGCAGTGCAGCGCAGTGCAGAAAAGAGAAGAAAAAAGTGGAACAGATGGGCCATGTGGTGGCAGGCAGCACAGCACACGATGACTGAACAACTAAAGAAGACCCTGACTAAAGACCCGACTCCAGTACCACCCCCGTATTCACCAGCAACACCTAGCGCTCCACCAAACACTCCAACAGCTCCTAGAGGAATGTACCCAACACTGCAGATAACCGCAGGAAAGCTATATATAGACCATGTAGAAGAGCCAGAGTGTGGATCAGACAGAGCATCAGAGACAGGAACTGAGTGCAGTAACTATGACACTACATCAACATACCATGACCTTCCTACCCCGGCTAAGAACCCCCGCAGTAAGACTGACGACATGCCTCAACCGAGGAACGAGACAGACAAAAGACAGAAGCCATCAAACGGATTAAAGCCTCGGAGCAAAAGCTAGTTCAGGACATAGCCAAGCTGGAGCAAAGAACACTCCCTACGACACAGATAAATTACCTCCCGTAAGTGAAGGAGGCACCCCGTGGCTTACACAGCTCGACAGCCTGACCGCAGGACAGAGATTAGCCTTAGGAGACTTCAGGGCAGTTATATCCAGGTGCCACACAGGAGCAGACGTTAGGGAAATTGAGATAGACGCACAAACAAACCCACTAGGCGATGCACCATTCACACGCGTCAGCACAGCAGTAGGCAGGGGCATGAGAGCAAAGTATCCTCTCCCCAATGCAGCAGCCATGCCCAAGATAAAATGGGATCCTAAGCAAAATCCCAGAGAGTTTCTAGTTAAGAGCAAAGACACATGGATTAAACATTCTGGCTCTCATCCAGGAAAGCCAGGAGTATAGAGTGAATGGTATAGACAGGCTATCTTAGAGGGTGTTCCACAAGAGGTGAGAACGGCCATAAAAAATAACCCAGACATGTTAGGTTGTGACTCCCACATCTGGGATAAACAGTTAATCCACCACCTGTCCAAAGCACAGGAGACACATGAGGGAGAGCAGGATAGCCTTAGTGAGCTACAGGCACAGTTCTAAAAAATGCAGATAGCAAAGACTAAGCAGGAATTAAAAAAGCCTGAGAAACCTAGTGCTAAAGTTATGCTAGCCGGCCAACAGGTAGGGACTCCAGACCTCTATCCGGTACCCCACTGGGCGCCACAGCCCCCACCTTTGGAGCCACCACACAAAGACGGGCGGTATCTGAGGGGGAGAGGCGTATGGAGAGGGGGACGCGGAAGGGGTGGAAACGAAAGGGGGTGGGCAGCGTCATCGGGAGAGCTTTGTTGGTATTGTGGAGCACAGGGACACTGGAGGCGTGATTGCCCCCGCCTACATGGCAGGGTGGAGACAGCTAACCCCTATCCGGCCGGAAGGGGGAGGGGACAGTATGGCCCGCCTCTACCTTACAGCCCTAACACCGCCTCATGCCCAACTGGAGGAGGAGGCGCCACCCAGATGCCAGTCACAGAATGGGACCGCTGGGAAGGGTGTGAAGACCAATATCAACAATGACACACACCACAGAGAGGCCAAGACAGCATTAACCTGGCAGATCCAATGCTGTCAATGAAAGTTGTCATGAAAAACCTGCCGTTTCTAGTGGATACAAGTGCGACTTGTTCCACATTAATATCTACAGCTCCTGACACATTATCAAATAAGACTATCACAGTAATGGGTTTCTCTGGGGAAAAACAGGCTCTGCCAATCACGGTGCCTCTCCTCACTCAGGTGGGAGGACAGACTGTGAGACATTCGTATGTGCACTCCCCCACCGTGCCACTAAACTTGTTAGGAAGAGACCTCCTGATAAAACTGGGAGCCTCTATCCTCTGTAGCCCGGATGGGCTGAAGGTGACTCTACCTAATGGCACCATGTTCCACTGTAAAGGACCAGCCACTGGAGGGCAGTATCTACTCAAACCCATTGAAGAAACATATGCTGACATCTATTGGGGATTGCTCCAACCAGAAACTGTTCAAACACCCGGTGTGCTCTCTGTCTACCTGCAGTGGAAGCCCTGGATTGCCGCTCTCGAGCCATATGTCTCTCCACCCGATCCTCCCCACGTAACTCTGTTTTATGATAGGCTGCAGACAGATTGGTATCAAGACAAATTTCAGGATCAATTGGAAGGGAAAGATTGGGTATTCAACATCCAGAACATATATGTGGCGCCTGAGGGGGTAGCAGCGGGGGTTAATTTGAGTCCAGAACAATTAGAATGGTACATGATGTCTGACGAGGCTACACCACACGTCTCACTAGCTCTGCACCCACAACACCAGGCTAAAGAGTTGGGAGGCATGGTAAAGCGAGCCCTGACACAATCAGATTGGCAACACACCCACACACCGCTGATACAGTACTCTGCCTCTGCTAAAACATACAGGATTATACTTAGCACTAGCAATACTGCTATCTTAGAACACGAACTCATCACACGACATCATGGTAGAGAGAAAACTGATCACTGTCACACTAAAAACATGCTTAACACATTGCTAGGCCACCTATCGGCAGATGGCCATACAGATGTTGGCCTCACAGACTGCACTCCTATCACATTTTCAGTAAACACCAACACACCCCTCTGGGTCAGACAGTATCCACACAAACCTCAGGCAGAAGCAGGTATAAAGGACACAATAGAAGGGCTCCTAGAAAAAGGAGTTCTAGAGCCCTCACAGTCAGCCTGGAACACCCCCATCTTGCCTGTAGAAAAGAAAGGGACAGGTAAATACCGCATGATCTTAGGGCAATCAATAACATACTGACCACACCTACAGTACTGGAATCTTTCACATTCCAGGGACAGCAGCTGCGATACACCAGACTACCACAAGGTTTCGCCCTATCACCAGGACTGTTTAACCAAGTTCTAAAGCAAGCACTGAGTGACTGTCCTCTACCTAAGAACATAACCTTGATCCAGAATGTAGATGACTTGCTGCTAGCAGCACCTACAGCAGCATCCTGTCTGACAGCTACACGTTCTGCTCTCCAACATCTTGCCACCAAAGGTTTTAAAGTCAGCAAAGCCAAATTGCAGGTAGCTAGAAAGCAGGTCTCCTTCCTAGGACGCATGATATCTCAAAAGGGGGTCAGCATGTCCCCTGACCACAGGTCCACTATCTTACATCACCCAAAGCCAGTGAAAGTTAAAGACATGCTCTTGTTTTTATGATTAATAGGATACAGTCGTAACTACGTAGCTAACCACACAGGACTGACACAACCACTGCGTGACCTGGTGAGACAACAGGGCATGCGTAACCTCAATGCCAAACTTGACTGGACACAACACGCTGAGACAGCATTTATCACTCTCAAACAGGCATTAGCAACCATAGCAGAGCTAGCCACGCCAAACTACCACCTGCCTTTCCACCTAGATGTCTCTGTAACAGAAAACTGCGTGAATGGTGTTCTGTTCCAGAGAAAAGGGGGCGATAGGATAATACTGATGTACAATAGCGTAATGCTAGACAACATGGAAAAAAGACACCCACAGTGCACACAACACGCAGCAGGGATAGCAAAGCTAATACAAAAAACTGCACACATAGTAATTGTCACCAATTAAACATCCTGACAACACATAGTGTGGTGGCTTACATCAACTCAGAAACATTCACACTCACAACACTGAGACAGAGACGACTGAGTAAAATCCTAGAGGCGCCAAACATCTCATTCACACATGAAGGGATCAACATGGTAGACCAAATAGGGACAGGAGAACCACATGAGTGTGCAGACAGAGTCATCAAAGAGGAAAAAGTCTAAACAGACTTACAAGCCACGCCAATAGAAGGAGCTAAAACCTGTTCACTGATGGTTGTTGTTTCAGACATGAGACAGACGGCCTTAGAGCAGCCTATGCAGTAGTAGAAGACAGAGGAGAGCTAGTGACACAAAAGGCAGAGAGACTGGGGGGACAGCATTCAGCACAGAGAGCAGAAGTAGTGGCAGTAATTGACGCACTCAGACTAGGAGAAGGACAGGAAGTCAACATCTACACAGACTCAGCATACGCAGCAGGAGCAGTGCATGTAGAGTTAGGACAATGGCTAAGAGCAGGATTTTTGACAGCCGGTAACAAACCAATCAGACATGAGACTGAGATGAAAGAATTGGCAGAAGCACTATTTCTTCCCAAAAAAGTAGCAGTCATAAAACAGTCAGAGTGACACAGGGAAACAACGCAGCTGACCAAGCAGCAAAACAGACAGCAGGGTACCTCGACAGGACAGAAAAGACGGTACTTATGTGTTCAGAGACTGAGCTACAACTAGAAATTAACATGACCAGAGTAATCGAACTACAAAACAAGGCGTCTCCCCAAGAAAAGTCCCTGTGGAAAGCCAGAGGGTGCACAGAGACAGACGGACTATGGAGAGGGCCAGACGGCCGACCCATCTTACCCCCAGGACTAAGACAGACAGCCATGGAAGAAGCTCATGCGGTGGGACATGTGGGCGTTGCTCAGATGATGAGAAATCTTGATAACTGGTGGCATCCGTTTCTTAAAGACATGGCTCAGTACTTGATTAAAACCTGTGAACAATGTACAAAATTTAACACCAGACCAACTATCAGACCAGAATTAGGAAGGTACCCCCTAGAGGCCAAACCAGGAAAAGAGATTATCATAGACTACACAGATATGATAGACTCAGTCAGGGGTTAGAAGTATGTACTGATGTGTGTAGATGCGTACACAGGATGGCCAGAAGCCTGGCCAACAAAGAAGGAAGACAGTAAGTCGGTAATAAAGTTTCTGGTGAATCAGTACATCCCCAGACATGGTTTCCCTGAAAAAATCAGGTCAGATAACGGCACCCATTTCAAGAATCAGGACCTCCAAATGGTGGAGGCCATGTTGGGGCTCTAACACGCCTTTGGTACAGTGTATCATCCCCAATCACAAGGTAAAGTGGAAAGAATGAATCAAACTGTCAAAGTCAAAATGGGCAAAACCTGTGCACAGACCAAATTGAATTGGCTAGATGCTCTACCACTAGCTCTGATGTCTATCAGAAGCTCAGTAAATCAGACCACAAGGTTTTCACCGCACGAGTTGCAAACGGGGAGAGCGTTCCCCGGACCACATTCCAGACTTCCTTTGGTTCAACATAATGATCAAAATCTAACCTCTAAAGCTTATTTTCACGAACTGCAGGGCTTAGTGTCAGCATTCTCCAAACAAGTCACAAGCCAGCAGGAGGCGGGAAGACACACTCCACCCCCAGAGGCAGAGTGGGTCCTGCTGGTCATCAAGAGGAAGTGGTCGGAGCCACGGTGGACTGGGCCATTCCAGGTGACAGAGAGGACCTCCCACGCCGTCCGCCTGAGAGGAAAAGGAGACACGTGGTTCCACTGGAGCCAGTGCGCAGTAGCTGAGGAGCCACAACGTTTCTTGAAAGAGATTCAGACGGATCTCCAAGAAAAGAGCACTGAGTTGGCTGACTCAGAGACAGATCCCACCTCAACAAAAGGGGCAGAATAATCCCCTGGTGGCGATCCGAAGAAAGAAGATCATCAAAAGGTAAGAGGTGAAGAAGCGCTTCTCTCCTACGTGTGATGTGCCAAGACACCAACCCGAAGACTGCAGCCTACACGACACAAAAGGAGACTGATAAGAGTCATATGGTTACAGATTTGCATAATAGGTTGGCTAATCATTCTTGCAGTGTTCATGTGGGCCCTGTGCAGATTAGCCATGACAGGGCAAACTAATATCTGAGTAACAAAAGGGGGGGTGTAAGGTTTAAGTTCTATTACTTATACAATTTTGATTTTCATTGTTTTAAGTTTCATTACTTATCCAATTATAACTTTTATTATTTTAATTGTATTACTTACTTAATTTTAACCTTTATTACTATTCAGTTTATTTTTCATTACTTGTTCAGTTGTATTCTTCATAGTTCAATGTTGCAGATTACTAAAGAGTTGTGTTGATAAAGCTACAAAAGGTTGAAAACTCTCCTAGGGGTGGTACCGCCGAGGATAAAAAGAAGAACAGCATACTAACTGAAGGTTTTGCTTGCACATTTTGTATCTGCTTAGAATAATCCATGTGTGAACGAATAGATAAAACTGTGGCTCTTGTGTTAACCGTACTGATCCTGTTCTACATCTCAGTTATCATTGTTACCGTGATCCTTTGGTTTCACTGTGAGCTCCCCTTCCAAAGTTTCGATTCCAGTACTTAGAACAACCGACTAAAACGACAAAATGAACCTGTGGGCAGTTGTAGTAATAGGTTTGGTCACAGTGGTCACCGGGACCACAGCGACGGCGTATGTCCCATGGATTTTGAGGTGGACATAAAACCATTCTGTTACTATAACTGTACCTCCCAATACAACAACTAAGATCGAGATACCCATTAAGTCTTTGAAAGGATTTTGGTCACAGACACAAATTTCAGGAGACGGTTGGCAGGACTACTGGTGGTACCTGACAGGTCATGTCTTACGATTAGATTGGACCACTCAGGATGGACATTACTGGCCTCCTGGGAGTAGTAAGGAAGCGCAGTTTTTTAAGAGGCGAATAACCCTGAAACATAAGTCTGGAAAACTAGAGATGACCTTCGCCCTCAATGGAGAAAGCATTAAACCTCCAAACGCCAGCATTTTCAACACATCCTGCTGGGGTTTCCTGTTGTGGGCGTGGCATTCAACTAAAGCAGACCCTTATTTCCCCGTTGTAGTATGTGTGAATGACACTATGCGATCTAACGACCGGGCCAAAATGACCAATCAGACGCAACAGGCAGGTGTCAAGGTAAGCAGCGTGTCATCGGATGATGTGGATGGATGGTTTCGAATGGTGACAGGGGTATCTGGAGAGACCAACAATTGGCTACTCTTGGTAGAACAGGCGGGGAATGTATCTGGAGGAGATTGTGCCATAGCTATATTTGCGTCATTCCTCACGGTGTGTGGCTGTTGTTACAATCTTTTGTATCAGAGCTCTCTTGAACCGTCTAATAACCACTGCCATAGCACCAGCTCCCCAAGACCAAGCTCATACGTTTCCCTTATTAGGTGTACAACCTACAGATGACGAAGAGGAGGAAAATAGAATCTATGCGAACATACCATAACCTAATCAGAACTAACAGCCCACAGTGACCACCAGGGATCAATGACAGATTAGGGATCAAAAGGGGGAATGAAATTCTCCAAAAACAAAATGGTGATCTCTGATTAGAGATCAAGAGGGGGATTGATGGAAGGTTACAGTTAATACTAGATAATTGTGTGGTGTGTTAATTCTTTAAGGTTACAGTTAATACTAGATAATTGTGTGGTGTGTTAATTCCTTGGTGTGTTAATTCTTTTGTGTGTTAATTCTTTTGTGTGATGACAATTCTTTTGTGTGAACAACAACTTAGTGTGATGATGTGTGTGTATTGCAAAATGTTGAAGGGTAGGATGCAGTTGAAAGGATCATGTGCACTTACATGTGAGACACTAGAGAGTTAACTGTCACAAAAAGAGTGGTGCAAAGTGTTTCAAGAAATAACGGTCAGTTTGTCATATCTTATATTACCATATATGGAGTGAAGCCATGTATTAATCTGCCCAGAGACAAAGGTAACACCTGTTTGTGTGTGTGTTTAATAAAATGAGCCAGAACTGTTGGAGGGCAGAACTCAGCTAGGTGTGATGGTGAACGGACTGAGGAGTCTGTCAAAGCTGTGTTCTCCCTCTTGCAACAGGTGAAACTGAAGTACTTTTCTTTGTCTTTTTTAAACACAATATCTCTCGGCTATACATCAGGTCTACAAAATTTGTACGAACAACTACCATATCAAAGATCATTCGTCAGTGAAGTACAGAGGTGCGTCATACATATTGTTTGTGAATCCAGTCATGTTTAGTTTGTTTTGTTTTGTCTATGTTCTCTTTTGCATACATATTTTATTTGGAACTGTATCTCTCTTTCTCTCCCTCTCCCTCTATCTCTCATTTCAGGTGACTTGCCCCCTTCTCTTCCCGCTTTGATTGTTTCCACCTGTTCCCCACCGCCTTAAATGTGTATACTTTGTCTGCATTTCTCTTTGTTTTGTGCCAGTCACCTTGTCCAGTGATCCAGTTTCTCCAGGCATGTCCAAACTATTCCATAAAGGGATGGTGTGGCTGCAGGTTTTCGTTCCAAGCAATCGCAGCACGCCAGACTTGGCTCCGTTAATCAACTAATCTCAGTGTTCAGTCAGACTGTTGTTGCAGTTGATTACTGCGGTCACGCCAGCCGCCTCTCGTATTCGCGTGGTCAAGTCAGCCGCTCCAATATTTTCAAGTGCGCCCTTATTGCCGACTTTATGGCAAATACTGGGACTGGGAAAGTCAGCGCTAGCTACTGCAGCGTGTGGACACTTCCGGTTTTCAAAATAAGACGTGGGTGTTAAATGTATTAAACGTGAATTTATAAAATATGAAGAATGGTTTTACTAATAAAGTGTGTCTCATGAAACAAGTATGATCCCGCACTGCTTCAGTGCTCATATGTACATTATGAAATATATTTAAAAAAATAAAAAATATGTGAAGTGTTAAAATTCTAT
The DNA here is from genome assembly GCA_004119915.2 of Collichthys lucidus. NCBI lineage: Eukaryota > Metazoa > Chordata > Actinopteri > Sciaenidae > Collichthys > Collichthys lucidus. The sequence goes on along the minus strand of CM014085.1, from coordinate 1,327,775 downwards.
AAAAAGAATACCTCTGATGAACAGAAACAACAATGGAGTCAGGTCTCCCTTGCCCGGACGCGGGTTACCGGGGCCCCCCCCTGGAGCCAGGCCTGGGGGTGGGGCTCGCTGGCGAGCGCCTGGTGGCCGGGTCCACTCCCATGGGGCCCGGCCGGGTACAACCCGAAAGGATGACATGGGCCCCCCTTTCCATGGACCCACCACCCATGGGAGGGGTCTCAGGGGTCGGGTGCGTAGAGAGATGGGCGGCAGTCGGAGGCGGGGACCCTGGCGGTCCGACCCCCGGTTGCAGAAGCTGGCTCTGGGGACGTGGAACGTCACCTCTCTGGCGGGGAAGGAGCCTGAGCTGGTGCACGAGGTTGAGAGGTACCGGCTAGATATAGTCGGGCTCGCCTCAACGCACAGCGTGGGTTCCGGAACCAGTTTCCTTGAGAGGGGCTGGACGCTCTACCACTCTGGAGTTACCCCCGGTGAGAGGCGCAGAGCGGGGGTGGGAATGCTTGTCCCCCCCCCCGGCTTGGTGCTTGTACGTTGCGGTTCACCGCGGTGGACGAGAGGGTAGCCTCCCTTCGCCTTCGGGTGGGGGGACGGGTCCTGACTGTCGTCTGTGCCTATGCACCGAATGGCAGTACAGAGTACCCACCCTTCCTGGAGTCTTTGGAGGGAGTGCTGGAGAGCGCCCCCTCTGGGGACTCCCTCGTCCTCCTGGGGGACTTCTGGACTGTCCATAACGAACACCATGTTCAAGCATAAGGGTGTCCATATGTGCACTTGGCACCAGGACACCCTCGGTCGCAGTTCGATGATCGACTTTGTGGTCGTGTCATCGGACTTGCGGCCACATGTTTTGGACACTCGGGTGAAGAGAGGGGCGGAGCTGTCAACTGATCACCACCTGGTGGTGAGTTGGCTCCGATGGTGGGGGAGGATGGCGGACAGACCTGGCAGGCCCAAACGTTCTGTGCGGGTTTGCTGGGAACGTCTGGCTAAATCTCCTGTCAGAAAGAGTTTCAACTCCCACCTCCGGGAGAGCTCTTCTCACGTCCCGGGGGAGGCGGGGGACATTGAGTCCGAGTGGACCTTGTTCCGTTCCTCCATTGTCGAGGCGGCTGACCGGAGCTGCGGTCGTAAGGTGGTCGGTGCCTGTCGTGGTGGCGGCCCCCGAACCCGCTGGTGGACACCGGCGGTGAGGGATGCCGTCAAGCTGAAGAAGGAGTACTACAGAACCTTTTTGGCCTGTGGGACTCCTGAAGCAGCTGATGGGTATCGGCGTGCCAAGCGGAGCGCGGCCTCGGTGGTTGCGGAGGCAAAAACTCGGGCGTGGGAGGAGTTCGGTGAGGCCATGGAGAACGACTTTCGAACGGCTTCAAAGAGGTTCTGGACCACCATCCGGCGGCTCAGGCGGGGAAGCAGTGCACTGTCAACACTGTGTTCAGTGGGGGCGGGGTGCTGCTGACCTCGACTCGGGACGTCCTGGGTCGGTGGAAGGAATACTTCGAAGACCTCCTCAATCCCACCAGCACGTCTTCCCTTGAGGAGGCAGAGCCTGGGGACCCCGTGGTGGTCTCACCAATCTCTGGGGCTGAGGTCGCTGAGGTAGTCAAAAAGCTCCTCGGTGGCAAGGCCCCGGGGGTGGATGAGGTCCGCCCGGAGTTCCTCAAGGCCCTAGATGTTGTAGGGCTGTCTTGGTTGACACGTCTCTGCAACATCGCGTGGACATTGGGGGCAGTGCCCCTGGATTGGCAGACCGGGGTGGTGGTTCCCCTCTTCAAAAAGGGGGACCGGAGGATGTGCTCCAACTATAGGGGGATCACACTCCTCAGCCTCCCCGGGAAGGTCTTTTCGGGGGTCCTGGAGAGGAGGGTCCGAAAGATTGTCGAACCTCGGATCCAGGAGGAGCAATGTGGTTTTCGTCCTGGTCGTGGAACTGTGGACCAGCTCTATACCCTTAGCGCGGTCCTAGAGGGTGCATGGGAGTTTGCCCAACCAGTCTACATGTGCTTTGTGGACCGTTCGACCGGGTCCCTCGGGGAGTCCTGTGGGGGGTGCTCCGGGAGTATGGGGTTTCGGACCCATTAATTCGGGCTATCCGGTCCCTGTACTCTCGGTGCCAGAGCTTGCTCCGCATTGCGGGCAGTAAGTCGGATCTGTTTCCTGTGAGAATTGGACTCCGCCAGGGCTGCCCTTTGTCACCGGTTCTGTTCATAACCTTTATGGACAGAATTTCTAGGCGCAGCCAGGGCGTTGAGGGGCTGCGTTTCGGTGGCCTCAGGATTGGGTCGCTGCTTTTTGCGGATGATCTAGTCCTGTTGGCTTCATCGGAACGTGACCTTTAGCTCTCTCTGGAGCAGTTCGCAGCTGAGTGAGAAGCGGCTGGTATGCGAATCAGCACCTCCAAATCCGAGACCATGGTGCTCAGCCGGAAAAGGGTGGAGTGCAGCCTCCGGGCCGGGGATGAGATCCTGCCTCAAGTGGAGGAGTTCAAGTATCTCGGGGTCTTGTTCACGAGTGAAGGAAGGATGGAACGGGAGATCGACCGGCGGATCGGTGCGGCTTCTGCAGTGATGCGGACTCTGCACCGGTCCGTCGTGGTAAAGAAGGAGCTGAGTCGAAAGGCGAAGCTCTCGATTTACCAGTCGATCTACGTTCCTACCCTCACCTATGGTCACGAGCTCTGGGTAGTGACCGAAAGAACGAGATCGCAAATACAAGCGGCTGAAATGAGCTTCCTTCGCAGGGTGGCTGGGCTCTCCCTTAGAGATAGGGTGAGACGCTCGGCCATCCGCGAGGAGCTCAGAGTAGAGCCGCTGCTCCTCCGCATCGAGAGGAGCCAGTTGAGGTGGCTCGGGCATCTCGTGAGGATGCCTCCTGGACGTCTCCCTGGTGAGACGTTTCGGGCACGTCCCTCCGGGAGGTGGCGAATTTCGGCTGGCCTGGGAACGCCTTGGGGTCCCCCTGGGAGAGCTGGACGAAGTGGCCGGGGAGAGGGAAGTCTGGGCCACCCTGCTGAAGCTGCTGCCCCCGCGACCCGACTCACGGACAAGCGGAAGAAGATGAGATGAGATGAGATGAAAAAGAGGTGTGTCTCATACAGCAGGTGTACATAGACTGTTCTACATTGATTTTGAGTTAATAGGTCACATGACCTGGAAGCTATTGAGCTTCAAAGCTCATATTTATATTATGAAATATATTAAAAAGTCATAAGAAATATGACAAGTGTTAAAATTGGCTGGGGAAAAAAAACCCTACTGCCACACAGCCCTTTGTGGAGTAGTTGGGACATGCCTTGTCTACTCAAACTTCCCTTCCCCAAGTCATCTCGATGGACCAGAAAGGTTGCTTGTAGTGATGTGTCGGTCGCGAATGAGCCGGTTCAAAGAGCCGACTGTTTTAAGTGAACGATTGGAGCCGGCTCCCATCTGTCCGCGAGCCGTTCTTTTCTTCTTCTTTTTTTTTAAAACTTTTCTCTTCAGGTAAAGTACCTGCAGGCACTGCGAGCATTGGCTACGGGTGTCACGTGCATGCTGTGCAACCAATCATGTGAGAATTGACAAGGAGCATACCACCAAGCAGGGAGGGGCGGGGGTGGCAGCGCTGAGAGTTGACAAGAGACAAGAGGAGGGAGACACACTGAAGGAGAGAGAGGAGTAAAGACGAGATAGGGGTGTGGTGCAAAAACATATTATGTTTTACACAATCCAAAAAACATTTTGGTTTTATTTGTCCAGATGTCAGTGGTGGGCATTAACAAAGCACATTTACTTGAGTGCTGTTATTTAATTTCTCTTTTTTCAGTACTTTGTGTGTGTGTTTATATAAATCTAAAGTGGTTCTTCAAGCAAGTTAGTGCATTCATTGGGTGGTTTCAGGGAGTTACAAGGGATTTTACAACTGTAAATGCAGTTAGCTATTATTGAAATTTAAGTGATATATGCGTTCAAATACAAGCAACAAGTAAAAACAGCGCTAAATTTGCCTGAATTATAAAAGGTAAAATGAAGAGCCATTTGGGAGCTGAAAGAGCCGGCTGTTCTTGGTGAGCTGAGCCAAATGATCCGGTTCACTAAAAAGAGACAGAATTACCATCACTAGTCGCTTGAGGGCGGTGAAACCATAGACATATATACATAGACGCCGCATTGAAGGGGTTGGTCGTTGGTCCGCCATATTGGAGACTGAAAAAGAAAAAGCACTGAACTTCATAAAGCGCCTATCTACAAAGTGTTCTTTAAGTTAATGCCTCTTATACACCCATTCACACATACACTAATATATCTGGGAAACAAATAGGCACCAAAAACAACGTATGTAACTTTTAAAGTTGTGATTATAAATGTTTACTCCTTATGTAAGCACCAAACCAACATTTGTATTTTTCTAATGCTGAGTGTTTACAGCTACTAATGTGTGTAACACTGTTACTGTGATGATAAATCTTGAAATATTTATATTTAATATTTAATCAGTGTCTATAATAACCAGATCCTGAAATGTAGATGTGAGATGAGGGTTTGAATAAAGAGCACTGTAGGTGCCATATGCTGGGATGTTGATGTTTATGTTTGTGTTGGTCTCAGCTGTCAGTTTGACACCTTTCACGCATGTCACAGGGGGTGTGGTTGAGGTGATTGAGTGATAGAATGAATGAGCATATAGTCACCTGTTCACTGCGGCGGCTGCATGGAGAGGGGGTGAGTAGGGAGAGTGTATTTTTTGTTGACTGCGTAATATAACTGCAGACTGAGTTTTTGAACATCTTGCATTGCCTTGCCTGGATTTGTCTGTTTTGTTACGCTGGAAATAAATACAGACACAATCGAAAAATACGGACATGGCTTTGTTGTTTGTGTAGCGAGTCGGCAGTACAATGCTCCCTCACTTAGCCTCTCAGTGACTTTGCTTTTCATTTGGAGTCACTACAAGCACTAACGTTTACAATTAACTGATTTTGATTAATCGTTTTTATATTCACATTGATGAACATGTACACAAACACACACACACACACCACCGGTTCTGGCTCTGAACAAGTAAACAAAGGCTAGTGGGCGAAACACTGCGCATCTCTCTGTCTGTCTGTCTGTCTGTCTGTCTGTCTGTCTGTCTGTCTGTCTGTCTGTCTGTCTGTCTGTCTGTCTGTCTGGACATGTCTCATTAATGCATGTTACTAACCAAACTTCCCCAGAGTTTCTGTGTACCACGCAGTCATCAAGAGTCATCTGTTCTTCAGATACTGGGCCAGTGGCCAAGCTGACAACAACAATGATAAGGCAGGTGAGAGCCAATAGGATGAGAGCAAAGTACAGGTAGTGGACATCAGTCAGGATAGCAGGTCGATGATCAGGCTGACCACAGGAAGAAATTACATAGGCAAAATTCCAGAACCATTCGGATCAGTCCCACCACTAGTCCAGTCATCAGACCCCAGAATGCACCCTGAGACACACATGCACAAAATATAAGTTACATTTATATGGAATGGACAAAAAACAACAACAAAGAAACACTGAAATATGAATAATGAGAGAGAGAGACCTACCTGTTCGTTGGTACGTGACCAGAAGACAGCCATTAGGAATACAGCGGTAATAAGCGGAGCCAGAAAGCTGGTCACTGACTGGATATAATCAAACAGCTGTCCGCTATTGGCTGTTTGGATTACTGGAATCCACAACAGACTAACACATACCATGACCAGGATGAACACCCTAAAAAATACACAGAATATTATGATTATATCAGCTTTAGTTTAGGTCAAAAAGAGAGTTCCAGGAAGATGTGTCTAAAGTAAGTCTAAGAAACAGATCATTGGATTTTTAGGAACTTTGTTAGTTCTACATATTACCTCTTAGTAATTGACACAGTTTTCTGTTGGACAGTAAAGTAAACTGTTGTGAAATATACTTGCTGTTAGCTTAGTTTTTGTGTTTGTACCACAGACGTTTTTGACCACCAGGAAGAGGAGTTTTTTTCAGGCCTGGGATACAGATCAATGCTCTATCAGCAGCAGAGCTGGTATCAGGGCCGTTTCTAGCTGTTGGGGGACCCTATTCAAGATGCTATCTGGGGGCCCCTGTTTTTTCTAACTCTGAAAAAACTTACCCCACCAATCCAAAACAGTAAACAAGAAATAACTTAACTACATTTCCTGTACACGTGACATCTGTTGCACATCTGTCCATCCTGGGAGAGGGATCCCTCCTCTGTGGCTCTTCCTGAGGTTTCTTCCACCCTTTTCCCTGTTAAAGGTTTTTTGTGGGCAAGTTTTATCTCACTCGAACCAAGGGTCTAAGGACAGAGGAAGTCACTCCCTGTACAGATTGTAAAGCCCTCAGAGGCAAATGTACTTTGTGACTTTGGGCTATACAAATTAAATTTGATTTGATTTGATTTAATGTGCAAACTATAAAAAAATATAATAATAAAAAAAATAATACTGATGTTTCAGGTAGTAAGAAACATTTACATGGAACACTGCAACCCCTTCAGCACCACTTTGGATCTGTCTCTGTTAGCCTGATGTTTGAGGCCGCTGTACAAGATTCTCCTAAAATATATTGAGGATAAGCTTGCAGCTTGGGGGCTCCCTGGTGGTTGCAGGGCCCTATGCATCTGCATAGTCTGCATATAGCAAGAAACAGCTCTGGCTGGTATCATGCCAGAACTGGAGCTGGGCGAGCGGGCAATGTAACCAACTCAGCAGCCTCTATGGACATAATGTAGTACCTGTACACCCCTACCTTCCAACAATCATGAGTTCTCTCTCTGATGCTTTAGGTCTGGCTTTGTGGTAAAGGTCCAGTGTAAACAGAGTAGAGCTGCTGTTAAAGATGAAGTCAGAGATGACATCAAAGCAGCTAACATCACTGCTATCATTAAACCACGAAGACCTGCACAGAGAAAAGGAACATCAGGTAAAATACATTGTTGTTGGACAAGCAGACACAATCTGACATTAGACACGATGTGTGTGTGTGTGTGTGTGTGTGTGTGTGTCACTTACCCACAGGCATTAGTTCCACCACAAGTTTAGGGTAGGCGATGTTGGAGCAGCCAACTGAAGCTCCACACACACTCTGGATCCACACAACCTACTTCATCTACAAAAGCACAGTTACAGCTTCTTCAATAACAGACAGCTGCCCTCGCCCTTCAATTCATAATAAGATAATTAACATCCATAGATATCAGCCCACACAGTAAACATTATGTCTAGTCTTAAATATATTACTTTTGTCTGCCTGTTGTGTTTGTCAATAGATTTGTACTGCAAGCTTCATTGTATTTAATTTTCATGCTCAATTCTATGAATATATAAGAAATACATTTCACAAAGAACACAATTTGAAATACAGTGTATTTGGCATATATTGCTAAATGAAACTCTGATTTTGGTTGGTTAAATGACATAATAATCCACTCAAAAGGATGCATACAGTACATTACAGCTCAACAGAGAGAGGCAGACAGACTGACCTGGGAACAGTGCTCGTCTGATCATGCCTGGCATGACAATGACGAACATGGGCAGCAGTTTGAAGTAGCCTGCCAACACACTTCCCGCTTTGGCATGAGACAAAGACTTGGCTGACAGAGACCTCTGGACTATAACCTGTATGTGCGTGCACACACACACACAATTTATGTTTAAGTGTACTCCAGTATCTGACACAACATAAAAGTCATTTTTGAGGTGGTTTCAGGTATTCTTCATGGTAGTTTGTCATTTCCTGTTAAAGTATGAAAAGTTGCTCATGACTCATCCTGCACTCGAGGGTGTATACTAATTTTTCATCCAATAAAAGAATTTTATGACACTACTGGAGTGAGTGCTACAGTCTATGAGTGATTCTGAGAGCTAACTTAATGCAGTGATATTTGATGAAAGTCGATCCGATTTTATACAGATGTGCTGCTTTTCCCTCCAATGTCCTCCAGCTGCTGAGCTTCAACTATCTGTGATTTACAGTTTCCTGATCGATAGATAAATAGCTAGCTTAGCCTAACCACTTGCTAAAGTAGCTGACACCTAATTAAGTGCTGCTAAGTGAATCTGCTGTTAGCAGGCAACAGAACCCGGCTGAGCCAGACTGTTTTATCATAAAGGTTGGCTTCAGTGAGGTAGTTACATAATTATAGAGAATTCCTTACAAAAAGGTGTCCTGTCAACAGTTTCTCTTTTTAAGTCTCTTTTATAATAATTTATAATAGTCTATGGTGAAAATGACACAGGGGACTTTCTTGCTACAATACTGCGCCTCTCTTTTTATTGATAGCTATTTTTTTCAACAACTGATTAGACCTTTCATGTAAAAAGTTATTTTTACACATTTGCCTTTGGCGAACAGTATGATTCATTAATGTATTTTTTTTTGTGTATTTGTGACATGAAATCTCTGAAGACACTGAATGTACAGTGGTGGCCAAAATTATTAGAACACTTGGCATACTTGGAGATTTCAGTTGTTTTTGTTGAACTGGTCATTAAAATACCCATACAATGAATGAAATATCTAGTGTCACCATTATGCTCTGTAAATCATAGAATAGAGCCATCATAAGGACATTTAGTCATTTTTCTTTAAAAAAAAAAACAAAAAAACAAGCTAGACAAGCTAGCAGTGTCTATGCACTGTAATGAGGGAGGAGGACAGATATAAAAAGGAGTGTCTTATGCCAACACAGAGGGGGTAGTATTATGGTGTGGGACTGAAACATTGAAAATGATGGATAGATGTATTGTACATTCAAAGGAAAGCCTTTGGCTTGCAGAAGGCATGGGATAACATTAATGTTGAAGTTCTTAGGAAATATATTGACACAATGCCAGAGAGATGCTGCAAAAGGTGAACATACTAAGTATGTGACGGGTGTAGTAAGAACCCAAATGCAGCACACTGGACGAAGGTAATAAATGAAAGTCACTTTTATTACACTTGGCTGGTGGTCGAGAAATAGCATAGTTCAAAACGCCAGCTGAAATAGTCTCTCTGGGCACGGGGAAAGTCCGGGGGCTCTGGCTGGGGAAATCAGTGCGGCAAGCAGGTAAACAGGCGATGAAGCAGACTAACCAGGAACGAGTCACCGGTAGCCGAGCGGTCACCAGCTGGCGGAATCCAGGAGGGCCAGAAGCTGAACTCGTGGTCAGAGACAGAAGACAGGGTCGGATTCCGGGATTACAGCGAAACAGGTTAGTCCAAGGCAGGCAGGGTGAGCAACGAGAGATCAGTCCGGCAAAAAGTGCTGGAGAGTCTAGCGTGAGCATGTAGAAACAATCTGGCAGAGAGTGAGTGAGCAGAGTGGGCTTAAATACTGGCTTGATTGGTGATGGGAACCAGGTGAGTCAAGCAGGTGAGGGAGAGTGGAGAGTGAATGGAAAAGTACTGAGAAGCAGGTGAGAGAGGAGCAGACTGTGACAAAATATTAAAGTTAAAAGTGGATTAAATTAGTAGGACTGACATTTGTTGTGCTCAGAGTAACCTTCTGCAAGTTTCATGTACATTATGAAATGAAATCATGTTTTGGAAGCTAAAAAAGGTCAATATTTTCAGATCTGCCCGGTGTTCTAATAATTTTGGCCACCACTGTATAATGATTATATAAAACAGATAAAAGCATAAAATTCTTTCAGTTTCTGAAGCAGGAAAGAGATGTATGTACATATATGAATTAGTTTAGGGAAGTCACCTGATCTGTGCACCAGCACCATGTAGCCAGTACAGTAAGCCCAAACACCAGACCTGGCCATGGTAAGTCCCCTGACACCGGGTCTCTGAACAAGCGGAAGGCATCACTACGAGGCAGGTGGCAGGTAGTGTTGCCGACTGTCACTGAGGGAACAGCTGACATATAATGGTCCAAAAGACCCGCATACCAACCAACTTTGGAGAATGCTGGAAAATGTACCACACGCACACACACACAAAATTACCATTGGATTGTGGCTGATGCTGTGACGTCCACAACATATAGTATTATTTATTTAATTGAATTATTATTGCTACCATATCTCCATTACAGTTTATAGTTAGTTGCCCCTTTTCTGTCTTTAACCGGTTGTGGCGGATGAGCTTGGGTCTGCTCGAGGTTTCTGCCTGAGAGTACACAGTACAGTCTAGACCTGCTCTGTATGAAAAGTGTCATGATATAACTTTTGTTATGATTTGGTGCTATATAAATAAAATTGAATTGAACCTACAGGAGATTAATTTTATACTGGGGTTGCATATTTAACACGTTTATTGGTAAAAAAAATTCAGGGCATCACAAAATACTAGTATTAGCAATTATTGTGAAAAAATTAAATAATGATATCATGTTAATAATACACATATAATAATACTGTGTAAATAATGTAGTAGCTTGTGGTTCACACAGGGTAATTGATACTGCAATAATAATTTTTGTGAATACTTTTGAGCAACAATAATAGGGTGGTGAAAATCTGTTATTGTGACACCCCTAAATACACCAATAAACTAAATACTACGCTATTATGTGAATCTTTTTAAAACATAATGTTTCAAACAGCAACATTATCAGTCATCATACGCCACTTTGTAGTTTTAGTCTTTTGACTCCACACAAGGAGGAGACAACTGAAAATGGTTCAGTAGTGTGTTCTTGCTGTGTTTACTGACCATGTGTATGTGTGCTCCCTACCTATGAACATCAGTGCAAAGGCTCCACCAAGCATGATCAAAGTCTGCAGTGCATCAGTGTAGATCACTGCCGTCAAACCACCTACACACACACACACACACACACACACACACACACACACACACACACACACACACACACACACACACACACACACACACACACACACACACACACACACACACACACACACACACACACTAAGTCTTTAAATTACAGCACTACAAACAAGTCAACACCTCTACTTTTACACCCTGTAGTCGTCCACTGAGGGTTTGGTGGTTCAATCCCAAGTAGAACTACTGGACCTCAGTAATAAATCACATGGGAACTATTAACTATTAAATTCACACATGACGTCAGTGATGTCTGTGAGAATGAGGTGTACACAAGCAGCTGTCAGGGCACATTAATAGAGGCCATTTGCAGCATTATCACATGATTAATTGCCAAGCAAAACTATAAGAAATGCGGCCAAAATACAAGTGTTAATGAATGTGTGTGTGTGTGTGTGTGTTTACCTGCCACTGTGTATGCAGCAGTAACCAGGAGCAGTATGCCTGTGGACAAATAGAGATCCCAGCCCAACGACACCTGAATGAACAGCGCCCCCGAAAAGATATCTGTCTGGGTAATACACACGCATCCATCTGTACATACACTGTATGTTTATTTTAAGAAAAGTCTTCCATATGAATAAATGTAAATGTGTGTGTATGTGTGTCTTACAGATATTTTGGTAAAAATGTAGAGGATGAGTGACAGAACAGACATGTATATGCGTATCCTCTGGCCTCCAAAGCACTTGGCCAGATATTCAGGCATGGTCACAACTCAAGCTGAGATGTAGACAGGGATAAAGATCCAATCAAGAGCCACCAGGACTGCTGCCTCCACAAACACACACACATATGTTCAAGTTACAACAACACATTGTCAATATTGTCTGCCATTGTACTGTTTTTTACATTGTCATAATAGTAAAGCAGTGATTGTCACTGCCTCTCACTCAACCATACACCACTTCCTCAGGCCCCTGCATTTCTATGAAGTTTTGTATTGACTCATACCAACTGTCTCATTTTCAGTATTCCAGTCTGATTTTCTGCATAATTCTAACATCATGATAAAGATGCCATCCCTAGCATGAACCATGGTGGTGGTGGTATCATGCCGTAGTGACACTTCTCTGCAGCAGATGTTGGAAGGGTTGTTAGGGTAGAGGGTAAAATTAATGCAGCAAGATACAAGGACAGACAAACTGGATGCAGCAAGAAAACTGCAACTTTGGAGAAGATTTATTTATTTTGAGAATTTGAGCTCACCCATGACCACCAGTGATCCCAGCCCATCTTACTTACGTTCCATTCAAATCCCCCTACAGCGATGCCTCCAGCTGCTCCTGTGCCCGCTAGACCAATAAACAAACCACTGCCAACATTACTGGACATCAGGGAGGCTCCGATCTGTAAACGCAGTTACAGATAAGCTATAAAGCTAGAAAAGTTAGAAAAGCTTACATTAACTGAATTCAAGCTGAATTTATAGAACATGTGCTAATGCTTTAGATTACAGCCCATATTATTATTTCATATGTACTGGATATCAATTAAATACTTTGTGACTCAATACCAAGAATATAAATATGATGAATATATAAGCACAAGGGAAGACGACAAAAGGTTAGGGAATAAAGGGATAAAGATTCAGCAATGTGACGCAGGCTGGAATCAACCCCATGTCACATCAAGGGCTCAGTCTCAGCACTCAGGAAAACAACTTACATTTATGTTATTCATTCTATGTAAGGTATGTCCATCTTATTTATTTTTTATTGTGCTGCCATACTAAAATGTGCCAACATGATTGTCAACTTTTACTTTGGATTTAAGTAGAAGTGATTAAATGGGTCTAATGATGACCCTCAATATTGCTGTGTTGCAACTCGGTAATATAGGTTGTACAGGACAAATCATTGAAAATGTGTCAGAAAATGTTCTTATTATAATCTGGGGTATGCTAACCATTTACACTCATGTCTCAAACTTTTACCATTTGTTTTCTCTGTTTCATCATTTAATCAGAGTTATCTATTATTAATTAATCAAATTGGGCAATAGCAGTAGCAGTCTTATAACATACACTTACACAGTACAGCCTATCACTACAGAAAATACAAAAAAAAAAAAAAAAAAAGATTTGCCAACCTCCCTGTAAACGTTACAGAACATTTGTTAACTTGAACAATAGTGAATTGAAAATCTTGACTGACAGGTTAGCAACATTTGTCTGTGTATTTTGTCCAGTTAATACAAAACAGGTCTAGAATTCAGACGATGGAAGAGTACTGTATGTTGATAAAGCAATATAGAACATAGTGTATACATTAAGATAGAATTGAGAAAAACAACATTTTGATTTTGATACTCACAGGCCACCAGGTCATTGAACGGCCAGCCAAGAAGTACCCCCTGACAGTACTGCGATTGGCTCGCACTGATGACTGAAGAAGAGACAGGTGAAGCCATTGATACAATGAAAACTATTCAATATGACACATTTACAGTCAAAATAAAATTCTGTAAACCAGAAATTAAACCAGTAATGAGCGTCTTGTCATGTTCCTTAGTACCAGGGTTTAGTACATTTCCTCCTGTTTTAAGATACTTTAATAGTATTTGAGGTGTAAGCTCACACGGGTTTAACACCCTAACACTTGTTTATCTTGGATAGGTCTGAAGATATTATTAAAAATTATTATGATGTTGATTATTGTTATGATGTAAGTGTAAAATGAGTTGAGACACTTTCAGGTCTTACCCAGATTCCAACCACCATGACAAAGATAAAGTAGACAACAACCACAGCGATGTCAACTGCTTCCAGTCTGAGACCTGTGCTGGGAGGTTCTACAGTAGTGAACCCAGAGGAGCTGCTGCCTGCATATGAAGTGCACATGAGAACTTTACACTCACATTCAACTTCAACTCACACACCATACCCAAACAAATCATATAGAAGTACAAACTGACACTCAATAAGACTGCACAGGATGCCGGCAGTGGAGTTGAATTCCAATAAATGTGCGGGTGTCAAATTAATTCCATAACAGTCCTGCCTTTACAAATGCAGAAAAAATGTCAGGCTGAACCTATTAACATTTAAGTTCTTGTTGCTTTAAAACTTATACAGTAATATTTTATGATCAATATATCAAATGCTTTTGAGGGTCAATAAAGAATAGTTTTTTATTAAGGGAGTAGGCAAATTTATTGATGACTGAAACTGCAACTGTTACTGTGCTGTGAGCCAGGCAAAAACCAGACTGCTGTGGACTCAAGTGGACTGAAGCCAGCAGCAGAGGTACTATCATGTTGTTCACATTCTGAGAATTAAAAAGGCCAGTAAAAAGGTGTTTTAAATTTCTCACTGCCTAAAAGAAGAGTCATTAGTGCTGAATTTTTGAACATGGTCGTAGGTTCCGAGTGGTACCAGATACCTGATAATTGTTGTACATCAGAAACATTTGAAGGCAATGGATCTCTGCTGCTTCTAAGCGGACATTCATGATCATGGAGTTGCCAATGATGAGAAACAAAGGTGACAGTGCTCTCCCATTGTGAGATAGAGGTTAAGGAGAAGTAAACTGGAGTTTGAGTTTCTGAGATGGTGGAAATGATGTTGAAGTTGATGAAGGAGAAAATCACTAAAGTGCTGTTTGAGAAAGTTATCCGTCTCTGTCCTACTGTTTTTTTTTGGTATAAGTTGGAGGAGCCAGAACGCTTACTAAACTAAGACAGTACGGATTTAGTCTGGCGAATGACTACTCTTTGGCTAACAAGATGGACAAACTGTTGCTCTTCAACAGAACAAAAACAGACTTTTGAAGATTGACCACTCTGTTTATCACTGAATCCTGGCTTGGGAAGCACTTCCTATATCATTAACATTGTCCTACACCTGCCAGGATGAACTCAGAGTGGACCGCATAACAGATCTATCAGGGAAAATGAGGGGAAGCACAATGTTCTTTTACATAAGCCAAGGTTTGTGTAAAGATGTCACAATTTTAAGGAAATAACAGTTGTCAACAGATCACTAGAGTGTGTGACGTTCCGCTGAATTTTCTTCCCTTCTTAATGTGTTTGAGCATCAGTTGTATTATTCATAGATAATGTCGGCATACAGTAAATAGCCCTATTCAACTACTATAGTAATTCATATTACTGAAAGAACCGCTGTAATAAGTAAAGAGAAGTAAAAGTCCATCATTACTTCAGGATATGAAGGTCAATCAGTTCAGAACATTTCAACAACTTCAAATGTGTCTTCAAGCTCAGTCACAAAAACCATCACACACTGTGATGAAACTGACTCACATGAGGACCGCCCAAGGGAAGAAGACCAAGAGTTAGCTCTGCTGCAGAGGAGAGTGCCAGACTGAGAAATCAATAATTTACAGGACCTCAGATTAGAACCAACATAAATGCTTCACAGCATCTCAACATCAACTGTTGGAGTCTTTTATGCTAAAATTACTTCAGAGGAAAAAAAAACACAACTAAGGGAGATCAACAAAAAAAAGATAACTGTTTGGGCCAAGAAACAAAGGTACTGGACATTAGACCAGTGAAAAGAGTCTGATTCTGTCTGAGTCTGAGTCTAATTTTTTGATTTTTGGTTCAAACCACTCAGTCTTTGTGAGATACAGACAAGGTGAACAGAGGGTATCTACATTTGTAGTTCCCATTGTGAAGAATGGAGAAGTTGTGGGGGCCAAGAAGTATATGTCTTGGACAAACAAGGGCAAATAAGACAGTAAAGGATTTTGGATATTGATTGAACCTTTAAAATGTTCTACATAGAACCATTTTGTTAACCAAAAACAAACACTATGGAACCTTCTGAGCATGCCAAATACGACCCCAAGCTATACAACCTTGAAGGTTCTACATGGCACCACCCATTCATTGTGTGTATAATGTAGGGTTTAATCCATGTTACTATTTGCAGCTGCAGAGCGGTGCACCAGTATTTGTAACATTTTAACAGTTTTACTTTGTCTGTGGATAACAGACACATTATCTAGTATGTGTGGCAATTCATAAAAATACCCTGATCAAGTTGTTTTTTGTGCCTAAACCTGGCACCAAACAATTCAAACTAGAATAGTAAAAGAAAATGTAGTAAATAATAATGGTTATTATATTATGAGAGTTATGAGTACATAAATACAATTAATCTAAGAACTAAGTAAATAAAAACTGAAATGAGTAACAACAATAAAGTGTAAAATAAGCATTTTAGGTGCAGCTGTACTGAGAATCCCACGCAGACTATAATATATTACCCAGTCCTGTTAGAGTTGCTGAATTAGCTATTTCATTTCATTTCATTTCCCTGTGTTCCTGTCCTACATGCCCTGTAAAGTGATCTAAAAAATCTTTGGACTGCCATAAAAGCAAGGCTTGTTGCAGTGAAAATCATCCAATAGAAGCACAAAAGCTAAACAAGGATCAGACCTGTAATGAGACTGACAGACATGTTGATTAGAATCTTCCAGACCGTGTTGCCTTCCTATGGACTTCCAGTGTATGACTTTGCCTGACTCTGCAAGTCTGTTGGTCAAACCTGACAGAGGTATGTGAGTTAATCTGAAGCTTAATTATTAATCGGTTTTAGTGAGACAGTCAAACTTCTCTGGTTTAACTCTTAGCAAAGACTGACGTGCAGTTCAAGTCACACCTTCTCATTTGTCCTCATTTTATTTTCTACATGACTGCTTTCGATATCCAGGTTTCTCAGAACTGGGAAAAATTATAATACTGTAAAATCATCAAATTTACAATAAACTTTGCCAAATCATTTGAAAACCGAGTATAATTTTTAACAACAACAAGCAAATCAAGTGATCTGACTCTTTTTGTTTTTTCGCAAGAACTTTATTACATTAAATCTTTTTACAACATATAGTTCATCTCACAGCCATGTTCCTCTTCATAGTTTGGGAGGTCCAGCTAGCTTCCAACCCTCCATCTTGCCAACTTTTGTGAAGAAAGCCAGTGTACCCAGACCGAGACACGCTGAAGTACCGGCCATAGCACTGTGGGCTACACACACACACACACACACACACACACACACACACACACACACACACACACACACACACACACACACACACACACACACACACACACACACACACACACACACACACACACACACACACACACACACACACACACACACACACACACACACACACGGCTTCAGTTAGGCAGGCTTAGCTTAATTGCTTCTTCCTTAAGTTAGAAAAATAATTCATTCAATTCTTTTTATTCAATCACTTCAAAATCACTTGTTAAAGCCAAAAACACAGAAGAAAGGCATCTGCACTGCTGAGGGCATCCATCAATGACCCCCTGCAATGTAATGCCACCATGTTATTCTATGTCTACACAGGGGCGGCTGTGGCTTGGAGGTAGAGTCCGAAGACTAGAAAGCCGCTATATAAGTAAGTATAAGTACAGTCACCTGTGTTATGCTGGTGCAGGCCAGTTTCACAGACACATTTCTTAGATCAGACATAAATATTTTTAATATATTATATTCAGCAACATAATGCATTTTAATATATAATTCATGTAATATTTAAGTAAAGTAAACTTTGAAAAAGGGAAGGTGCATGCCTTAAAAATAGCTGTTTTGTGCCAATTTGTTTGAGTTTGTCAACAGGAAAGCGAGAAAAGAGCCAGGTCACATTTGATGTTCTTCCCTTTTGTTTTTTTATTGGCAATTGGCAAACAGTGTTTACGTTACTGCCACCTTCTGGATTAGAGACTTTAAAGCTCACAACATGATGTCACACATATGGCATGTACCGACACTCACGCCACGGCAAAACAGGATATTTGTTGTGAAGACAACCTCTTCCCTACAAGAATGCGACATGTGAGGCTAAAGGAATATTCATTAAATATGACATCCTTGCTCACTCCTGAATCATAAATTATGCATGAACACTTACCTGCCCAATAATGTTTAAAATTAAATGAGAAACAGGTCAAGAGAAACCACCTGGTGCCTAATGACTGCCACTGCAACACTGCTTATAGATCTGTGTCGGCATTGAGCCATCATAGAAAGTGGCAACACTGACATGTTTTGTTTATTAAATTGAAAAAACAGAACAGATGTGATAAATGTTCTAAATCAAATCTACAGTGAGTCCAGAATAACTCCAGTGCTGACTCCTCCAGTGCAGTCAGGAGGAATGAAACTAGCTGAATAGATGGAAATTGTAAATGGTCTGTACTTATATCGTCTTTTTGGTCTACTGACCACTCAAAGCTCTTTCACACTACATATCTCATTCACACATTCACACACTGATGGCATTAGCTGCCATGCTAACAATGCCAACAGCTCATCAGCTAACTATTCATACACATTGACACACCGATGGCACAGCCTTCAGGAGCAATTACAGGTTCAGTATCTTGCTCGAGGACACTTCAATGAGTCTGATTAGTGGACGACCCGCTCCACCTCCTGACCCACAGCCACCCATTGCCTCTACTACCAGAACTGATACTTACTTCTGGCTCCCAGGAAGATCCCAGAGGCACAGCCTCCGATAAAGTAATTCAATGGGTCATCTGGAGCCTCGCGAGCCTGAGCACTGAGGCACGTCGCCATACCGAAGATGGCTCCCATTGCGGCTAGTACAACACAGAGATACCCATATATCAGTATTAGAAACTTTGATGACATTTGTGGAAAACAAAGGTTTCAGTACTTCAACACATTTCGATCGAACTCTGTGAGTCACATGGCATAAATTTCAACAGTGACACATCAGAGTACTGCAGCATTTCGAATTGAACATGAAACATTGAAGGTTAAAAGTTCCTGCTTTCAGCTATAATTTTAGAATAATGTAGCAGGATGATTATTTTTAAAATACACTTATAAAACTTGAGGGCAAAAGTTGAATCTTCTTGGCTGGCAAGGTCATTCACATCACCTTAACTGAAGCTGACTCCAGGGCTTTTACTTCACCACTGTGATTTTCAAATATGATACTGAGGACCAAGCAGCTGTGTATTTGTGGATTTTTAAATGATATTTACCCATGGTGACAGTTGTGTTGGTAGCCCTCTGTACTGCTGCCAATGCAGAATCAGGCTGGAATGCCACTATGTGATAGGCTGATCCAACCAGGCCTGAAACACACACACACACACACACACACACACACACACACACACACACACACACACACACACTTAATTCATGTGATGACTTGAAGTAACAATTTTCATCTCAGGATGACAATAGAATGAGAGCTCTTTCTGACAGAGTAAAACTGAACCGTGTATGCAGTAGTGCGTAGTGACTATTTATTTATTTTTTAATCAAAGTATTCTTGTTTGTGTTGAGGCATTATCAAACACTGCTGCATTTCCAGTTTAAATGATTTCCAGAAAAAGTTTGACTCTATCCAGAACACTGAGTAAGCAAGTGTGTTGAGATAGATTCAACTTTTGGGAAACCGCAGCCCCACGTCACGTCACACAAACCAAACAAAAAATAGCACTCAAACCGGAAAACGCCCACCGGAAGACGTCCACGGGAAAACGGAAAGCAAAACCTTGTTTACCATGGAGTGTAAACATTTTCCATTCGAGTAGCAATGATGGAGAGTAGCCTGTGATTCACAAGGCAAACTGCAAGAAGCTTCTTCACATTGGGATCCATCTGTTTTGGTTCGCGGAGAGGAAATGGAAAAGCTCAGGATCAAAGTTCTTAGGGTTTTCTTCTTCTCTGTTCTTGCGGGAACAGTCGGGTTCACTACTGCCATTTTCTGGTTTGGGGCGGTAATGCCACCAAAATGACGTCACGCGCTGAGCAAAATAGCGACCCACCCCCCGTCAATACTTTTAAAAAGTACCGTAGACTTAAAACTAAGGGTCGACCGATATATCGGCCGGCCGATATATCGGGCCGATATTAGCGTTGTTTAGGTGTATCGGATTCGGCCGATACACATGGCCGATACGGCCGATACGGATCCAGCGTCATTTATAGACAGGCGTTCAAGGGCAGCTCTGTGAAGACCCGCTATGCACGCTGCTGCAGCCCCCGCAGCATAGTATGCACATGGCATTGCACTGCATACAGTAGCATGCGTGTGCCTGAAAGTCATTAAGTGAGTCGAAAAAAACGGGAATGCTGTTTAAGTGCGTCGCATTTAAACTGCCAACCTAAACTAGGGAGCTGTAACACTAAGAGTAGGCTATGATGCAATCACCCGCAGTTTAAAGTTCAAATGAAGTCGGTGTTGTTATCAGTCACTGTCAATTCGGCGTTTGCAGGAGTTAAACCGGCGAACACCGGTGAAGCAGCCCAGTGTGTGTGTGTGTGTGTGTGTGTGTGTGTGTGAGTGAGTGTGCACGCACGTGAGGGAGAGACAGATGGAGCGAGAAAAAGTGATCAGCGCGGAGCGGAACAGTTGCTGTAATCAGATAACTGCACAACGAACCCAACAGTCCAGGACCTAATGAAACGTTTTGGGGTTTCGAGAAGAGGCTTGCTAAGCCATAGACTACTTTAGCTTACGTACGGGAATATTTTTCAACACATGGGGTAGCGCCGTGTCAGTGCATGTCGACACCGCGGGAGCAATAATGGCATGCGAGTGATTATCACTGAATAAACTTCTAAATCCCTCCTAAACGTAACTCGCCACGCATATTGTGTGCAATATAAGGGTACACTTCGTTAGAGTTAGAGGTGGCGTGGGATTTGATATTAACTAAGACAATGTCGAAATGGATAAAGTTTGATGCGTCAAACCTAAAGGGAGATTGTTGTGATTTGTCCCGCCCCTCTCCCCTCTTTCTGAAACAAAGCAGGGGGCAAGCAGCGAGGTTTTGTTTCTCCACAACTAAAACAAATTATGGTGTGCCCATTTTTTATTTTTTTAAAAAGTGACAAATCTACAATTCATTCACTCACTTTGCAATGCGGATGATGATCAAGTCAGGCTATTTACTGTCACTGCCTGCTTCAAAGGCAATGGTATATCAAGTACAATATAGGCCTACAGTTGTAAAATAGGCCTAAACATTTACTCTAAATAATCTTTGTGTCATCCCCAACATTTCTCAAATGTGCAGTCAAGCTCTGTTGCCACTGTCAAGCCACAGTCCTTTGAATGTGTCAAGCCAAACTAATATATATTTTTTAAATAAATAAAAATGAATAAAAGCACCGACGTATGTGGGCTATTCCTTTTTAAGTGGATATAATACTGTATAAGCATTAAGCAGACACTTAAAAAAAATATTTGTCATTTTTTAAACTTTTTTTAACCCATATCGGTATCGGAAATCGGGTATCGGAAATCGGGTATCGGCCATGGGCCATGGGGAAAAAATCGGTATCGCATCGGCCATCAAAAAACCCGTATCGGTCGATCCCTACTTAAAACATCTAAAGGATTGTTTAATAATAGCTAACAAGTGAGCAATCCCAGCTTCCTTCTCATTCTCGTTGTGTGTTGCACTCGCGGGGGTCTGTTTATTACGGTCATCGTCTACAACTGTTTCTGACCGATTACCGTAAACATCAGAGAAAATGCGCACTAAAAACACGAGATTGCTGAATTGACCGCAGTGTGTTAACGGAATAAACAAATACCAACCAGTCGCCACATGGAGATCACATGATATTAAACAGTCTTAATTTGGTTTCAAAGAATGTTGAAGTTTTAGTATCATACCAAACCAGTTCGCAAACTGCCCAACAAACCTATACAAGATACGCTGTTAGAGGAACCACTGTGGTTGAGGACGTCATCTTGGCTGATTGTGGCTTAAAACAGTGGTTGCAACATCTCCTCCGCAGAGAACAAGACGCAATAATGCACAAATAAAGCACAAGATTCCTTTAGCTTAGCATTATGTTGTGACCTGAAGGCATCCTACCAGGGCTAACATGCCTTAAAAGCGAAGATAGCATCAGCGGAAATCTTAGCGCTAGTTAGGTTTGACAGTCCAGCAGCCTGCGCCTCTATGCTTTAGAATATTTACCCAACGCTGTGGCTAGTTTGGTAGTTATCCATGTTTTTTCCACGCAGTCTGTGCCCTCTGGTACGCCCCAGTACCCCATTGCGGATTAGCAAGGACACACTCTGAGAAATTGAATTCTCGCGAGAAACGTAATCATCGTGTGATTGTGGGGGCTGGCTGGTGACCTAGTTCATGGTGTATTGCCGCCACCTGGTGCTAGGGAGTGTGACGCACTGCACGTCCTAGGTCCTAGCTAGGACGTCCTGTTTAGGATGTCTGTGAATGTGTAGAGAATCTGTCTGCAATAAATTCATATTCGCAGGACAAAGCTGCTGCTGCTGCTGCTGCTGCTTCTTCTTCTTCTTCTTCTTCTTCTTCTTCTTCTTCTTCTTCTTCTTCGTTGGTGTTTTACGGCAGTCGGCATTCTTATGGTTGCATATACCGCCATCTTCTGGACTTTCCTTCTTTACTTTCCTTTTCCTTTTTTTAAAAAAAACCCAGATATCTCATTATAATTTTCCTCCCTTCGCTACATTTCCCACATTCTCTTATACTTTTAAAACTTTTATCCACTGCTCCTGTCCTCCGCAACCCTGCCATCATCTCCTCTCTCTCCCTTTCATATCCATGACATTCAACCATCACATGCTCCACTGTCGCTCTTTCTCCACAACTACATAGACCAGTTTGATGCTTCCCTATTATGTTGAGTGTGCTATTTAATCTACTGTGCCCTATTCTTAGTCTGCTCATTGTCACCTGTTCCACTCTGTTGCCTCCACAGCACCCCACTTCTCCTACTTCCTATCGTAGTTTATATAAATGTCTCCCCTTTTCCTGGATTTTCCAATATTGTTTCCATTGATTAATTATTTCTTTCCATATTAAACTTTTCCCTTCTGCTTTTGATAATTTTACTTTTATTTCCACCTCTTCTTTCTTTGCTACCTCCTTTGCCATTTGATCTGCTTTTTCAATTCCTTGTATTCCTAAATGAGCTGGTACCCACATGAATGTTATTTCCCTCCCCTGCTGTGATAATCTGGATGTCCTCAACAGTATTTCATATAATATTTCCTGATGTGATTTTGCTGATCTGTTTTTAATGCTCAAGAGTGATGAGATTGAATCGCTACATATGATTATCTTCCTATCTGCCCTGTCCTCCACCCATTCTATTGCCAATACTATTGCACATAGTTCCACTGCATATACACTTAAATGATCTGAAGTTCTTTTTAATACTTTGTTATTATGACTAGGAATCATCACTGTTGCACCTGTTACTCCTGTTGTTGGTTCTTTTGATTCTCTCATTCTATTCTCTCACTGACCCACCCAAAGCTTGATTTTTGCTCTCTCCCCTTTTCCTAACACATCTCTAATACTCTCTTTGTTGTACACGTGACATCCATTGCACGTCTTCCTGAGGTTTCTTCCACATTTTTTCCCTGTTAAAAGGGTATTTTGTGGGCAAGTTTTTCCTCACTCGAACCGAGGGTCTAAGGACAGAGGGTGTCACTCCCTGTACAGAATGTAAAGCCCTCCGAGGCAAATGTACTTTGTGACTTTGGGCTATACAAATAAAATTGATTTGATTTGATTTGTTGGATGGTCTTCCTCATGTCCTTTTAAATGTATCCAGTAATTGGCTATTAGCTGCCTTCTCCTTATCCATAATGGCATTTCTGCTGCTTCCACCTGAAGGGAACAAACGGAGCCGTTTTCATTGCACCGAGACATATTCTTATTGCTCGTGATTGGATAATATCTAGCTGTGATAATACCGATTTAACTGCTGATCCGTACCCCACACTACCATAGTCTATTCTAGATCTTATTAACGCTACGTATATATATTTTAGGGACATAAAATCCACTTCCCAATTTAGCCCAGTCAAGCATCTCATAATATTTAACACTCCCTTACTTTTTTAACTATTCCCTTCACATGTTCTTTCCATGTTAATCTAGAATCAAAAATCCATCCCAAGAATCGCATGCTGTTTACTCTTTCTAAATTCTTTCCATATAAGTTCAACTTTTTATTTTCGCTGATATTCTTTTTTGAGAAGAACATTACTTTACTTTTTTCCACCAAGAATTTTAAACCCCATTTTGCTCCCCATTTTTCCACTTGATCTGTCCCTTCCTGTAATTTCTTTACTATATGATCTATGTTGCCTCCCCTCTTCAATAATGCCCCATCATCTGCAAACAGAGATCTTCCCATTCCTGTAGGTATACTATCAAATATATCATTTATCATTATTGTAAATAGTGTAGGACTTATAACACTCCCCTGCGGCGTACCATTCTCTACAATATAGCTTTCTGATATCTCTGATCCTATTTTAACCTGAATAACTCTTTCCCCTAAAAAATCCATAACCCAGTTAAATAAGTTTCCCTGATTTCCCATTTGATGCATCTTAATCATCAAACCTTCTCTCCACAACATGTCATAGGCTTTTTCTACATCAAAGAATACTGCTGCCACCATTTCTTTATTTACTTGTGCTTTCCTGATGTCATCCTCTAAACACAATACTGGATCCATTGTGCTCCTATACCCTTCTAAATCCACTTTGATATTTACTCACCAATCCCTTTTTTTTCAATATAATACATTAGTCTCTCATTGATCATTCTCTCCATTATTTTACCTATATGTGATGTAAGTGCTATGGGTCTATAGTTTATTGTCTTACTTGGATCTTTTCCAGGCTTCCTGATTGGGATTATTAACGCCTCCTTCCAACTTCGTGGGACCTTACCCTCTTTCCAGACTTTATTGTATAATGTTAATATTTTCACCAATCCCCCCTCACTTAGATGTTTAATCATAGTATAACATATTTGATCTTTACCTGGTGCACTCCTTCTTGTTTTGGCTATTGCTCTTTTTTATTTCTCCAATGGTAAATGGGACATCTAATTCATTTCCCCTACTATCCTTTCTTTTTAGCACCTCCCTGTTTTCACTTCTAGTTTTGTCCATGCCCTGTCTTCCTTCCTCTGTTAAATTTTTTGAGCTGTGCACATCAACAAAAGTCTTAGCCATTAACTCCACCTTTTCTTTATTGGTTACAGCCACTTTATTTCCAAAATTTAGGACTGGATAACTCCAGTCCTTTCTATCTCCACCCATTTTTTTCAACATTCCCCAAACTTCTCCTATCTTAATGGTGCTCCCAATTGATCCACAAAACTTCCTCCAATACGACCTCTTTGCTTGTCTAATTGTTTTCCTTACCACTGCCTGTGCTTGATTATACTGGATCAGATGTTGAAAGTTATGGTATCTTTTAACTAATTTAAATGCTTTGTTTCTGTTCTTTACTGCTTGCTTACATTTTTCATCCCACCATGGTACTGCCTTATTCATCTTCCTGCCTGTACTTTTAGGAATAGAGTTGGTTGCTGCTGATATGATCCCCTGCTTTATTTCCCTATTCATTATTTCTACTTCCATATTATCACTAATCTGAGATAGATTTTTCTCCCCTTCCCTCATGAATTCATCCCAATTAGCCTTTTCTAATATCCATCTACCCCCTACTCTCTCCATGACCTGTACTGTTGTTATATTTATTATATTATATATAGGATAATGGTCACTTCCTATAGTCCCCTTTTTGTATACATTCCATTCACATACTGGAGCTAATGCATTGGTCACTATTGTCAAATCTAAAGCTGACTCCTTTCCAGTATTCACATCTATCCTCGCCCCTCTCCCATCATTCACACAAACCAGATTCTTCCCATCTAACAATTCCTCCACTATATCCCCATTGCGGCCATTCTTCTCACTCCCCCATAATGTATGAGCATTAAAATCCCCACACCACACTGTGTTCCCGTTGCTTTTACCTTCCATTTCTTCCAATTTTACAATGTCCAACTGTCTGCATAGGTTATAAAATGTATTATTGCTAGTTTCCTCTTTCCAATCCATACTTCTATTATAATATTCTCCATCTTAATTCCAATATCAATAACCCTGTAGGAAATGCCCTATTTTACAAATGTGATACATCCACCTCCTGTCCCTTCTCTCCTGTCTCTTCTGATTGTCACATATCCTTTAATAATAAAATCTAAATTTGGTTTTAACCAGGATTCCTGGATGCACAATATGTCTGGTTTTTCCTGACTATAGATGAATTGTTTAAACTCCTGACCATTAGCAATTAAGCTTCTTGCATTCCACTGAAGGATTATCATTAATACTATTACCCAATACCTGATGTTTCTTGACTGGCCTGAACACTCAACTCATCTCTTACCTCTTCCCATCTTATCTCTCTCATATCCAGATGATGTATTGCTGCTTCAACTATAATATGAATTCTTTCTGTTTTAGATTTAACATCTGCGGTCGCATTAATGACTCCTGTAATTAATGTCACCAATCTCCTTTTCTCCTCCATCATTTTCTTTTCAACTTCTTGTACAATACTTCTTTTACAAATGTGATACATCCACCTCCTGTCCCTTCTCTCCTGTCTCTTCTGATTGTCACATATCCTTTAATAATAAAATCTAAATTTGGTTTTAACCAGGATTCCTGGATGCACAATATGTCTGGTTTTTCCTGACTATAGATGAATTGTTTAAACTCCTGACCATTAGCAATTAAGCTTCTTGCATTCCACTAAGGGATTATCATTAATACTATTACCCAATACCTGATGTTTCTTGACTGGCCTGAACACTCAACTCATCTCTTCACAATACTTGTCATTTCACACATCACTTGTTTCTCTTTATTCTGTTGCTTGCCACTGAATTTCCCCTGTTTCTCTCTCCTGGCAGCTTCAGCATAGGATACTTTTTTATTTACTTTTATCTGTTGTACTGTTATTTCTCTCTTCATAGCCTCACATCCCCAGTACGCTACACAATGTTCTCCTCCAGTTGCAGCATTATGGTCTCACCCCTGTGTCACATATCCCAAATTCATGATCCCCTCCACACCTAGCACACCTTCTTTTCCCTTTGCATTGGTTAGCAATATGTCTATATTCCTGACATTTGAAGCACCTCGTTGGTTTTGGGACAAATTCTCTCACATTATATTTTACAAATCCAAAATAAAGTTCTCTTGGGATAGCTCTTGCATCAAACTATACTACAACTGTTTCTGATTCTTTTTACTCAGGTCCTTATGTCATTCTTTTAGCAACTTTAACTGTTGTATTCCTCACTCCTAGATTTCCCGCTAGATCTTACGCTGATACCAAGGGGAACCCCTGTTATCACTCCCTTACATCCGTCATTTCTCTTCTCTCCAACTTTTGCTGTTTTTGTAACCTTCATTTTCCCTACACTCACCATTTTTTGAGCTTTTTCTACTTGTGTTTCTGTGTTACACCCAATTAGCAAGTTCCCATTCCCTAACACTTTAGCATACTTAACTTCTCCTACTTGTGCTCTGATTATTTTTGTGATTATTAGTGGATCCATTTTCTTTACTCCCCCTTCTCCCTCAAATTTCACCACTACATTAAGTGAACCCTTCTTCCCACTCTTTGCCTCATCTCCCTGCCCCTCACTCTCCGTGCCTTCCACACTATCTTTATCTTCCTTCTTCTCTCTTTCTACCACTTGCCCTTCTACTCCTTCCTTCTCTCCCCACTTGCTCCCATTCACTACCCCCTTTATCAACCTCATAGTCCTCTTCACTCATCTCTAAACTGTTGTAAGTGTCTCCATCTACCTCCTTTCCCTCCATTTTACACCCACTTACAGAAAGCAGCGCTAGGGTACCGCTACTGGACCTATACAGGCCGTCGGCCG
This sequence comes from Collichthys lucidus, assembly GCA_004119915.2. Taxonomy (NCBI): domain Eukaryota; kingdom Metazoa; phylum Chordata; class Actinopteri; family Sciaenidae; genus Collichthys; species Collichthys lucidus. The sequence goes on along the minus strand of CM014085.1, from coordinate 1,300,227 downwards.
ATACCCCCACAATCTACTCTCTGTAAGTTATCCACTTACTTTCTACACTCCAATGACAGTGTTTAATGCACTCTGTTCAAATCAACTTTTACTCTCCGTTTTCATTCCAACGTCTGCTGCTCCTAGTCCGCAACACAACACTCTCCACTTTAGGCCGCAGAATCCATACTTCTATTATAATATTCTCCATCTTAATTCCAATATCAATAACCCTGTAGGAAATTTACAAACGGCACCCCATACTCAGGTACTGCTAAAGCGGTGGCGCGCGCACACAGAGAGCGGCAGGTCAGCTAATGCGGAACTCACGTAAAAGAAATGTTATGAAATGTAATCTAATACAATGACTAAAATAAAATAAATGAAAAAAAATAAAAACAAATGCCCATAAGAGCAGCAACTGTCATGACACACACACACGCAGCAGTTGAGCGATTAATTCAAACCTCGCAAATTAATGCAGAACTCACGTAATACCAACTAGCTATTACCAACGAGGCTAATCCAACTCTGACGACTGTTTTATAAAATAAAATTAAAAACAGATGCCCATAACACCAGCAAATGCCACGCCAGTTCCGTGTCAGCTGCCTCAGACACCGCTAAGGCAGAGGCAGAGGCTGCCTCTGATACTGGCAGCTGCCGCTCAGGCGGCCACCGGAAATGCCGCAGGGGCTGCCACAAATTGAGCCAGCCCCTGCTGTGTTTCATTGCATCAATTGCGTCACGCCACTATTCAGCCTTATTATTCGGCCACTTCACCGAAAGCCGAAATGCATTTTAGGGTCATTTTCGGCGGCCGAATTTTCGGTGCATCCCTGATAGTTAATGTGTTGCTGCTGCTGTGTATCTGTCTCTCTATCTCCCTCTATTTATCTACCCCCTGATGCTTGCTGCAGTGACAATATAGTCGCTTCTCCACTGGCTGGTACCAGCTCGACTCGGTTCGACTCTAGTCGGCCTTTTTGCTTTTCCATTACTAAAACTTGGTACCTGGTACCCGGTACCATTTCTAGTACCACCTTTGCCGAGGTTCCAAACGGGCTGAGCCGATACTAAATGGTGACGTAGTCATTATTGCCGTTACGCCAGTGTCGTTGTCAAGCCACGTCCATCTTTCTCTTAAACATATAGTCTAGTGCTCTCCTCTCTGCGCGCGCCTTAAAATCAGATACTTTCTGAGAATGTTCCGGTCACCATAGCAACTGGTACCTCAACTATTTTGTAGTGGAGAACGGTAGCTCCCAAACCAAACCGTGTCGAGTCGAGCAGAACCAAACCGAGTCGAGCTGGTACCAGCCAGTGGAGAAGTGACATATGCTGCCTCTGTTTTCTTTAATGGGCCATTTATCAACAAACAAGTTTGTGTTTTATGAAAATTCATTACATGGATAAACAATACAGTTTCCAGCTATAACACTGGCACTCGACTTAGTTATTAACAGTTGAAGGAAAACAGCACAGCTCTTGCTGCTACACAATGTGTTTAGACAGTCATCCTGCTAAAAACATGCCATTAGTCTGCTTTCCAGTGCTTACCACTTTCATGAAAACAATCCACTTTAAACATACTGTGTACAAACAGAAAGTTAAGAGTGATTAAGAGTCTGCTAACCCATCTGCTTTACATTCACATATAAATACATTATTTCTTCTTCCAGAATTGGCTGTATTTATCAACTTTGAAATCATCTTCATAGTGGACTGCGGTCTGTTTTATCGTCTTCTTCACTTCTCTCTTTTGCTGTCGAGCTCGACGCTCTTCTTCAGACAAGATGGACAGATTGACAGGCATCTTTTAAAACACAAAAAAAACACAAATTAACTTACAAAACATGGTGGACATGCGTACCTTATTATCTTGACCAAGCAAGTTATGATTTTGGTCCTGTGTGTCTGTTAGATGTCAGTATTACCAGGGTTGAAGTTGTGTTGTGACAGACGTGTAAAAATTTAGTTTATTCATCATGGGGAGTACCAGTGAACAGCTTGTGGCAAGAATATATTTCTTCTTTGCACTGCAAAAAGCACTATGTAAAAACTTGTAGGTCAAAGCACAACATTATACTGGAGATAACCTGTATATGCAAAAGTGAACTGGAGTCAATTCCTGTGTGTACACACACCTAGCCGAAAAAGTCATTCTGATTCTACTGATTGTGGCTCGGATATTTATACAGCTAGCCGGCGAGGATGGTAATGTAACAGCAATGACGGAAACATGTGAAGGCTTTTGACAGATTAACACTATAACGGCAGCTAATTCACAGTAGTAGACCACCCTGGCTTAGTTGGTAGTGAAGTTGCATTTTGAGTAGTTCCTATCTAGCAGTCTTATCATGACCTTGGTTACTAGCTGGCTTTAGTGTTACATTGGTACACATCACATGTATAGCTACATAGACGAGCTACCACTGAATAACCAGTGTCTGGAGTTTCTTTCCAAAGTTAAATAACTGTGATGTGGTTAATAAACAAATGAGAAATAATGGATTGATGAGGATGAAAAACAAGCAACATAAAAATGTTGATCATTTCATCTTGGGATGCCCTAATAAAGCCATGATTTGGAAGCTTTGTAAGGCCTACATGTTAGTTTTGTATATTTTTATCTTTTTGAAAATAGACTAGATGTGTCATTTTTTAAGAAATATTCAAATGATGGGTATTATTGAGATTTTCCAAATCCAGATGGTGAACTGACCATGAGGATTCGTCTGGGTTCTTTGTATCTGATGTTGACTGTAGATCCATCAGAGCAGACCAGCATCACAGGGTACAGTCTCTCATACTTCTGCCGACCACAGCGCACTACTGCCGTCCTGTTGGAGTTCAGCTGAGGAGTCTGAGTGTGGAGTCCTGCGGTGTGCACGCGGAGCGGCAACAGTGACAGGTGACCTGTTCGGGAGAACACAGGACAAACACACCTGCCCGGACACACGCGCAAAACACACTGTAAATGTGTGGTAGAGCATTGTCAAAACAGGGTTAACAAACACAATAAGACCCGAAATATTGCTGATATACGTCTCTCACCGTGTCAGCACACTATGAGCAGCACACAGCTGCTTTAGAAACATGTTCGCGGTTAACAAAGTGAATAAAAGATGCAGCCATCCACCCTCCGAGGAAACAGGAAGCACTCCACTACAAAGTCACACACTGGAGTGCACGGAGTAAATGTCGTACTGAAACGATGTGAAAATTGGTTCCGTGCGGGCGGCTTTTCTGTCTTTTTTTTTTTTTTACATTAAAGATTCAGGGCTGGCAGAAACTGCAGTGGTGTGTAGAAGATAAATGTGTATGTAGCACAGAATTACTACGAAACACTGAGCTGAGAATATTTTCACTCTTTCATAGCATTTGACACTCGAAGTGGAAACAGCTACATCTGCTGAACAAGCCTTGGTAATGCGTCTGTATGCATGTGGATAGATGAAGGCTTATTTTACTCAAAAATAACAAAAATAACCTATTTTAAATTGAGCCTCACTCCTCTGTTTCGAATTGTAGATTAACACTAAAGAAATCAAGACTATGTAAGTTCTAAGAGTTATGTGACAAAAAGGTAAACACATGTAAATATGTAAACATGTAAACAGAGCAAATTATGTTTTCTATGTTATTTCCATAGCCACCTTTAGCTTTGATGACAGCTTTGCCCAGCCCTATATAAACTCTGTTTACTTCTTCTCTGCAGCAGAGGTCATTTTTGGTCTTCTTTCCTTAGGGAGTCCACATGAGAGCCAGTTTCATGAGAGTATTGGATGATTTTTGTGACTGCACTTGAAGATACATTCAAAGCTGTTGAAATGTTCTGGACTGACTGACCTTCATGTCTCAAAGTAATGATGGATCATTGTTTCTCATGACCTAGTTTAGTGGTTCTTGCCATAATATTAATTACTAGTAGTTGAAGTTCACTAGAGCTATTTACTGTATGCCAACAGTACCTATACACAACACAACTGATAGTCTCAAATTAACACATTAAGAAGGGAAGAAATTTTCACCTGACTAAGAGAATGCAAAGAGTGTACAAAGCTGGCTTTTTTTTTGTAAAATATTGAATGAGAAGGTGTGTCTTTACCGGCTACCACTAGGTGGGCAGAGCCTCAATAGTAGCAGTGCCTCAGTCATAGAGAAGTTTATCTTGTATGCTGATATACCTGAGAAATATTTAGACGAGGTGATGATATGAGGCATAATGAATTGACTAAAACAACCAGATTTTATCACACGTGATTTCTGTACCTGGACCACACTTTAGAGCCCAGAGCACACAGAGACTATTGAAAGCCACACATTTGAGCTTGTGGCTACATAATATTGTTCAATAAAATAAATAAAACGTGATAAAGTTCAGCTGTGGCTCACAGGCAGAGCGGGTCGTCCACTAATCAGATGATCGGCGGTTCGATCCCCGGCTCCTCCGGTCTGCATGCCGAAGTGTCCTTGGGCAAGATACTGAACCTAAGTTGCTCCCGAAGGCTGTGCCATCGGTGTATGAATGGTTAGATCCTTAAACTGATGAGCAGTTGGCACCTTGCACGGTAGCCAATACCATCAGTGTATGAATGAGTGGTCGAAAGACTAGAAATTGTTTTATTTTGCATGTCTGCTAATGACAAAACAAAATGTTTAGATTTTTGTTTGAATATAATACAGTTAGTTTGTTTAAATGATTCCTATTAATTCCCATACATTTCCAGAATTCTTTGGAGTTTCCAATTTGGTGTCACAATGGCAGTCATGACTGTTGATTCCCTGTGTTCCCCCTTATTTTCCCCATCCTTGTGTTGTGTTTATTTGTCTCTGTTTGCGTTGTTGGTGTGGCACATTTCCCTGGTCTCTCCTGGATAATCACAGATGAAGCACACCTGCCGTTCCTCAGCTCATCTGCCTTTTATCAACTCATCACTTCAACTGCATATAAACCCTGGCCTTCCGCCCACACCTTGTCAGATCGTTTGTTTGGCCATTGTGGTAGTTCACGTTCAGACTGCCTTAAACTATTGTTCCTTGTGCTTCCCGTTGCTTTCCTGACCAATCTCTAAACCGCTGATCCTCTTGTGCTCAGGTCCACCACCATCTTCACCACCTGCTTGCCTGCTCTCCATCAACCATCTCCAGACAGTCCACACTCTGTGCTTCCCTCAGCCATTCCCCCCACCTCATCATCGGACCCTCTCCTTCCCCTTTTCTACCACGTCACAATAAATCCCCTTTTTTACCAACCGTTGTCTGAGCCTGCATTTTGGGTCAGTACCTGTGTAACCATGACATTTGGAATATTTTTATATTATAATTCCCCAGCTTAACTTCACATGGAAAGTTTCTGGAAACTTAGTGGAAATTTTTTCCATCCCTTTGCAACTCTACCTGCACATGCTCAAGGACATTTTTCTGTACCGCTGCGGCTATTACTATTGGAACTCAGGACGAGGCCCCACTGTGCTGCTGTCTCCTTCCAGGTCTACCTCTTCAGTGGCATCGCTATCACTCAGAAATGGTGTAAGTGTCTCCTCTGGTGCATCACCTCAACCAGAGGTGCCAGGAGTGGTTTGGTAAGGTGGAGGTGGATTACAGACCTCCTGTGCCTGCTGGTGATGAGCGGAATGGGTTGGAATATCTGTTCTCCCAGTTCTCTGAACCCTTCAGTGCTTGTTGTTATGGAATTTTCTATCCTTAGCTTACACAAAGTCATGTGTGGGCCTTGAGGTCCTCAGCAGTATTAATTGTTTGGCTTTGGTTAAAAACAGGTGCCAGTCTATCTCAACACTGTGGTCAGTGTTGAGATATCTGCGTAAGCAGACATCTGTGTCTCCAGACTAGAATGTGTTGACAATAACACCTGCATGGATAAAAACATTTTCTTTTGACTAAATCTGGGCATATAGTATTTGTGGTGTTATCTTGGGGTTTAAAGTCTATCCACCACGATGAGTTGGGCAGAATGTGAGACCGACTCAGGCACTTCTGATGAACTTTGAGAGTGTCTCTAATTCTTCTTGATCAAGTGTCAATAAATAATACAGCATAACCATCAAAGGGCTCCTGAACACTTTCTTCCTTTCTGACCTCACTATTTTCCTTTGACTTTAGCAATTTCTCCACAACACTCATGACCATTACACTTAGATCAGAGAGACGATTCAAGCAGCTGAGGATGATTAAGTGGTAGCCGACAGAAAATAATTCCTGGAGGATGAGGTGGGCTACAACTCTGACAGTGATGAGGACAATCTAACCACTGAGAAAGAGTCTGCTTTTCACTGACCAAGTTGTGGCTCCTGAGCTTGACCCCTGTCTGGGTTAGGGGAGCTAAGCAAGGTTCTTGTCAAGATTGCCTTGTAGGAAGGAAAGCTCAGTGACTATGAGACAGAGAGTTATTAGAAGAAGAAGAGATACTTTTTATTAATCCCTTGAGGGGAAATTCTTTTTTTCCCACTAATTTTCACATGCATTTTAACCCAAAATACACATGTTTATGTAAATATGGTGTGAGCCACCCAGAGCAGCGCCGTGTAAGCAGTTGTTGGTGGTTCGGTGCCTTGCTAAAGGGCACCTTGGCAGTGCCCAGGAGGTGAACTGGCACTTCTCCGGCTACAGTCAAACTGTACACCTGTGCACTGTGTGGCCAATCTGCTCAAGGACACCTCCAGAGGACATTTTGGCCAAACTCTGACACATTCACATTCGAGCTCTCGCTGCGATGGTAATTATTTTTGAAGGGGAGTGACAATGTGGTGGGAGACACATTGCCCTGAGCTCCTACATAGTGTTGACCTTGACTCTCCTCTCCTTGGTTGTCCTCTAGCTTGTTTCTTAGATCTTAATCTGCTTCTTTGGTGCACCCGTTGCTGAGTTAGGATCCTTAAGAGATGTAGGACCACTGTGGTAGGTTGTTGGTTGACCCTAAAAGTATTTGGGATAAGTAACACTGTAAGAGTCTGGTAATGTATCTTATAGGTTTTGGGGTTAGCAACTGTGATGATTGTGATATTGTGTTATTAGGATTTCTTTCAGCACCATGTTCTATGAAGGGATTGTAAAGGTTCCCTGTTTTATTTACTACTTGTGTTTTTTCACTGCAGCAGGTACCTGAGGTGCAGCTGATGATGATAGTTATGGCCTCAGTAAGTTTGTGCTATTGCGTATGTATAAAGAGAGATTAAATAAAATAAAATTATATGATAACAGTAGACACATTCATAAACAGTACAATAAAATAAATTGTAGGTGCTGCTCTGATGAAAAGTCCATAAAATATTATTCAAAAATCATTTCCTTGGTCAATAGTAACATCATGAAGCAAATCTATATTAAGGAAACGTAAGAATGTTCAAATGGAATTGTGGTATAATCTAACTTTGTCAACATACACTTATAGTACGGTGACACCACACATAACGATGAATGAAGTCACTATCAGGCTTCGTGGGTGCTATTGTTACGAAAGATGCCTACTATATATAATAATTTGACCAATTTAATAAAAGGCAAAGTTTTCAGTATTTGGAAAAGGTAGGTCCAATCCATCCTGTTGAATACTACTCAAGTGAAGAACCTACAGTTGGGTCAGCTGTATTTCCAGCTTGCAATATGAGACAAAGTAATCTGCAGAGATATCCCATTTTTAATAAAGCCCACTCCTGTGTAGAAATAAAAGTGTTTATATCAGTTTGCATACTGTCTGGAAGCCTGATTTGGTCTGATGATCTGGAATGCTTTTAAGTTAACAGGTGTGCACAAATTGATTGGTAAAATTTTCTGCCCATTTGTTGCTGGGTTGTGGACAGGTGCTGGGGTTCAGAATTTTTTTTACTTACTGTCTTGCTACTAATGCTCCCTCTCTCTTATTTAATGTCTATATCACTTGAACGCATCTGTCTCTTGGATCTGGTTACACAAAATGAACCAAGTCACTGATGCCTTTTTTATAAGTGATATCATAAATAATCAGAGGAGCTATTGACATTGACACATATTGCCACTGTTAAGATTGGACTACAGTATATCCAGTCCCCAAAGACAGAGAAAGAGGAAGGAATAGACTAGACCCATGACTCCACATGATGATCAGCACCAGATCATCAGTCTATAAAGCTTATCAAGTTTGTAGATGACACCACCCTCATTAACTTCTCAGCAGATACTGAAGAGTTTTTCTGCTTCCTGGCAACCATCATCATTTCCCAGGACCTTAAATGGTATATAACTGTTGAAACTGCCAAAACCTCACAACACAACACTTTAGTCTCATCTGCAGCTGGGCTCATCAACAAGGCCTGGGACCCCTACTGACACTGAATCAGCCACCCAAGTTTAAACACCTAAATCAGTGAGTTCTATAAGAGATCTATTGGACTCTATCTTGTACATTGTATTTCATCCTGTGAACTTTGTATTTTATTTTGAAAATCAACCAGGGTTTTATTTTGAGTTTTATAGCTGATTTCCTTTCCCTGCTCTGTGCTGAATTTATGTCCGAAAAATAGAATCAAATCAAATCAATTTTATTTGTATAGCCCAAAGTCACAAAGTACATTTGCCTCACAATCTGGACAGGGAGTGACACCCTCTGTCCTTAGACTCTCGGTTCGAGTGAGGAAAAACTTGTCCATAAAAAACCCTTTTTACAGGGAAAAAATGTGAAAGAAACCTCAGGAAGAGCCACAGAGGAGGGATCTCTCAGGACGGACAGACGTGCAATGGATGTCACGTGTACAGGACAAATCAACACAAATATATTGTACAATTACAATGGCTGACAAAATGACAATGAATCACAATGAATGATAAAGTGACCACAGTAGCAGATATGGTAGTAATAAAGACAGTAATAATATATGTAGTGGACGTCGTGCAGGATCACAGCAGCAGCCACGATCCACGAGAACCTGCTGGACAACAGAGCACAGGAACTCCGGGGAAGTTTGGTTAGTAACATGCTATATATTGTTGTGGTGATTCAAACCACTCCGAATTCTGTAGACCTGATGTAGAGAAGAGAGATTTTTTAAATGAAGGAGACAAAGACAAGTATTCTATTTCGCCTTGGCCGAGGGAGAACACAACTCTCAGTTCTCACAGACCCCGTGATCTGCACACCTTCACGCCCTGCTGAGTTCTGGGGCTCTCTGGCTCAGGCTCGTTTTATTAATTCGCACAAACGGACATACATCACACAGTCTAGTCTACATATTTGTTATTATCTTCATACAGGTTTATCTACTGGGTGCATCCTACGCCCGTGTGTGTGTGTGTGTGTGTGTGTGTGTGTGCTCTTTTCTCAGGCCATCCTGACCTTGGCCTGAATTCAGATGCTTTGTAGCAGTTTCTAGTTGGGCTCACACACACAGACCTCAGGCTCAGATTTGCACCTAGACACAAACTGCAAAAACACTCTGTTGGTTATACAACATTCTTAAAAGCAATAGTTCAACATAATCAAATTAAACCTCTTCTTAAAAAGCCCACTCTAGACCCAGAGGTTTTAGCCAACTATAGACCGATATCAAACCTTCCCTTTGTGTCTAAGATACTTGAGAAAGCTGTAGCTAATCAACTGTGTGACTTTCTCTATAACAATAGTCTATTTGAGGATTTTCAGTCAGGATTTAGAGTGCATTATAGCACAGAGACCGCATTAGTCAAGGTTACAAATGACCTCCTAATGGCATCAGACAAAGGACTAATCTCGGTACTTGTCCTGTTAGATCTTAGTGCTGCATTTGACACCATTGACCATCAAATTCTTTTACAGAGAATGGAACATCAAATTGGCATCAAAGGAACCGCCCTAAGCTGGTTTAAATCGTATTTCTTAGATCGATCTCAGTTTGTTCATGTCAATGATGAATCCTCCATGCATACCAAAGTTTGTCATGGAGTCCCACAAGGTTCTGTACTAGGACCACTTTTATTTAGTTTATATATGCTTCCTTTAGGGAACATTATTAGGAATCACTCTATCAATTTTCATTGTTATGCTGACGACACCCAATTATATTTATCGATCAAGCCTGATGCAACCAATCAGTTAACTAAACTCCAAGCATGCCTTAAGGATATAAAAAATTGGATGACCGACAATTTTCTGATGTTAAATTCAGACAAAACTGAAGTTCTTGTAATTGGACCCAAGCACCTCAGAAACTCTCTTTCTAGAGACTTAGTTACCTTAGACGGTATCACCCTGGCCTCCAGCTCCACTGTAAAGAATCTTGGAGTTGTTTTTGATCAGGATTTGTCCTTTAATGTCCACATAAAACAAATTTCGAGGACTGCATTCTTCCACTTACGTAACATCGCTAAAATCAGACGCACTGTTTCTCAAGCAGATGCAGAAAAACTAGTCCACGCATTTGTTACTTCTAGGCTGGACTATTGTAACTCTTTGTTATCAGGCTGCTCTAATAAATCTCTTAGGACTTTACAGTTAATTCAGAATGCTGCTGCACGTGTTCTGACAGGAACCAAGAACCAAGATCAGAGATCACATCTCTCCCATTTTGGCTTCCTTGCATTGGCTCCCTGTTAAATCTAGAATAGAATTTAAAATTATCCTCCTTACTTACAAAGCTCTTCATGGTCAGGCACCATCATATCTAAAAGAGCTCATAGTACCTTACTATCCATCTAGAACACTGCGCTCTCAGGACGCTGGGTTCCTTGTGGTTCCTATAGTCTCCAAAAGTAGATTGGGAGCCAGAGCTTTCAGCTATCAGGCTCCTCTTCTGTGGAACAAACTACCAATCTGGGTTCGGGAGGCAGACACGGTCAACACTTTTAAGAGTAGACTTAAAACTTTCCTTTTTGATAAAGCGTATAGTTAGGGCTGGCTCAGGCCATCCCTTAGTTATGCTGCTATAGGATTAGACTGCCGGGGGACTCCCCAGGGTTATGCCTAGCCAGGCACGGTATTGGTTAAAGATGTAGTCACATCTCCCTTACCGAAAACCCTCCCTCCTACTCTGCCTCTCTCTCTCTGTCTTTCTCTGTCTGTCTTTCTCTGTCTGTCTGTCTGTCTGTCTGTCTGTCTGTCTGTCTGTCTGTCTGTCTGTCTGTCTGTCTGTCTGTCTGTCTGTCTGTCTGTCTGTCTCTGGACATGTCTCATTAATGCATGCTGCTGACCAAACTTCCCCGGAGTTTCTGTGCTCTGTCGTCCAGCAGGTTTTTCGTGGATCGTGGCTGCTGCTGTGATCCTGGACGACGCCCACTACACATATTACTACTGTCATTAATACTACTATATCTACTACTGTGGTCACTTTATCATTCATTGTCATTCTGTAAGTCATTGTAACTGTACAAAATGTTTATGTTGATTGTCCTGTACACGTGACATCCATTGCACGTCTGTCCGTCCTGGGAGAGGGATCCCTCCTCTGTGGCTCTTCCTGAGGTTTCTTCCACATTTTTTCCCTGTTAAAAGGTTTTTTGTGGGCAAGTTTTTCCTCACTCGAACCGAGGGTCTAAGGACAGAGGGTGTCATTCTCTGTACAGATTGTAAAGCCCTCCGAGGCAAATGTACTTTGTGACTTTGGGCTATACAAATTAAATTGAATTGAATTGAATTGAATCACACAGTTTAATATCTTTAAATGATTATTAGGCACTTCAGATAATCCACAATTCCCCCTTTTGATCTCTACTCAGAGATCAATAAATTCTCACACTTGTAATGCATACCATGGGCTCCCAAAGGGCATAAAATCATACTTTTACATGCTCATAAGTATCGTCCTCATCCTCATCATCCTCTCCTGGTGGGACCTGCAATAGAGGGAATATCTGTGCTCTATCGTGTTGAGGAGGTGCGATGGCGGTGGTTATTAAGTTGCAATTTTGGAAGGGGAGCTCACAGTGAAACCAAAGAATAACAGACACTATTAAAATTGAAAGCATAGTCAAAACCAACAACAACAAGGAGGGGGAAATGAGGAACATTTAGAAACTTCACCTTTTATATAATTAGGTAAAAATAATATGCAAGCAAAACCTTCTGGTTGATAAGTCCTGTTTTTCTTTCCTTTGTATCCTAAGCGGTACCACCCCTAGGAGAGTTTGTAACCTTAGCGGCTATATCAACACAACTCAGTAGCAATCTGCAACATTGAACAATGATTAAAATATGTGATGAGATAAAAGTATAATATGATAAGTAACTTAAAGCCTTACGCCTGGCGTGTTTCCTCAGATGTCGGTTTGTCCTGAGCAGATAAGATAACACAGGACCCAATCGCCTGCACTTTCTTATAATCATATATCTGTGTTCTGAGCGTCACATGAACGTAATATTGTCTATGTGTTCCCCATGAGCCTGCATGGTGTGTGTGCTCGACTCCTTAATCTTGATCAAGGCCATATGCGTCACGCAGAACACCATATATCCCTCTGGGGATATCAAATCCCCACCAATAGTTCAACACCACAGCAATGCAAGTAAGGGCGAAAACCCACTTGGGGAAAAATTCCCTTACGACCCCCGGAAATGCTTTTTGATTATATGTTTAACACGGCCGATCACACAATGGCCTGCATTGGTGGTTACATTATACTGATTATATATAGAATAAGACAAAACTAAAATTATGTGTCAAACAAAGTCCAAAAAAGCAAAATCACAATATTATGAGTAGAAAACAATAACAAACAAAATGAAAACAACCTACAAGAACAAATTAAACTCGTGTGTAGCAGAGTTAAAGTCAACCAAGAACAATATCATGCGTATGTGTTGTATAGCAAAAATCGCAAACAAAATAAAACAATCCTGATAAAACAAGAATCCATATTATATGTATCATTAATAGATCAATGCCATGTGTAATAATAAAACAAAACCAAAATGTATGAATGAAACCAAAGTCATGTTGTAATAAACCAAAATCTGTGTGTGTGTTAAATCATGCTTGCTGTGTTGAAATGCAGAAAAAACTCATTTTGAGATAAAAAAATGTATTCACCATAACTCAGTGAAATTTAAAAGGTCTGACAATGATCACCTTAAGACAGAACACTCACTCACAGTCACTTAATTGTCCATTAATAAAAAGTCCATTTGGTCCAGATGGCACCACATTGTTTTCTCCATTTTAAAATCTTTAGCTGACCAGTCCAAACAAAGCAGTCGGTTTAGATTAATTCATACAATCAGTGAGAAACTTTTAAGAACCCCTTATGTACCCCATCATCCCATTCCCATGATGTGTGAGTTCCACTTTCAGGTCAACAAGGGCCTTTAAGCTAGCGAAGATCCCCTAAAACACCAAGGTGTTAAAGGAGGTCATCAGGGAGGTCACAGATCATGTGCAAATATGCCACTGGAAGAGGAGAAAGATCAAATTTATTATTTCACCTAGTAGATAAAACCCAAGCAATTAGAAGGGATTCTACAAAACTTAGTTTAACTTGTTTTAGATCAAATTTCTTTCAAATTTCTCTCTTTTTGAATCAATCACAACACTCATCGCTGAAATCAAGACATTGCAAAATCTTCGACCCATGTACATTATGTACAGTAGAGGGTCACCACCATGGAGAGGTTACTAGCACATACGATGCATGGTGGTCTGGCATCCATCTTTGTAGAAGATTTCCATGAACAGTCGCTATCCATCAGTTGCATATCATCATAACATAATTGTAACTTTAACCTTTTAAACATTTATTACATTACTGTGAAAACCATCATTGAAAATAGATTTTAAAAAGTGATTCATAAAATGGCAATTCCTAAATGATTAAAAATCACATCTTTTAGAATACCAACCTACCAGTAAAGCCAGAATCATTGCATAAATTTAACCTAAAATAGAACACACAGGTAACAGAAAACTGATTTTATCCCCGCAATGGCTGTTGGGTGAAACACCACAGCTCCAGAGGCTCAGTCGAAGGTACAGCAGAATGTTACCATCATTACCTGGGTACACTCAGCACTGTCTTAATCAGAGCTTTGTCATGCGTTGTCCATTTACCTTGAGAGAAAGTCAGGGGGTGAACAATATAACAGTCATCACATCTGTCAATTGGACAGTCAAACATAACAGGGTTAACAGTTTGGTTAAAGCGCAGGAAATAGAAGTTCTGGATGTCCCCAACACCTGGTTTCCACCTGGGAGACATTTTAGATATTTGATTAATACAAAATTTTCTTCATTAAAAAGATGAATTGGTTCCTCCGATGGTTTTGTGAGCTGCTCAGACACCTGTAATGATAAAATTCAAAACGTCCAACCCATCGACTGAACCTGTCAATAATTACCAACAATAATTTATTCCTTTTTTTTACATTACTTTGAGCACAAATTTCACACTATTCCAACACTTCATCAACCATTGATTGCAAATATGGTGACCAATATCCTTGCTGTCTTATTATCCTAATTACTTCCCCCCTCGCACAGTGATCAACACTGTGCGCCTCAGAAATCAACATAGTCAACAACGCTACTGGTGCAACCAACAAACCCTCATGAGATTGCCACAGCCCTCTTTCATCCTTTGTTGCCCCCCTTTGTTGCCAGACGCTGTGTTCACTCAGTTCTGCATTTTGTTGCATTAGAATAATGTCTTCTGGAGTTACAATTGGTTCTAACAATACCAACGGTGTCATAATGGGAATTTCACTTTTTGCTGCTAGCTTGCTGCCTCATCTGCTGTGTTGTTGGCTGTCTTTATTACCTTTTTTGTGTGCTTGGCATTTTATTATTGCAAGTTTTGTTGGCAACATCATAGCTGAGATTAGTTCCACGATCTGCTTCTGGAATTTGGGCTCGAATGTATATTTTCCATTTTCCCAACTCCTTAAGCACCGGATTTGTGATTTCCGCCAGCCAGTAGGCAGTTGCTGCCTCTGCTTGAACATTCATTTGGAAATTTACACCCGAATTATCAATGTAAACACCTTGTGGAGAGCACCAAATCTTTATTTTTAGTTGACACAATGCATCTCTCCCTAGCAAATTTACAGATGTGTGTTCAGATACTAGGATTGGCAGAATGGTTTTGTCGTTACCAATTGATAGTTGAACTGCCTTCTATTTGCACCTCTAACATTGGCTCTACATTAGCTGCTGTTGTCATTACGGCTAATTGGCCCGCCCCAATAGGATTCTCTGGGCATCCCTAGTACACATGTCTAGGCCCACCCCCGGGATTGGTCGCACTGGCGTTCCCGCTCTGAGTGGGCTGACCCTCAGACCCCCGTCCTTCTTCCTGTTGAGCCGGCCATGGATTTTTAGGACAGTCTCAACGGTTATGTCCAGGTTGGTTACATCCCCAACACTGGTTATGTTGTCCAACCTGATTGCCCCTCTGGGCCGTTGCTTTCTTCCCTCTTCCTCTTGGTTGCTGTATGTAAACATTAACAACAGGAGGAGCTTGTGGGGCTGGGGCAGGAAATTGGTGGTTTGGAGGAGTAGACGGCACAGCGACTGCAGGAGCAAAAATTGCTCCACTGTGTGCTTCTTCATCATCATTCAATACGGGAGCCTGAACCTTTTTCTTGCTCTTATTTGTCAGTTCAGTTAGTTGAAGTTGTGAGACTTTCCTTTGAACAGCTCTCTCTTGTTCACGTAACTTCTGCTCTTCTTTCCTGTGTCTGTCTACTGCATGTATCACATGGTCACAAAATTCTCTGTGACTTTTTGATGCCAACCCCACCACATCTTCAAGTCTACTTTTCACAGGGCCGGGCATGGCCTCTATGATGGAGTTCCTGAAGATTTTAGTTAACAGGGGACTACTCTCTGGATCTTCTTCAGTCTCTTGTTTCCATCGTTTCAACTGACGGCTAATGTAAGCAGCTGGGTTCTCAGTATCCGTCAATGGTTCACCCTTTAGTGCTTTAGGGTCAACCTGAACAGGATACTCCTTTCGCAAAGATATCCAGAGGGCAGTTCTATATGGGTTAAATTCTATTCCATCAGAGTTAGGGTCAATCATCCATGCATTTCCACTTAAACGCAAAATATTTTCCATAGCAGGTATTCCCATTGTGCGTGCCCACACTGCTTTAATGTCCCTGATGCCGAGTATTTTGCCCATAGTCTCTTCTTCAAAAACTTTAATCCACTGACTAGCTCCCTCGTGCATATCAGGAAGTCTAGAGGTCAGCCCCGCAAAGTCAGGAGTTTGCCATGGAATATATCGGCTCTGCTTTTCCTTAATTAAAATTGGATTTTGGATTGGGTCAGTGTATTTGTATTTTTTATAGCAGGTCTAAGTCTAAAGTCATAATTGCCTTTCTCTATGTTTGGCCTCACTGCATCCCTTTCCTTAGCCTTAGCTGCAAAGGTTAGCTTCCCTCCCAGTACTTCCCTCTGTTCTATTTCCTGTCTCTCCCTTGATGGGCCTGCCTGTTCCTCAAACACTAGTCTTTCGCCTAACTCATGCACATCTGCCTCACCTGATTACTGTCTATCTCTTCCTCTAATTCCTGAATCCTAGTTCGCTCCATTTCTCTCCCTGGTTCTACCCGACCTGAATCCAGCCAGTAGGACTCTCCTCCCTCTTTGCATGGCTGGTTTCTCTCGGCATAACAATCGAGCATTTGTGATTTTCTGAAGTTCAAATTCTTCTTGAGGGTGCTGCAAGATTTGTGAATGGGCATACGACCGGCCTCTAGGGCCTCATTTATTTCAACTGTTCCAGAGATATCAACTGCTCCAGAAATCATGGGATAAATCCTGGTTTCTTTAGTCACGCGCCCTGATTTTTCTGCGCTCCTGTATTGGTTTTCTTCATCCTTAAACAGTTTAACTATCCCTAATTCTTTTTCTCGTTTCTGTTGTCGTTTCTTACTTTTGTCTTTTGGTTTGTAGTCTTTAATTCGAAGCTCCATAGCTTCACACACACTCACATCAAACGTGCCTCCTTCTGGCCAGCAGGAGTCCAGACCTTTAGTGCGTTTTTTCCATTTCTTGGAAATTTCTTTTATCTCTTTTCTGCATGCTGGGTGTTTAACGCCCAGGATCATCACTGGACTGAAACTCATTTTGCAATTAAAATTACACTGGCTGATTAGACTTATCAATTGATTGTAGGTTAAAGAAATAATACACGCAACCTAGAAGTAAACCTCTATTTTTACTCTTTATTATGACTACTAGTACTGGTTGTAATGTGTTTATTAAATGTTTTCTTAAACAAGAAACCTGTCAGAGAATATATGCAGCTTCACTATAACTTTTAGACTTTAGCAGCAGAATTCAATGAAATTGTTATTTAAGAACACAGCACCTTTAGGCAACAAAGTTTAACCACACAATAACACTGCTTACAAATTGCAACTTGATCAAAAATTCACTTTACCAAAACGCAAAATCATTTAAAAACAAGAGAAAACATTCAACATTAACTTCAGCTATATGCTTAAGGGGAGAGAAAAGAAAAAGATCACTGCAGCTTACACACGACGGGCGGGGCTGTCTGAAACAGACTAAAAGTGTGGAAGGAGGGGGAATGACATCACACAGCACTCTGCAGCCCGATAAACAACTTCAGTATCACACCACCAGCTAAGTGATTTTGATTCAGATTTTAACACTTCATTCAAAACATCAATGCACATTTGAATTTTTGCACACTCTTACAGCTTCTCAATCACTCGCAGCGTCTCAATCACTCTCAGCTCCTCAATCACTGTCAGCGGCCGCTCACACACACAACTTTTAATCTCTTTTATCTCTGTTCTCAGACAACCATCATACACACTGCACACATGCACACTGTATACTCACTGTATATTTTTACTTTATAAAAGATTTTTATGATAATATTTTATAATTTTTATGGGAGTTACTAAATTTATTCTCCCTGTACCCACAGTCAATTTATTACGAATTATAATCTGGTTTTACTATAATTCCTCTTCCCCCGGGCCCAAAAGCTACTGCAGTACAAACCACACATTAACACAAAACAAAGACAAGGCAAAACACACAAAACCTAACCTTAGGCTCACTACTGTAGTTCAGTTTCTGTAGGATCCCCTCTTAGGATCCCCCGAACACAGATCAACACAACACAAAGTCTAACCTTAGACTTAACTTCTGTAGTTCAGTTTCTGTAGGATCCCCTCTTAGGATCCCCCGAACACAGATCAACACAACACTCAACACATATAGGACATTCAATACAACACTCAACACATATAGGACATTCGATACAACACTCAACACATATAGGACATTCGATGTTTTAAAGAGCAAGCAAATACAAATACACTTTACGATTCTTTACTAAATCTACTTCGGGGGTCCTCACCTCCCCGGGCCTCTAACCCAGCTCAAACAATACCTCGTCAGAATATTGTGGGAGTTGCCACACTCGAGGACACTGGTTTTGTCAATAGACGCTCACAGGTTTTTGGCTAATTACTGGTCTTGCTATCCAGAGGACTCACAGCTCAAACTCAAAGTTCTGGTCTCGCTAACAGATGCTCACAGGTTCCTAATACTGGTCTTGCCATCTTTAGCTCACAGATTTTTTATTTTTATATATTTTTTCGTTTAAAACATCAATGTTTGATGCCTTTGTTTCTCAAATTCACATCTCTTAATTTATAGACAAGTTACTACTGAGACTTAGGGCACGTTACAATTTAGTGGTGTTCAATGCAGATCAAGTTTCTGCTTACCTTTATGTTGCCATGGCCCGTGTCCTTTGTCCGTTCGTACCTGGTCCTTAAGCCCAATGAAACCCAATTAATGTTTCAGTCAGGTCTGATCCAACTTTTCAGTTGATCCCGGACGAGCCCCCAAATTGTTGTGGTGATTCAAACCACCACGAATTCTGTAGACCTGATGTAGAGAAGAGAGATGTTTTAAATGAAGGAGACAAAGACAAGTATTCTATTTCGCCTTGGCCGAGGGAGAACACAGCTCTCAGTTCTTACAGACCCCGCGATCTGCACACCTTCACGCCCTGCTGAGTTCTGGGGCTCTCTGGCTCAGGCTCGTTTTATTAATTCGCACAAACGGACATACATCACACAGTCTAGGGCGTTTACATATTTGTTATTATCTTCATACAGGTTTATCTGCTTGGTGCATCCTACGCCCGGGTGTGTGTGTGTGTGTGTGTGTGCTCTTTTCTCAGGCCATCCTGACCTTGGCCTAAATTCAGATGCTTTGTAGCAGTTTCTAGTTGGGCTCACACACACAGACCTCAGGCTCAGATTTGCACCCAGACACAAACTGCAAAAACACTCTGTTGGTTATACAACATTCTTAAAAGCAATAGTTCAACATAATCACACAGTTTAATATCTTTAAATGATTATTAGGCACTTCAGAGAGGGGGAGAGAGAGAGAAAGAGAGAGAGAGAGAGAGAAAGGGTTTTCGGTAAGGGAGATGTGACTACATCTTTAACCAATACCGTGCCTGGCTAGGCATAACCCTGGGGGGGCAGTCTAATCCTATGGCAGCATAACTAAGGGATGACCTGAGCCAGCCCTAACTATAAGCTTTATCAAAAAGGAAAGTCTTAAGTCTACTCTTAAAAGTGTTGACCGTGTCTGCCTCCCGAACCCAGAATGGTAGTTTGTTCCACAGAAGAGGAGCCTGATATCGATCTACTTTTGGAGACAATAGGAACCACAAGGAACCCAGCGTCCTGAGAGCGCAGTGTTCTAGAGGGGTAGTAAGGTACTATGAGCTCTTTTAGATATGATGGTGCCTTACCATGAAGAGATTTGTAAGTAAGGAGGAGAATTTTAAATTCTATTCTAGATTTAATAGGTAGCCAGTGCAAATAGAGCCAAATAGAAGCTCTGCGCCGCAGTCATTCCGAAGCCGTGACGCAGCGGGGACGGAGACTGTGTGAGCTGACACATTGACTAACATTGAAACGTATCGGTTCCGTCGCCATGCCGGAGCCGTTCCGTAGTTCAGGGTGCTGAACCACCTGAAACTCTCTAAAGGTAAACTCTCTAAAATGTTCCCAGATGTAGTCTCTACCTGTGACAGATGTAGAGTATCACCTGCCTCCCTAGCACACTCATTTTGACAATGTCCTAAACTAACCACTTATTGGAGCTCAATTTTTGGATCTTCGAGTGTTGACAAAATGGTTATTAATTATATCGATTATATAGACTTTTTTGCTATAGCCGGAGAAAACAGTAATCTCAGGGGAATTCGTGTTTTTTGTTAGATGGTGTCATATCTATATTGTGTATTTCTGCACACCAATCTGTTTAGTAACATTAAAATCAAAATGTGATGACAGTGGGTTTGTGCTGCCACCACTGTCAATCAAACCACACTCACACAGTCTCAGTAAACCAGATTAACCTTGACTTATCGCTGTCTTTACTGCATCTAGTCTGGATTTTGTGGCCTCAGATTCTTAATCCATCACAGTCTTTAGCAGCATAGCAATGTCTTCTTTCACACAACACTTGCAGAATAAAAGTTTGCAGTTTCAGGGTCATGATAATGATGATGATGACACCCTCTTGCCTTTTTGCACCACAAATAAATTAAAAAAAAGGTCCTGTCCCCCTAAGTCAAGGAGACAGACTTGTGAATTTGCATTGTTTCTATGGAAAAAAACAGGTCTGATGTCAGGGGACAGCATGTGTAATCTCTGTGGCTCTCACGCTGAATATTTAAACCTTATGAAATACACCACATGAATTCCTTGCTCTTCCAGGAGAAGAAAATCCTATCAGCAAAATAAAAAAATAAAAACACAAAACAAAAATCACCTGAGGTCAGGTTAATCTGCGTAGTCAACCAGTAAAACCACGCACCAGCAGTTACCAAGAAAATCCATCTGCCATTCAAACGTATAATCATCCTAATCCTGTGAGTACTTTTCTGGAAGCTGGAGCCTGTATCTGCTCTTCCACTCTGCCTCTGTGCTTCTCTGGCTGCAGTTTATCTTCTCTTCAGTTTGACATGCACTCCTTTTCCTCTGACAGAAGGCTTATCATTAAAATAAGTGCAAAAACAAATAAATCCTCATATTGTGCTCAACATTTTCACTTTTATACTATTTGGCCAAAAGTATATGGGCACACTTTTGCTGTGATGGAATGTAATTAATTTAATTTACTCAAGAACTGTCTTAATTTATATTTCTACTTTTTTCAGAAGAACATTTATATGACAGATATGAAAGTTTAAGGTTGTACAACAGATATTGTTAAGTAGTACAGTATGTTACAGTAGTCTGACAGTTTAGTTGGACAGGTTGAACATCAAACTCTGACTCTGCAGACTCCTTTTCCAGAGTCCACCATGCTTTACCACCAGGATTCTACAGTGGCCTGGAATAGACAAACTCTAGCTCTAGACAAGAAATTTTGCCTTTCTTGTGCATTTCTTGGCACTTTTCTTTTCTTTTCTCTAACCATAACCAACTTTGAATTGTCTTAACGGTTTCAGTTTCTAGTTTTATTTATCATATGTAGGCTACAACAAGAACAATAAGAAACAGAATCCCATCAATTCAAATTTTAAGTAAAAATTGGAGTGATGTTACTAAATTATAACAAAATAAAAAAATAAAATGAAATATGTAACACATACACTTACTGCCTTTCAATAGTAGGGGCCTGTGGCTCACAGGCAGAGCGGGTCGTCCACTAATCAGATGATCGTTCGGGTTCGATCCCCGGCTCCTGCTGTCACAGTCTGCTTCCCTTTCACCTGCCTCTCAGTAATTTTCCATTCCCTCTCCACTCACCTGCCAGCCACGCCCCCCTCATCAGACCTACTCCCCTCACCTGCTTGACTCACCTGCTTCCCATCACCAATCAAGCTAGGATTTAAGCTCTCCCAGCTCACTCACTCTCTGCCAGATTGTTCTCTATGCTTCCGTCTTCGACCACGAGCTTCTGATCCCTCTGGAATCTGCCAGCTGGTGTCGGCCCAGCTACTGGTGGCTTGCTCCTGGTACGTCTGCCTTAACTCCTGCCTACCTGCTTGCTGGACTGGTGTTCCCAGCCTAAGCCCCTGGACTTTCCCTGTGCCCAGAGATACTGTTTCCTGCATGTGCTGCATTTGGGTTCTAATTACACCCGTTACACCTGCGGTCTGCATGTCGAAGTGTCCTTGGGCAAGACACTGAACCCCAAATTGCCCCCAAAGGCTGTGCCATTGGTGTGTGAATGTGTATGAATGGTTACATCCTCAAACTGATAAGCAGTCGGCACCTTGCATGGTAGCCAATGCCATCAGTGTATGAATGTGAATGCGAATGGTGAATGAGATATATAGTGTAAAAGCGCTTTGAGTTGTCGGAAGACTAGAAAGGCGCTATATAAGTACAGTCCATTTACCATTTATATGACTAATATGAATTAGCAATTTTTACTTTTATTCTGCGTTCCTTACCCCAGCAATCATACAATTTATATAAGTTACCACTGTGCTTTAAATCCAAATCATCCTGTGTAGTGGAAAAATTCTTTCAACCTCTGTTTTACTTTTTTATGCTTACTTTACTTTACAATTATATTTTTGTGTTTAACTTTGTATGAACTTTGTCCTATCTAGGAGACTGCCTCCTGATGGGTTGATATATGTTTGAGTGTAGACATTTCTCTCTGTCCCGGAGATGTTGGTACTAGCCACGGTGTAGAAGGGGGAGTAAAGCAGATATTTACGAGGGTAGCCCCCTAAATGCATTTAGAGTCTCTCTTTTATGACCTCAGAGGAGAGGGAGGGGGATAAATGTCTACAAAATGAGCAGTTAAATGTATTATCAGCAGAGAGAACTTTGCCACTCTTGTACTCACACTGTTGTCTCTCCAAGAATAAAGTTCTCATTTAATGCTGATCGTGTTCTCAGTCTTTATCGAATGTCCGCGACAAACTTGGCGTCACGAACAGGATCCCCTGACCGGTCCGAACAGTGACCAGTGGAGTGGCTTCCCCGGATTGGAAAAGAAATCCGGCCTCCAACCTCGATCAACAATTAAGAGACGGGAGGACTGATCATTTTCTCCGTGATCGCCGGCGTTGGGATTCAACGAACTCAAAAGAAAAAGAAAAGAAATTTGGTGAGACACTTTCAGTTTTTTGGAGAACAAAAAAAGAAAAAAAAATAGAGAAAAGAGGTATAGTGTGGTGAAGGGGTAAAACTTGACGAGTGGCGACTAACCGGGTTGGTTAAAGGCCAACCTTGGATCAAGATTGGTTAAAGGCCAATCTGGGAGTGGCAAGAGTCCAATCTCTGTAGGGGGGTACAGGTCTTTCTTGAGTGATTGAGACTTAAAAACGAATCACCCTTCTCCGGGGACACCTGTGAGAATAAAAGAGAGCTCTCACCCATTGTTGGAAAATGGGAATAGGAAAGTCTAAGTCGCTGACTCCTCCAGGAGGCCCCATCGTCACCATTATGACCTCAAAATATGGTTCTGAATGTATTGATTGTCTTAATGTATGGACAAATGAATTTGGGTTCCCTAAAGGGGGGTCCCTGAGCATGAAAGAGATAAGACAGTTAGAAAAAAAATTAGACTACAAGCTCTCTTAAAACTGCTGGGTTAAAAATAACCCAATTTGTAACCCAACGCTGGGCCAAAGTTGGACCCGCCCAACGCTGGGTTGTTTTAACCCAACAGGGTTGGGTTATAGGCTTGACCCAGCATGTTGGGTTGAAACTGTTTACCCAAAATTGTGTTAAAAATGACTCTGCTGTTAGGTTAATGTTACCCAATAAATGGGTTAAAATAGAACCATGTTGTTGGGTTATATTAACTAATAAATGGGCTAAAACACAGTCATGTTGTAGGGTTATATTTACCAAGGAAGTAGGTTAAAATCAAAATGTTGGTTTGAGAGCAAAATTAGCATTAAATAATTAACATTACCTTAGTATTATACAATGAAATTGTTATTAAACATGAAATTATTCAACATAACAAGTACATATTAATGAAATAATATTTTATTGGGACATTTCAAGTTCACATTAAAACAGTGGAATACATTTTTAACATTGCTGCATCATAAACATAATGCAAAGTCCATCGATTTAAGTGCTAAACATACATACAATAACCTAAATATTAAAAAGAAGGGAAAAAACAACAAAGTTCATAGGTTTTTGCCCCCTTCACATGTTCAGTCCACATATTTTAAGAAATTACATCAGTAAAAACTATAACAATCAAACAGTCAGTTAAAACTGGAATAAATGTAAACATCAGTTTTTGGTACCTGGTTAATGACGTGCTCCGGGACATGTTGAATAAGTACGTGTTTGTTTACCTGGATGACATACTGATCTTTTCCAAGACCAAGGAGGAACACGTCCACCACGTCCAAGAAGTTCTGCAGCGGCTCCTTGAGAACTCTCTCTTTGTCAAAGCCGAGAAGTGCGAGTTTCACTCCTCCTCTGTGTCCTTCTTGGGTTTCATCGTGGGTCCTGGGAGCATCCAGATGGACCCCGCCAAGGTGTCAGCTGTCTCAGATTGGCCCACTCCTGACTCTCGCAAACAACTGCAACGGTTCCTGGGCTTCGCCAACTTTTACCGGAGGTTTATCAGGGGTTACAGCATGATAGCCGCTCGTCTCACGGCTCTGACTTCCTCCAAGGTGCCGTTCCAGTGGTCATCCGCAGCCGATGAGGCCTTCCGGTCCCTCAAAGCCAGGTTCACGTCAGCCCCTATCCTCCAAATGCCTGACCCAGAAAGGCAATTTGTGGTGGAGGTGGACGCCTCTGACGTGGGAGTAGGAGGGGTGCCCTCCCAGCGGGCAGCCAAAGACCAGAAGCTCCATCCATGCGCCTTCTTCTCCCGGCGACTGACCCCGGCTGAGAGGAATTACGACATCGGCAATCGAGAGCTTCTGGCAGTCAAACTGGCTCTGGAGGAGTGGCGTCACTGGCTGGAAGGAACTACGGTGCCGTTTTTGATCTGGACCGACCACAAAAATCTGCAATACATTCGGTCAGCCAAGAGGCTGAACTCCCGACAGGCCAGATGGGCTCTGTTCCTGACCAGATTTAACTTTTCCCTCTCCTAGCGGCCTGGGGTCCCGCAACGTGAAGCCTGATGCCCTGTCCCGGCAGTTTTTGAGAGAAGAGGACTCGGCTGCCAGTTCCGACACCATTCTCTCCTCCTCTAGTCTGATAGCATCACTCAGCTGGGAGGTGGAGGAAAGGATTAAGGCAGCTTTAGAAGATCAGCCTGGGCCCAGCTCGTGTCCTCCTAACCGCCTGTTCGTCCCCGCTCCCCTACGGTCCGACGTCCTCCAGTGGGCCCACAACTCCCTGCTCACCTGTCACCCTGGGATCCAGCGGACCAAAGAGGTGGTGCAGCAAAGATTTTGGTGGGCGACTCTGGCTGAAGACACCCAGGAGTTTGTGAACGCCTGCCCAGTCTGCAACCAGCACAAACCCTCACACAAGGCCCCCGCTGGATTCCTGCATCCATTGCCGGTGCCCCACCGGCCCTGGTCCCACATCTCCCTAGACTTTGTTACCGGTCTGTCACTGTCCAACGGCCACACCACTATTCTCACAGTGGTAGATCGGTTCAGCAAGATGGCACATTTCGTGCCGCTGCCCAAGCTTCCCTCAGCCAAGGAGACGGCTGAACTGGTTCTGCTACACGTGTTTCGACTGCATGGTTTCCCTACTGACGTGGTCTCCGACCGGGGTCCCCAGTTCACCTCCGTTTTCTGGAAGGAGTTCTGCACACTAGTGGGGGCCACCGTCAGTTTGTCATCCGGGTTCCACCCCCAGTCCAACGGCCAGTCTGAGAGGATGAATCAGGAGATGGAGACTGCTTTACGCTGCATGGTCTCTCAAAACCCCTCATCCTGGTCCCGGCAGCTTCTGTGGGTGGAATACGCCCATAATACCCTGACCAGCTCTGCAACTGGACTCTCTCCTTTTCAGTGCGCCTACGGGTTCCAACCCCCACTCTTTCCCGCCCTGGAGAAGGAGGTTTCCTGCCCATCAGTGCAAGCCTTCATCCGTCGCTGCCGCAGGACCTGGACTCAGGCCCGTACCACTCTTCTTCACTCCACTGACCGCTACTCCACCACGGCTAACCGTCGTCGATCTAAAGCTCCGACTTTTCAAGTTGGCCAGAAGGTGTGGTTGTCTACCCGGGATCTACCCTTACGCGTAGAATCGAAGAAGTTGGCTCCTAGATTTATTGGACCCTTTAAGGTTCAAAAGGTCATCAACCCTGCGGCAGTGAGGCTCAAGCTACTCAGGTCCATGCGGGTCCACCCCACTTTCCATGTGTCCAAGGTCAAACCCGTCCGTGAGAGCCCCCTGGTCCCCGCTGCTCCTCCCCCACCCCGCATCATCGAAGGGAGTCCCGCCTACACCGTCCGTCGTCTCCTTCGTTCTCGTCGCCGGGGAAGGGGTCTCCAGTACCTGGTGGATTGAGAGGGGTATGGTCCTGAGGAAAGGTCCTGGGTCCCTGCACGGCATATTTTGGATGCTTCCCTCATCAGGGAGTTCCATCGATGCCACCCAGATCAACCGGCTAGGTCCTCCACACCCTCTAGGAGTACTACCAGTCCGCCTCCCTGTTCACCCGAGGTCTCTGACCACGACTCTGAGTATGAGGAAACCCCTTCGGAGGAGGAGGCACCTTCTGAAGCAGGGGAGGAGGAGGACATGGAGCTTTCAGAGGAATATTAACCTCCTCCGGGCCCTCGCCACCCTCCTGACTCAGCATTTCATCTTTTGGGACGTCAGGAGCCGTCCCTTGAGGGGGAGGTTCTGTCACAGTCTGCTTTCCTTTCACCTGCCTCTCAGTAATTTTCCATTCCCTCTCCACTCACCTGCCAGCCACGCCCCCCTCATCAGACCTACTCCCCTCACCTGCTTGACTCACCTGCTTCCCATCACCATTAAAGCTAGGATTTAAGCTCTCCCAGCTCACTCACTCTCTGCCAGATTGTTCTCTATGCTCACGCAAGACTTTCCAGCACTCTTCTCCGGACTGATCTCCTGCTGCCGACTCTGCCTGCCTTGGACTAACCTGTTTGCTGTGCCTTCCGTCTTCGACCACGAGCTTCTGATCCCTCTGGAATCTGCCAGCTGGTGTCAGCCCAGCTACTGGTGGCTTGCTCCTGGTACGTCTGCCTTAACTCCTGCCTACCTGCTTGCTGGACTGGTGTTCCCGGCCTAAGCCCCTGGACTTTCCCTGTGCCCAGAGAGACTGTTTCCTGCATGTGCTGCATTTGGGTTCTAATTACACCCGTTACACCTGCGGTCTGCATGTCGAAGTGTCCTTGGGCAAGACACTGAACCCCAAATTGCCCCCAAAGGCTGTGCCATCGGTGTGTGAATGTGTATGAATGGTTACATCCTCAAACTGATAAGCAGTCGGCACCTTGCATGGTAGCCAATGCCATCAGTGTATGAATGTGAATGCGAATGGTGAATGAGATATATAGTGTAAAAGCGCTTTGAGTGGTCGGAAGACTAGAAAGGCGCTATATAAGTACAGTCCATTTACCATTTATATGACTAATATGAATTAGCAATTTTTACTTTTATTCTGCGTTCCTTACCCCAGCAATCATACAATTTATATAAGTTACCACTGTGCTTTAAATCCAAATCATCCTGTGTAGTGGAAAAATTCTTTCAACCTCTGTTTTACTTTTTTATGCTTACTTTACTTTACAATTATATTTTTGTGTTTAACTTTGTATGAACTTTGTCCTATCCAGGAGACTGCCTCCTGATGGGTTGATATATGTTTGAGTGTAGACATTTCTCTCTGTCCCGGAGATGTTGGTACTAGCCACGGTGTAGAAGGGGGAGTAAAGCAGATATTTACGAGGGTAGCCCCCTAAATGCATTTAGAGTCTCTCTTTTATGACCTCAGAGGAGAGGGAGGGGGATAAATGTCTACAAAATGAGCAGTTAAATGTATTATCAGCAGAGAGAACTTTGCGACTCTTGTACTCACACTGTTGTCTCTCCAAGAATAAAGTTCTCATTTAATGCTGATCGTGTTCTCAGTCTTTATCGAATGTCCGCGACAAACTTGGCGTCACGAACAGGATCCCCTGACCGGTCCGAACAGTGACCAGTGGAGTGGCTTCCCCGGATTGGAAAAGAAATCCGGCCTCCAACCTCGATCAACAATTAAGAGACGGGAGGACTGATCATTTTCTCCGTGATCGCCGGCGTTGGGATTCAACGAACTCAAAAGAAAAAGAAAAGAAATTTGGTGAGACCCTTTCAGTTTTTTAGAGAACAAAAAAAAAAAGAGAGAAAAAAGAGGTATAGTGTGGTGAAGGGGTAAAACTTGACGAGTGGCGACTAACCGGGTTGGTTAAAGGCCAACCTTGGATCAAGATTGGTTAAAGGCCAATCTGGGAGTGGCAAGAGTCCAATCTCTGTAGGGGGGTACAGGTCTTTCTTGAGTGATTGAGACTTAAAAACGAATCACCCTTCTCCGGGGACACCTGTGAGAATAAAAGAGAGCTCTCACCCATTGTTGAAAAATGGGAATAGGAAAGTCTAAGTCGCTGACTCCTCCAGGAGGCCCCATCGTCACCATTATGACCTCAAAATATGGTTCTGAATGTATTGATTGTCTTAATGTATGGACAAATGAATTTGGGTTCCCTAAAGGGGGGTCCCTGAGCATGAAAGAGATAAGACAGAAAAAAAATTAGACTACAAGCTCTCTTAAAACTGCTGGGTTAAAAATAACCCAATTTGTAACCCAACGCTGGGCCAAAGTTGGACCCGCCCAACGCTGGGTTGTTTTAACCCAACAGGGTTGGGTTATAGGCTTGACCCAGCATGCTGGGTTGAAACTGTTTACCCAAAATTGGGTTAAAAATGACTCTGCTGTTAGGTTAATGTTACCCAATAAATGGGTTAAAATAGAACCATGTTGTTGGGTTATATTAACTAATAAATGGGCTAAAACACAGTCATGTTGTTGGGTTATATTTACGAAGGAAGTAGGTTAAAATCAAAATGTTGGTTTGAGAGCAAAATTAGCATTAAATAATTAACATTACCTTAGTATTATACAATGAAATTGTTATTAAACATGAAATTATTCAACAAAACAAGTACATATTAATGCAATAATATTTTATTGGGACATTTCAAGTTCACATTAAAACAGTGGAATACATTTTTAACATTGCTGCATCATAAACATAATGCAAAGTCCATCGATTTAAGTGCTAAACATACATACAATAACCTAAATATTTAAAAAAAAAGAAGGGAAAAAACAACAAAGTTCATAGGTTTTTGCCCCCTTCACATGTTCAGTCCACATATTTTAAGAAATTACATCAGTAAAAACTATAACAATCAAACAGTCAGTTAAAACTGGAATAAATGTAAACATCAGTTTTTGGTACCTGAACTTAACAGGGTGAGAGCGGGATAGCCTTGGAGCATTAGCCTTGGAACACTAGGCCTGGGGACACTGAACACTGATGCTCCTCCCCTAGCATGGGGACATACGGGGATTCTGTGCTACCACTTACTGTGGCCTGGTACTGCACCCTGCACCAGATGCTGTATCTGGAGTCCAATAAGAACATGCCAAAATGACCTGTCAATTCCACTAAGTATATTAGTGCCTGAGGATATATATACTAACACAGTATTAATGACGACTGTCTCATTGCAGTGTTTCTTAAAAGTGCGGTCCAGGAATCCCCAAGAATCCTAGAGGTGGGCACCTTGGGGTCCCCAGCAAAAGTAGTTACTTGCATCAAAATCAGTTTAACCACTTTATTTCTTTTTTACTGAAAATTGGAGATCTTTACACTTATATCGAGTTGTGATGCGAAGGCTGAACTGACTTTCAAAAAATGTTGATAAACCTTGAAAGATTATTAACTATTTTGAATCATTTTGAAAAGATTTTAAATACTGTACGTCTTCTCTAGGGGTCTCTACAAGACCTTGTAAGATAGGGGTCCTTGACATGACATTTTTTGAAAAGCACTGTCTTAACTCACCGGCTGGATGTCAATGAGGGCCCTGTGAACCTTTAGAATGCGGGGGCAGTACACTTTCCGTCCAATTTTGTATAATGCAGTTGGGAGCAGCACCGGCAGCCGCTGTAGCGCTATGTCACCCTGTTGATCTGTAAAAATAAAACATTAATTAAACGTCTGTTAACATTAAAGGACCACTTCACTCACTCAAGTTTAAAAACCACAGACACAGACATCACTTCAAATTATGTGCTTAATCTCAAACTCACACTGCTGCACTGAGGAAAAGTTGACATTGATAAAGTTGGGGGCCACATGTTACACCAGCTCTATGTGAATACCTGCTGAGAGTGAATCGATGTTTGCAAGAAGGTCTCCAGTCTTCATACGAATGATCTTCTCAGCCAACTCAGGGGTCCATTTCTCAGACACCCTTTCAGAACACTCTGGCTGTATTGCTGCAAAATCCTGAGCGACCTAAGGACAGGATAATAAATATGGGCAAATTAAATATATGACTCTGGTCATATCAGTGTTCAGAGGTTTAGTGCCAAAAATACGAGTCTTTAAACGGCTACAGGTTGACTCACGCAGTGACATGTTAGACTACTATATGCATGGGAACTGGTCTTCAGCGCACACCGGTACACGCAAACAGAGTTTTAGAACCAGTTCGTACCTTTATCTCCCGTGTTGTGATGGCAGCGTTTCTCTCTCTGTCAGAACCCTGTTGTCTCTGTGCTGATACGCACGCAGCGAGACTGTCGCAGGTCTGTCTACCGTCCTCAGTCTGCCGCTACACAGCGCAGGCTGTGTTCACACAGCAGCGCTGTCTGTACTGGCCCGTTACGGTTAAATTAATGTAGCTTTGTTGTATATGAATGCTGTACTGCGCACTATTTGTGGCTATGAGCGGCTTTTTGTTGGTTTGAGCGGGGAGAAATAGACCTCGCTAATGGCGAGGTGCGTTACACTGGGGTAGCTCCGTCCCTCCTGACTCACATCTACATAGCAAAAACCGTTCAGTACACAATATGCTAACGTTACCACAACTGAGTTCAGTACACAATATGCTAACGTTACCACAACTGAGTTCAGTACACAAAATGCTAACGGAAGAAGTATGCCTGCACAGCTAGACTTTGATAGTCTATTGAAGTGTGTGTCACAAGAGA
Source organism: Collichthys lucidus (assembly GCA_004119915.2). Classification (NCBI taxonomy): domain Eukaryota; kingdom Metazoa; phylum Chordata; class Actinopteri; family Sciaenidae; genus Collichthys; species Collichthys lucidus. Next base: position 1,269,127 of record CM014085.1, on the reverse strand, counting down.
CGGAAACAAGTATTTTTATCAGGTGAAATGAACTAGCTAGCAATGGGAAAAAAAGTGGATGAAAATAAATCTAGCTAGCAAAAACGTCCTGAGTCGCAAAGTGAGGTGAAGTTTTTAAGTAATAACTAAGACACAGCTATTTGGTTACCACATTAAGTTTTACTTACCATTTACATTGTTTTCTCTGGTCTCAAACTGGAGAGTGATTAACAGTAGCCTCAGTCTGTTAAAATCAAAGGCCCGCTCAAATCTAAAGACCGCGAATATCAACCCAGTCTGTTGGGTCAACATATTTAACCCAACCTTGGGTTAAAACAACCCAATCAGGTCAAAATCCACAGCTACCCAGCAGATGGGTTAAAAAAATAACCCAGCATTTTTTAGTGTGAGGAGTAAGAAATAGAAAAACATAGGAAGTGTTTGAGTAACTGGAAAGCAGAAGCTGACAGACGAGAGAGATTGCAGTGTCAGAAGGAATTACCAGAGAGAAAGAATAGTGAAAAACAGAAAATGAAGAAAACGCAAGGTCCACCACCATATGTTCCTTCACCTCCTACTGCACCAACTTTTGTGTATCCTGTTACAGAACTGCAGGCCCTGAAGGTGAACCCTGATCTAGACTCCTGTCCCTTTCAACAAAGACCTGCCGTGTCCAGAGCAATGGAAGGATAAGATAAGCCAGATCAACATGTGAAGGAAGAAGAGAAGGAAGAATATGGAGATGTCGTGCTGCCTGCATTACTGCCAACTTTCGCACCACCAGCATTCAAGTCATCAACACACGCCATGCAGACCAGACAACAAGTCTCTAAGATTGACACACCGACTGCTTCGACCTTTCCCATGGTCGAGGTGGCTGGACCGGATGGTCCTATACTCGTGCATCGGCCATGGACAACAGCTGATGTAAGAGAGGCGGCAGAACACCTGCCAGATCCACGCAACTCAGGAATTAAATTTATTGAACAATTTCTGAAATTCCGACCTACAGGAGTTGAAATACAAAGGATTCTGGCAAAGAGACTTGGACCAGGAGACCTGCTTAAAGTCTCCCAACGTATTCCCAGCCCTGAGTTGAAAATTGTTCACGTAGATTGGGCTCATGCTAAAAACATGGAGTATCGAGATGCGCTCCTTGAGCTAGGTGACGCACTGAGGAAAGCCTTTCCTCCAAAGGTTAATATGTCTAAAATAGCCAGCTGCAAACAAAAACCAGAAGAACAGGTCGATGACTATGTATCCAGATTGACTGCCATCTTTAACGAACATAGTGGGCTGGAGCAGCCAGGGCATATCGGTGCGCAGCCTGATGCATTGGAGAACCACCTCTGCAATTCCATCCTTGCAGGTATGCTCCCTGAGTTACATGATATCGTTATCCGCACATATGTGGGGTGCAAAGAAGAATGTCGACTGAATGATCTCAAGCGACATGCACGCCATGCACAACTGACTCAGCAACAGAAGAAGAAGGCCAAGCAGGAAAAGACTGAGAAGGAACTGCTCGTGGCAGCCCTCACTATGTATTCTGCATTGGCAACCATGCAGGGGCAGCATGGTCGAGGACGCGGCAGAGGCAGAAGCCGTGGATGCGGGTGATGGTGAGGATGTGGTAGAGCCTGTTATAGGTGTGGCGAAATTGGACACTGGTCTAGAGACTGTCCTATGAACGCTTCGGATGAACAGGCATGAGCATACGGTCTGATTGACAGGGACAGGACGAAGAGCAAGGCACATCACCCGAAGGCTCTGCAGAACAGGGAAGTGAAACACACACACAGCCACATGCATGTTTACATAATGATGATAGCCAGGAGCACACACACGTTCATGCTTATGTACACAATGCTATAAGATATCTTGAACAGAAAAACACACCACAGGCTGAAACCTATGTACAATATGCAGGTGATTCTAAAACTGTTTTTCCTTTATATGCGTTGACAATAGAAGGGACTGAAGTGATGTTTTTGGTAGATTCAGGAGCTACAAGTTCTGTGATTATGGCTTCTACATTTTCACACACACCAAAAACGACTGGTAACCATGTGTATTCTGTCGGAGCATCTGGCCAATCGATTAAAGAAAGAGTGACCGCTCCTCTGCGTTGTATTACACCAGAAGGGGAGCAAATAAAGCATGCATTCTTATTCCCACATCTCTGCCCTGTTAATCTGCTCGGCAGAGATCTCGTGTAAATTGGGGATATGTTTGATATCGACTCCGGACGGGTTAAAGGTGAGTTCTCTCACCTCCCTGACAGGACCCGATGAATCATAGATAGCTGTTATGCATGATCCCCGACAATTGTTGTATGCATATCAGTGGAAATTAGAGGCTTTGGCATCCACTGATCAGCTGATACAAAAAATAAGAACGCTTGTGTCTCCTACAGATACAGATTTTCTAACAATCAATGAATTACATTGTACATCTCATGTGAATCTTGGCCCGGACTCTGACTATGAACACACATGGCTCCAACGGTCTCCCTTTTTTGGGATGACCACCGTGCAGCGCTTTCTGTTTGTTTGACTGAGAATCAGAAAAGACTTTTTGATGCAAACAATTCTTTTCCTCATGTGTCTTTTTCGGAACACATGAAGGATAGGTGGGAAGATTTGGAGTTGTTTGTAGAAAGATGTGTACATATTCAAGACTGGCAAAGTATAAGTGACCCACTGGTCACTTACTCTCCCCAGCTGCAGGTATATAAACATCATAGTCATTACAGTCTTCTTTCCACGGCACACGCACTGTGCAGTTGCTGCCGTCGAATGACTCACTCTCACACAAGAAATATGTCTTACTATCAGCAGAAAATGTAAAGCATGTACCTGCTCTGAAGTGCCTGCAGATGCTAAGTTTTTCTCAGTGGTTGATCTCTCAAATGCCTTTTTCAGTGTGCCAGTGCACCCTGATAGTCAATTTTGGTTTGCTTTCACCTTTAATGGCAAACCATACACATTCACTCGTTTGTGTCAAGGTTATTGTGAGAGTCCAACTATTTACAATGCAGCTCTTAAGGACAGCTTAGAGCCTTTAGTCCTGATTCCCGGGACAGCATTGTTGCAGTATGTTGATGATTTGTCCCCCACTAAAGAGCACTGTGAGGCTGATACAGTGACTCTGTTAAGGCATTTGGCTGATCATGGGCATAAGGCCAGTTTGTCTTAACTTCAATTTGTACAGCAGGAAGTTGTTTTCTCTGGGTCATGTGATCACAGCAGAGGGCAAACCCCTCTCACCCAAACATGTAGAAGCTATTCAAAAATTGCCCAAACCTCTAACAAAAAAACAACTAATGTCTTTTTTGGGAATGTGCTCTTATTGTCGACAGTTTATCGCTAACTATGCTGAGTTAGAGGCCCCGTTGGGAGCCCCAATGGTAAAGGTCTACAATCTTCAGACCGTTTGACCTGGACTCATGATGCAAGACAGTCATTCACTGATTTGAAGCTTTTATTGCAGTCAACTCCCACATTAAGCCTCCCAGAACCACTCAGGCCTTTTACTCAGACTGTGGATGAAAAGAATGGTTGTATGACATCAGTTCTTTTGCAGGAACATGGAGGGTGGCTGAGACCAGTGGCCTATTACTCTTCTAAGTTACCCAGTGACTGCTGGACTGCCTCGCTGCCTCAGGGCAGTAGCGGCTGCAGAGAAAGCTGTTTTAGCTTCTAGGGAAATTGTTGGATATTCTGATCTAACTCTTCTTGATCCCCGTGTTCCTATTAAATCTTATTGTTCTGTTGGAACAGAGAATCTCTCATTTTTCAACAGCACATTGGTTAAGATACAACACTGTTTTGTTGGATATGCCTACTGTGAAAAGATGCACTGTTCTTAACCCTGCCACTCTTTTACCTTCTCCAGATGATGGTGACGCTCATGATTGTGTTGCTATTCTTCAACAGGTTTGCACACCCAGACCCGATCTGCGAGAGACTCCTCTTACTAACCCTGATCTTGTCTTTTATGTCGTTGGTTCTGCCTTTCGAGATACTCAGTCTGGGTTAAACAAAGTGGGCTTTGCTGTATGTGAAGATCACTCCATAGTGCAATTGGGCTCTTTGCCCTCTAAGTATTCGGCACAGGCCGCTGAAATTTTCTTAAATCTGATTTTACATCATGACAAAGTATTAGCTTTTCTTGGATGCTATTCTTTTGCCAAAACAAATTGCAGTTTGCAAGTGTCAAGCCCCACAGGTGACACAGACTCTGTATCTAAAGGCAATGTGCGAGTGGATGCTGCAGCCAAGCGCGCTGCTGATTTATCACTCCCTCCTCCCCCAGCTGAGGTGTTCTGTTTTCTCTCACAAACACTCCCTGACTCCCTCTATGCATTTCAGTCATTTGCCTCTCCTCCTGAAGTAACCCAGTGGAGAGCATGTGGAGCTCAATACAAAGATATGGTTTGGTACGGTCCGGATGGACACCCTGTTTACCTAAACACTTTTTTCCTCATTTTGCTAAATTGACACACAGGTTAGATCATGTGTCAAAAGGGGGAATGTTACAGGCAATAACACAACACTGGTTTACAAAGGGGTTTGCAGCATATGCACAGAAATATAGTCAATCTTGTGTTATTTGTGCAACCTACAATGCAGGAAGTGGTATTCCTGTCCCTGCAGTAGCCCACCCACCACCAGACAAACCATTTGATCACTTAATGATGGATTTCATAGAACTAACTCTAGACAAAGGGAAGAAGTATTGTCTAGTGATGGTAGATATGTGGTCTAAGTGGGTGGAAGCTTTTCCAGCAAAACATGCAGTCACCAAGGCTCTGTTAACAAAAAATCATTCCACAATGGGGAATTCCATAAAGAATCAGTAGTGATAACGGCACACACTTTGTAAATGCTGCAGTGGAGGCAGTGGGACAGTTCTTAGGCATTGATATGAAAAAAACATTGTGTATATTATCCACAGAGTGGGGGAGCAGTGGAGAGAGAGAATGGTACGCTCAAAGCAAATCTGTTGTGAAGAAACAGGTTTGTCCTGGACGGATGCACTCCCCATTGTTTTGTCTTACATGAGAATGAGACAGAGAAGTCGGGTGAAACTCTCTCAAGTTTCTCAACAGGTTAAAGCAGCCCTCCCTCAGCAGGCCAAAGGTCCCCTACACTCGATCCAGCCTGGCCATTGGGTGGTGATAAAAAACCTGCGAAGGAAGCACTGGAGGTCTGAGAGGTGGCAAGGGCCGTTCCAAGTGTTGCTCACAACATACACAGCGGTGAACGTCGCAGAGAGAGCAACTTGGATCCACGCCCACCACTGCAAGAGGGTGCCCAACCCCACGGAGTCGTAACCCCACCAAGCCTGCAGGAGTACACACGCATGCACACACGTAAAGCAAGGCTACTTGATTCATCACAGTAAGCCGCTTCTACTGCACCGGTGACTACACTGTACACAATACACTTCCGGAGAGCACAAAAACACGAGTCAACTTGATTGACCTTTAAGGGACAATCATCATGGCTGATCAAAGACGATATTTGGGTTGTGGGATAAGATGCATTCTGTGGTTTTCTTTTGTGATTGCAGACCACCTTGGCAGATCACCTGGATAATGTCACAATTATATTTTTGTGTTTAACTTTGTATGAACTTTGTCCTATCTAGGAGACTGACTCCTGATGGGTTGATATATAATTGAGTGTAGACATTTCTCTCTGTCCCGGAGATGTTGGTACCAGCCACCAGGGACGCTGGAAGTAATTCGCGGTTAAGGGTGCTGAGAAACGTTCCGATGACGTCATAATGTGAAAGGACAACATACATACATACATACATACATAAATAAATAAATAAATACATAAATAAATACATAAATAAATAAATAAATAAAGTTCTTGATAGGGGGTTACACTTGTGAATGTGCTTCATTGAATCACACATGTAATGCAAGTATTTCTCAGAATATGTCTTTCATTAAGACCTCATATAATTAATTTCACGCACAAGGTACTGAGATTAGGCACTAGACAGCGTTATAAACAAGTAACATAGTGTTAACTTTTTAAACCTTCTCTCGCTCTGAACCGTAGTTGGGAACTGATTTGATGTTTTGGCTCGGCGTCGTAGAGTCTGGGCAAACGTGTGGGAAGAAAGGAGGACGAAGTAGTGGCTTTCGTGCAAAACCACACATTTAATTCCTCTTTTTATCAAAAAGCTGAACACACACCGGGCTGATTCAAAACCTGACTGGACACTGCTGCGGGCTAAAACACTCGGGCGTTCACATGAGCTAACTCTGCTGTGTAACACACTGGATGTGATGCGCGGGTGGGTCCGAATTGGGCGGGTGACCGCGGGCGACCATATTTTTAATGTTATTCGGGTTGCGGTTGGTCGGGTCGTTTGAAATAAAGATGCAGGGTAAAGTTTTCATGTGGGGAAAAAAAGCTCGATTTTCCCAACACGTGGAACTGGGCAATGCCATTTAACCGCCCGATGACGCTACGAAGTTAATCAAGAGTATAGACTACTTTTTAAAATGCGGGTCAGGAAGTGGGTTGGGTACAATATTTCACAATTATTTGCTGCGGTCCAAGTTCGGGCGGGTTAGTTAAACCTTTTTGCACGTCACGTCACACACATGTCCGGGCCACTGTCTTAAAAGGACAGGGCTGGCCGGTAACAATAGCCTAGATGAGGCTAACTGATTTTATAGTTTTTACAAATGTTAAGAAGAAAAAAAAAACCTTGCTCCGAACTCCAAAGCCTTATTTAAAGTCCATCTCTCTTTCTCTGCGAGTCTGGTGATTTTAAACCACCCTGCCTTGAAAGACCTGTTCATGCTAGCCTAGTTGTTGACATCCAGAGTAGACACTTTAAACGGTCGTTACGTGTTTGCGGTACTAAATTCAACGGGTTTTTTTGCATTTCTATTCAGCCTCTCACCAGCCCCCCCACTTCTAGCGTCCTTGCCAGCCACGGTGTAGAAGGGGGAGTAAAGCAGATATTTACTTGGGTAACCCCCTAAATGCATTTAGAGTCTCTCTTTTATGACCTCAAAGGAGAGAGAGGGGGAGAAATGTCTACAAAAGGAGCAGTTAAATGTATTATCAGCAGAGAGAACTTTGCGACTCTTGTACTCGTACTGTTGTCTCTCCTTGGCCAAGAATAAAGTTCTCATTTATTACTGATCATGTTCTCAGTCTTTATCGAATTTCCGCGACACCTGCATCAGGTATTTATTTATAAACAAAACAAATTTGAAAATAATGTAAAAATAAATAAAATAATATTTTTCTTTTTTTCACAGTTGTAAAAATCAAATTCACAAAATACAGATTTCCTTAAGTACCCTGTAGTTCAATTTCCAACTTCATTCAATACCTTTTTATCACATTCAATGTATTACCTGTGGTACCACACAAATTAAATTAATGTATACCCCAGCTGGCAAAACAAAATACCAAATAAAACGTTGCAGGCCTGATACTTTACTGGTGTTTCTCAAGTCAGTTTAAACAAAATGGCGTCCAACCATAGGCAAGGAAATGTCAAGGGGTGGCGAGTGTTATGGAGTTTTCTTATTTTGGGTTACACAAGGTCATGTCTGAGCCTTGTGGTCCTCTGCAGTATTAATTGTTTGTCTTTGACTGGGTGCCACCATATCTCAACACTGTGGTGTCCAGGGTCGAAGAGACCTGTTGCTGCATTCCTAGACATAATAGATAGCTAATTGTTGACGTTCCATTAGCATGAACAGACAACAGTGTCTCCAGACTAGAATGTGTTGAAGGTGAACACGAACATGGGTAAATGCATTCCCTTTGACTATTTTGGGCGTAAAGTATTTGTGGCGTCATCTATGAGGGTTTAAAGTGTGACCACCAGCATGAGTTCGTCAGAATGCGAGACCGACTCAAGCACTTCAGATGTACTTTGAGAGTGTCTCTGGTTCTCCTTGGCCAAGCATCAATAAATATTACAGCATAAGACATCAGAGGCTCCTGAACACTTTCTTCCTTCCTGATCTCACCATTGACCTTTGACTTCAGCAGTTTCTCCACAACAGCGAGGATGAACAGCAGCGAGGGAAAAGATGGGGGGAACAAAAGGCCTCAGATGTGTGCCATCCTTCTGGGAAACTGCAGTCAGCACAGGTCCCACTCTCGTCGTCTCCTTCAACACATTAAAGTATCTAAGTGTCCATGCCATCACTATTTTTAAGTAAAATTACCGCTAGCAAAGGAAAAAACTAACATGACGATAGAATTTCGCAATTTGAATCAGCATAGTTAGGCAAAAAGCTGGAACTAGTGACTAAATTTAGCACTAAACTTGACTGTAACAATACATCACAGTAAATATTTACCTATATTTTATCATCCAAAACTCCCCTCTGTCGGACAACTCTCTCTCCCTCTGGCTTTTCTCAGCTTGTTGGCAAAGAAAAAACTTTGACACTCACTGACATTTTCGGACCCAGCAGCCAAAATCCTGCCCCTCAAACAAACAACAGACATCTATTGGCAGGCAAAACAATAAACAACCAATGAATAAAAAAACAACTCAAAACCAAGTTCGATCTAAACCTGGACAAACCATAGAAATACATACATAGACGCCGCATTGAGCGGGTTGGTCGTTGGTCGCGATACATCATATATATATATATATTGTCGTGGAAATTCGATAAAGACTGAGAACACGATCAGTATTAAATGAGAACTTTATTCTTGGCCAAGGAGAGACAACAGTGTGAGTACAAGAGTCGCAAAGTTCTCTCTGCTGATAATATATTTAACTGCTCCTTTTGTAGACATTTCTCCCCCTCCCTCTCCTCTGAGGTCATCAAAGGAGAGACCCTAAGTGCATCAGGGGTTACCCTCGTAAATATCTGCTTTACTCCCCTTCTACACCGTGGCTGGTACCAACATCTCAGGGACAGAGAGAAATGCCAGGACACAAATATATATCAAACCATCAGGAGGCACTCTCCTAAATAGGACAAAGTTCATACAAAGTTAAACATGAAATATAGTTGTCAAGTGAAGTAAGCATAAAACAATAAAAACAGAGGTTAAAAGATTTTTCCCACTACACTTCTCCCCTTTTGATTACACATTAATCAAAAAAAATACAGACAATTATTTTACATCAAACATGACAATTGAATTCTCAAGGATTCAAGACATGTCATCATACAGATTGCCTGTTAGAAATAGACATTTACTATTTTTGTGAAGGATACACCCTACTGTGTCGATTACAAAAGTATATGTAAAGAAAAATAAAAAAATAAGGGGAAGAAATCATATGTTTACATCTCATCCTCAGACGAAGCTGAGGAACCATAATCACTAACAGGGAAAGGATCTTCCTTTGACAAAAGTTCAGCCTGTGACAAGAGTGCATACTGACCAGTCACTGTCTCGCCTATCCAGCGATGCATCAAGGCTTTCATACAGGTCAGGGTGCATGTACAAAAGAATAATATTATTCCTAGGGTAATAAGTACAGGTAACAAAAGTTGGAAAACCATTGCGCCCCAGGGTCCAAATCTAGAGCTCAACCATGCATGCAAGGGAGGTTCCTGCCGAAGCAGAGGGCCCAAACTCATCTTGAATCTTCTTAAGTGCATGAATAACAGATGTTATATTATCATTACTATCAGGAATTAAAGTCACACATGCATCACCAGTTACACACAAACCACCAGTACGTGCAGTAAGATAATCTAGGGCCATCTCATGTTTCAGCAAAGTCATACGATGAGATTGTTGAGTAGTTGAAAGAAGTCTAAAGCCATTTATGGTCTGATTAGCAAACAAAGACATGGAAAAAGTGATATTATCCAGGTGATCTGCCAAAAATGTCATTCCATACCAGGGAAAAAGACCAATGCCCCACTTTTCCCCAAGGGAAATCCGCCAATGATAGGCATCAATGGTATGAAACTCTGCCATGCTTCGTTTAAGGCGGTGGTGTTCCGGTAGTTGGACCGCTGTTGCCAATACGGCCAAACCAGACATGGTGTGATTTAATAGAACACAACAACCTGACCATTCTCTTGGCAAGTACACATAAAGGTTTCTACCACATCGCCACATTTGCCTAGTTACCACACCAGTTCCAAAAGACACGTTATACCCAGCTCTATACACTGGAATAGAGTGCTCACGTATCTTTATAACAAAATTGGAGATTAAATGGGAGGGATGATATGCGAATGATTTATTGCAAAGGGATATACCCATAAACTGTCCCTTACCATCATTACAATGACATACAGAGAAATTTGCCCTTGCCACCTCTCAGACCTCCAGTGCTTCCTTCGCAGGTTTTTTATCACCACCCAATCGCCAGGCTGGATCAAGTGTAGGGGACCTTTGGCCTGCTGAGGGAGGGCTGCTTTAACCTGTTGAGAAACTTGAGACAGCATACCAGAAAGCAGTTTACAATACTCAATCATATTATCATCACACAAAGAAGTGGGTGGCAGTCTGTCTCTATAGGGGTCCATGCCAACATTAGTAGGACGTCCAAATAGGATCTCAAACGGACTGAGTTTCACCCGACTTCTTTGTCTCATTCTCATGTAAGACAAAACAATGGGGAGTGCATTTGTCCAGGACAAACCTGTTTCTTCAGAACATTTAGCAAGTTTTGCTTTGAGCGTACCATTCTCTCTCTCCACTGCTCCCCCACTCTGTGGATGATATACACAATGTTTTCTCATGTCAATGCCTAAGAACTGTCCCACTGCCTCCACTGCAGCATTTACAAAGTGTGTGCCGTTATCACTACTGATTCTTGATGGAATTCCCCATTGTGGAATGATTTTTTGTTAACAGAGCCTTGGTGACTGCATGGCTGTTAGCATGTTTTGCTGGAAAAGCTTCCACCCACTTAGACCATCTACCATCACTAGACAATACTTCTTCCCTTTGTCTGTAGTTACTTCTATGAAATCCATCATTAAGTGATCAAATGGTTTGTCTGGTGGTGGGTGTGCTGCTGCAGGGACAGGAATACCACTTCCTGCATTTTAGGTTGCACAAATAACACAATATTGACAATATTTCTGTGCATATGCTGCAAAACCCTTTGTAAACCAGTGTTGTGTTATTGCCTGTAACATTCCCCCTTTTGACACATGGTCTAACCCGTGTGTCAATTTAGCAAAAGGAGGAAAAAAGTGTTTAGGTAAACAGGGCCGTCCATTCGGACCGAACCAAACCTTATCTTTGTATTGAGCTCCACATGCTCTCCACTGGGTTACTTCAGGAGGAGGGGCAAATGACTGAAGTGCAGAGAGGGAGTCGGGGAGTGTTTGTGAGAGAAAACAGAACGCCTCAGCTGGGGGAGGAGGGAGTGATAGATCAGCAGCACGCTTGGCTGCAGCATCCGCTCGCACATTGCCTTTAGATACAGAGTTTGTGTCACCTGTGTGAGCTTGACATTTGCAAACGGCAATCTGTTTTGGCAAAAGAATAGCGTCCAATAAAGCTAAGACTTTGTCATGATGTAAGATAGGCTTACCATCAGATTTAAGAAAATTTCTGTGTTTCCATAGTGCACCAAAATCATGCACCACACCAAAGGCGTAGCGAGAATCTGTATAGATAGTCACCGAGCGACCTATTGCTAGTGTGCAAGCCACAGTGAGGGCTATCAATTCAGCGGCCTGTGCCGAATAGTTAGAGGGCAAAGAGCCCGAATGCACTATGGAGTGATCATCACATACAGCAAAGCCCACTTTGTTTAACCCAGACTGAGTATCTCGAAAGGCAGAACCATCGACATAAAAGACAAGATCAGGGTTAATAAGAGGAGTCTCTTGCAGATCGGGTCTGGGTGTGCAAACCTGTTGAAGAATAGCAACACAATCATGAGCTTCACCATCATCTAGAGAAGGTAAAAGAGTTGCAGGGTTAAGAACAGTGTATCTTTTCACAGTAATGTTAGGCATATCCAACAAAACAGTGTTGTATCTTAACCAACGTGCTGTTGAAAGATGAGAGGTTTTCTGTTCCAACAGGATCATACAGACTGCATGGGGAACAAGAAGAGTTAGATCAGAATATCCAACAATTTCCCTAGAAGCTAAAACAGCTTTCTCTGCATCCACTACTGCCCTGAGGCAGCGAGGCAGTCCAGCAGCCACTGGGTCTAACTTGGAAGAGAAATAGGCCACTGGTCTCAGCCGCCCTCCATGTTCCTGCAAAAGAACTGATGTCATACAACCATTCTTTTTATCCACAGTCTGAGTAAAAGGCCTGAGTGGGTCTGGGAGGCCTAATGTGGGAGTTGACTGCAATAAAAGCTTCAGATCAGTGAATGCCTGTGTTGCATCATGAGTCCAGATCAGACTGTCTGAAGATTGTAGACTTTTACCATAAATTAGGGCTCCCAACAGGGCCTTTAACTCAGCATAGTTAGGGATAAACTGTCGACAATAAGAGCACATTCCCAAAAAAAACATTAGTTGTTTTTTTGTCAGAGGTTTGGGCAGTTTTTGAATAGCTTCTACACGTTTGGGTGAGAGGTATTTGCCCTCTGCTGTGATCACATGACCCAGAAAAACAACTTCCTGCTGTACAAATGGAAGTTTAGACAAACTGGCCTTATGCCCATGATCAGCCAAATGCCTTAACAGAGTCACTGTATCAGCCTCACAGTGCTCTTTAGTGGGGGACAAATCATCAAATCATCAACATACTGCAACAATGCTGTCCCGGGAATCAGGACTAAAGGCTCTAAGCTGTCCTTAAGAGCTGCATTGTAAATAGTTGGACTCTCACAATAACCTTGACACAACCGAGTGAATTAAAGGTAAAAGCAAACCAAAATTGATTATCAGGGTGCACTGGCACACTGAAAAAGGCCTTTGAGAGATCAACCACTGAGAAAAACTTAGCATCTGCAGGCACTTGTGATAAAATAGTGTAGGGATTTGGAACATTGGGAGCACGTGGCTGTACTGCAGCATTCACAGCTTGTAGGTCTTGTACAAATCGCCATTCAACTGGTTGGCCTTCATCCCTAATCTTTTTGACAGGGAATAAAGGTGTGCAAACCGGAGAATCAGGACATGGAACAATTACGCCTGCTTGCAAAAGGTGATTGAACACTGGAGTAATGCCATCAATAGCCTCTTGTTTTAAAGGATATTGTTGTTTGCATGGGCGAAAGTCAGATTCTGCAGTTATCATTACTGGCTCACAACCCTGAATAAGTGCTACATCATATTTATGCTTTGCCCACAAAATATCAGGCACTTCTTTCAGAGCAGGTACATGCTTAACATTTTCTGCTAATAGTAAGACATATTTCTTGTGTGAGAATGAGTCGTTCAGCGGCAACAACTGCACAGTGCGTGTGCCGTGGAAAGAAGACTGTAATGACTGTTTATATACCTGCAGCTGGGGAGAGTAAGTGACCAATGGGTCACTTGTACTTTGCCAGTCTTGAATATGTACACATCTTTCTACAAACAACCCCAAATCTTCCAACCTATCCTTCACGTGTTTGGAAAAAGACACGTGAGGAAAATAATTATTTACATCAAAAAGTCTTTTCTGATTCTCAGTCAAACAAACAGAAAGCCCTGCGCGGTGGTCATCCCAGAAAAGGGAGACCGTAGTCAGTCGTTCTTGTGTCACTTGGAGCCATGTGTGTTCATAGTCAGGGTCCGGGCCAAGATTCACATGAGATGTGCAAAGTAATTCATTGATTGTTAGAAAATCTGTATCTGTAGGAGACACAAGTGTTCTTATTTTTTATATCAGCTGATCAGTGGATGCAGAAGCCTCTAACTTCCACTGATATGCATACATGAATTGTCGGGGATCATGCTTAACAGCTGTCAATGATTCATCGGGTCCTGTCAGGGAGGTGAGAGAACTCACCTTTAACCCGTCCGGAGTCGATATCAAACATATCCCCAATTAACATGAGATCTCTGCCGAGCAGATTAACAGGGCAGAGATGTGAAAATAAGAATGCATGCTTTATTTGCTCCCCCTCTGGTCTAATACAACTCAGAGGAGCGGTCACTCTCTCTTTAATCGATTGGCCAGATGCTCCGACAGAATACACATGGTTACCAGTCATTTTTGGTGTGTGTGAAAATGTGGAAGCCATAATCACAGAACTTGTAGCTCCTGAATCTACCAAAAACATCACTTCAGTCCCTTCTATTGTCAATGCATATAAAGGAAAAACAGATTTAGGATCATCTGCATATTGTACATAGGTTTCAGCCTGTGGTGTGTTTTTCTGTTCAAGATATCTTATAGCATTATGTACATGAGCATGAACATGCTGGTGTGTGTGCTCCTGGCTATCATCATTATGTAAACATGCATGTGGCTGTGTGTGTGTTTCACTTCCCTGTTCTGCAGAGCCTTTGGGTGATGTCCCTCGCCCTTCGTCCTGTCCCTGTCAATCAGACGTGCCGTGTGCTCGTGCCTGTTCATCCGAAGCGTTCATGGGACAGTCTCTACCCCAGTGTCCAATTTCTCCACATCTGTAACAGGCGTTGGGATCTTGAGAGCCTTGTCCCTGCTGACCTCCTCGTCCACCTCCTCTTCCCCCATGTCCACGGCCTCTGCCTCTGCCTCGTCCTCGGCCACGCTGTCCCTGCGTGGTTGCCAATGCAGAATACATAGTGAGGGCTGCCATGTGCAGTTCTTTCTCAGTCTTTTCCTGCTTAGCCTTTTTCTTCTGTTGCTGAGTCAGTTGTGCATGGCATGCATGTCGCTTGAGATCATTCAGTCGACATTCTTCTTTGCACCCCACATATGTGCGGATAACAATATCATGTAACTCAGGGAGCATACCTGCGAGGATGGAATTGCAAAAGGTGGCTCTCCCATGCTTCAGGCTGTGCACTGATATGCCCTGGCTGCTCCAGCCCACTATGTTCGTTAAAGATAGCAGTCAATCTGGATACATAGTCATCGACCTGTTCTTCTGGTTTTTGTTTGCAGCTGGCTATTTTAGACATATCAACCTTGGGAGGAAAGGCTCTCCTCAGTGCATCACCTAGCTCAAAGAGCGCATCTCAATACTTCATGTTTTTAGCATGAGCCCAATCTACGTGAACAATTTTCAACTCAGGCCTGGGAATACGTTGGGAGATTTTAAACAGATCTCCTGGCCCAAGTCTCTTTGCCAAAATCCTTCATATTTCAACTCCCGTGGGTCGGAATTCTTGACAAAAATTCTGAAATTGTTCAATAAATTTAATTCCAGAGTTGCGTGGATCTGGCAGGTGTTCTACAGCCCTCTTACATCAGCTGCTGTCCATGGCCGATGCACGAGGATAGGACCATCCGGTCCAGCCACCTCGACCATGGGAAAGGTCGAAGCAGTCGGTGTGTCAGTCTTAGAGGCTTGTTGTCTGGTCTGCATGGTGTGTGTTGATGACTTAAATGCTGGTGGTGCGAAAGGTGGCAGTGATGCAGGCAGCAGGACATCTCCATATTCTTCCTTCTCTTCTTCTTTCACATGTTGATCTGGTTCGTCGTATCCTCCCATTGCTCCGAACACGGCAGGCTTTCGTTGAAAGGGACAGGAGTCCAGGTCGGGATTCACCTTCAGGGCCTGCAGTTCTGTAACAGGATACACAGAAGTGGGTGCAGTAAGGGGTGAAAGAACATATGGTGGTGGACCTTGTATTTTCTTCATTTTCTGTTTTTCACTATTCTTTCTCTCTGGTCATTCCTTCTGACACTGCAATCTCTCTAGTCTGTCAGCTTCTACTTTCCAGTTACTCAAACACTTCCTATGTTTTTCTATTTCTTCTAAATCCTTTACCTTTACGCTCTTTCCCTTTTTCATTTGTGACTCCTTGTAGTCTAATTTACTTTCCAACTGTCTTATCTCTTTCATGCTCAGGGATCCCCCTTTAGGGAACCCAAATTCATTTGTCCATACATTAAGACAATCAATACATTCAGAGCCATATTTTGAGGTCATAATGGTGACGATGGGGCCTCCTGGAGGAGTCAGCGACTTAGACTTCCCTATTCCCATTTTCCAAAAATGGGTGAGAGCTCTCTTTTATTCTCACAGGCGTCCCCGGAGAAGAGTGATTCGATTTTAAGCCTCAATCACTCCAGAAAGACTTGTACCCTAAGTACAGAGATCGGACTCTTGCCAATCCCAAATTGATCCCAAATTGATCCCAGATCAATTTTGGTCAATCTTGATCTAAGGTTGGACTCTTAAACCAACCCTGTCAGTCTGGTCACCACTCGCCAGGTCTTACCCCTTCACCACACTATGCCTCTTTTCTCTTTTTTTTTTTTTGTTCTCCAAAAAAAACTGAAAGTGTCTCACCAAATTTCTTTTTCTTTTGTGTTCGTTGAATCCCAACGCCCGGTGATCACGGACAAAATGATCAGTCCTCCCGTCTCTTAATTGTTGATCGAGGTTGGAGGCCGGATTTCTTTTCTAATCCAGGGAAGCCACTCCACTGGTCACTGTCCGGACGACTGGTCGGGGGATCCTGTTCGTGACGCCAAGTTTGTCGTGGAAATATGATAAAGACTGAGAACACGATCAGTATTAAATGAGAACTTTATTCTTGGCTGAGGAGAGACAACAGTGTGAGTACAAGAGTCGCAAAGTTCTCTCTGCTGATAATACATTTAACTGCTCCTTTTGTAGACAGGGCAGATCTGCCTTTTCCAATATGGCGGCGACGTTGGCGTACGATTCAGCGCTCAATGCGGCGTCTATCTATATATGTCTATGGGACAAACACTATTCATCCTAACATGAAGGGTGTGATGCATTCAATTTTGCTTTAAGGCAACTGCCTCTATTTCAGTTATATATTTGAGCCCATTACCTTTTTAATACATTAAACATAAAAATACACATTAGCATGTTGGTTGTGAAATAGTTTAAACTCATATTTTAACCACCAGGCTACAATACTATTAGAAAAATAATATCCAGGATACATTGTGTGCAGTGTAGTGATACTAAAGATACCTTAAGTTTATGATGCTTGTGCTGTGTCACCTTGTTCACATGGAGTGCTCTGATAATTGGAAGATTACAAATCACATGAGAGTAGAATGTAATTTTTTTCGCTAAACATAAAAGTGTACAAATATTGATTAAAGCAGTGTTCTCACTAGGATTTATTTCTTGTTATCCAGAGTTATAAGAACACAGAACAAAAAGGAACGGAAAAGTGACTGGATTGTGAATTTTAAAGTCCAGCTGGAATTTCAAAACTATTTTTTTCTTTTTCTGTTTTTCTTGTCTCAAACAAGATAGTTTGAAGGGAGTTTAACCAAGGACATGTAGGCATTCTTCTTCATTTCTATTCTCTGTTGTTGACCCTCCTGCTGACAAAAAGACAGAGAAAACACCTCTCTTGTGTTGTTGTGATTGAAAGACCTTGGATTTGTTTGTTGCTGTCAAACTCTAAAACAACATGCTGGGGAATCTGGGGACTTTTTTTAGCAACATTTACCATCACCAGATTAAGAATCCCTGAAGACTTAAACATCCACTGCTGTCAGATGTCCTGTTTGTCTTTTGTCTTGTTTTTTCTAGAAGGCTACTCATGCTGTGTTCAGCCAATTTGAAACAAGAGACTTCATTAGCAACTATCAGTTTTCACAACTTATGTGTTTAATAGACCATTATTTTTAGGCTCTGCTTGGTGTAAGCACCACCAAAAATCCACTCAGCTCCCCATCTGTTTCAACCAGTTTCTCCAGAAAGGGTCACTTTTTTTCGGGTCACTAACAACCTTTCAGACCTTAAAATAATTATAAATTAATTGTGTGATAAATTGTTTCTGTCTTTTGCCCTAAGCCTGGTCAAACTGAATGGAAACTGTTTAGCACAGAGGATTTGCAGTATTAAAAAGGATTGAATGAACAATGAAGAGAGAGTCTTTCATAACCCATAAATTGCATGTCTATCAACACCTGTGTGTCTCTGAGCAGACTGACCCTCAGCCACCTCTTTTTAAGTAGCTGAAGAAATTATATATATATATAGTTTCAAGTAGACAGAAGCTCTCTGGTGCATGAAAAAAAGCTGAAAGAAACTTTTGATCTTTTTCAACACAATACATTTCTTTGGAAGTTCTTGATGAAAGCATTAGCTCTAATGAAATTTCTCTCACCCCCTGACTTTTTTACTCTATAGATGAATTTCACTGGAGGGCTTCATACCTAAATGAATAGAACAGAATAGGTTGTTTGCCAGTGACTCACAAAAAGATATATATGACCATTGGTAAGTACCAGCAACAGGGGTACGTAAGTCATGTGATGGTTAGATGGTTTGAGTTTGGTTAAATTTGGTTAAATTGGATTGTGCACCAAAACTATTTGAAGGAAAAAAAAAACACTTTATGTTACTAAGCTGACTTCATGACTTTTGTTTTCACGCACGACACAACATCCAGTGGGTGTCTTTTTTCACTCTAACTTCTCCTGTCATAATTATAATAATTAATTAATATGGCCACTAGAGGTCCCCACCAAACAATAAACATAAATATGGGTCATAATAAGCCTCCAGCATAAATGACCTATACAAGTGTTTTCCTGGTAGGCACAGGCTGGACCTTCAACTGTACAGCCCAACACCACAATGATCCTCTAGGATGCTCAGGGAGAAGGTTTTATATCAACCACCCGTTGACTTTACTCCACCACAAGTACCGACGTCTAGATTCGACAGGAATCCTGTCCTATCTCTTGTTTTCGTATGGACTTATGCTTAATGAAGATGTATCATTGATAGAGCCCAATCGTCAGTCAAAGTCTTTTTCCTTTGCTTACTTCAATAGATTTGGCTACATGCTTTACTTAATTGCTCCTAATTGACATGACATGGTTTGAATCCTATCTACAAAGAAGACATTGCGATTCTTCCAAGAAAAGCAGCATTGGACCGCCTCGGTAGCTTAATGGTTACAGCCCATGCCACATAACTGCAACATCTAATTGTGGACGTTTTGCTGTCATATGCTCCTTTTTCTTCCCTAATTTACCATCTGGTGCAGTTAAGGTGAAAAAACAAACAAACAAACAAAAAACATGACAGCATCAGAGACAATATAGATTTATCTTGAAATCAAAAAAGCCCTCTAGCCTCAGTAATTAGGACGCTTGTCTGTTGCGAGCACATACAGGTCAGGTTGGTTGGATGGGTTCACAAAACATTTCCATTGGGCTTCTTTGAAATGCTGCTTACTTACTGTTTCAATCCTCAACATGATTTTTTTTTTATATTTTAATGTACTTTAGAAGGTTTGCTGAAAGAGTCCATACTCTAGTTCAGTATCCAAATGCTTTAACAACACCTCTACCAGAGCGACATACTGTACCAGTGATTATATCAAAGCACTTAAAAATGGTTCTGGATGAGTGCCTCCACAAAGAAACCAGTGGAGACTGGTGTCATCCAAAGTTTATCAGGGACAAACAGCAGCTACATTTTCACGCACAATGGAAATAAAGTGAAAAATCAAGTGGCCTACTTTCAGTCAGGCGTAAACTAACTCCACCTTAACCTGCCTACATTAAAAATTACAATCAGCTTTTAAAGGTTTTTAGTACTATACACTATTTACGAAGCAATGTGTAGTGACTAGCCACATGGTAAATGGCAAATTATCTATAGCTCCTTTCTGTCACACCGCAGTGAGGTCAAGCTGGGGTTTTGTCTTGTCTTGTCACTTCCTGTTTTATTTTGAAAGATAACTCTCCTCTCGTTTCAGGTCACTTGCCTTTCCTCATGTGTCACCGTTCTGATTGTCTTCCCCGCCCTGATTGTTTCCACCTGTTCCCCATTACCTCGTGTATATATTGTCTGCGTCTCCCTTTGTCCCGTGCCGAAGTGTCTCGTCTGTCTCAGCCTACACCAAAGCCTCGTCTCGTGAACCATCCCACCAAACATCGGACGTCGGAGAGACGTGCAGATCATGTCAGTATTGGGTCGGTCCGTCGGAGACCACACCTACACGTCGGTACGACGTTCAAAATAGGTCAGATATTTGACGTCTATATTGGACCTTTTTATAGCAACGTTAAGAATTTGGACGTCATCTGAAGACCACATCTAGATGTTAATTTGACGTACAAAATAGATCCAAGATTTAGACGTCATTATTGGACCTGTTTTAGACGTAAATATGACGTTCACATTTGAACCTCATCTGGACGTCTGTTAAGGACCAGATCTAGACGTCATTAGAGCATGCAAAATAGATCCAAGATTTAGACGTCATTATCGGACCTGTTTTAGACGTTAATATGACGTCGACATTTGTACCTTATCTGGACGTCTGTTATGGACCTCATCTAGACGTAAATTTGACGTTCAAAATAGATCCAAGATTTAGACGTCATTATCGGACCTGTTTTAGACGTTAATATGACGTCGACATTTGTACCTTATCTGGACGTCTGTTATGGACCTCATCTAGACGTTAATTTGACGTTTAAAATAGATCCAAGATTTAGACGTCATTATCGGACCTGTTTTAGACGTTAATATGACGTCGACATTTGTACCTTATCTGGACGTCTGTTATGGACCTCATCTAGACGTTAATTTGACGTTCAAAATAGATCCAAGATTTAGACGTCATTATCGGACCTGTTTTAAACGTTAATATGACGTTGACATTTGTACCTTATCTGGACGTCTGTTATGGACCAGATCTAGACGTCATCAGAGCATGCAAAATAGATCCAAGATTTAGACGTCATTATCGGACCTGTTTTAGACGTTAATATGACGTTGACATTTGTACCTTATCTGGACGTCTATTAAGGACCTCATCTAGACGTTAATTTGACGTTCAAAATAGATCCAAGATTTAGACGTCATTATCGGACCTGTTTTAGACGTAAATATGACGTTCACATTTGAACCTCATCTGGACGTCTGTTAAGGACCTCATCTAGACGTCATCAGAGCATGCAAAATAGATCCAAGATTTAGACGTCATTATCGGACCTGTTTTAGACGTTAATATGACGTCCACATTTGAACCATATCTGGACGTCTGTTAAGGACCTCATCTAGACGTTATTATGACGTCCACTGGACATCTGTTAATAGAATGTAATTTTGACACCTGAAACGCACATGTGTATCTAATCAACATAGGTACAGGCTAGTATTAACTAAAATATGTTTAATGATCACCATATAATCGATTTTGTAAAAGTTTGTATTTGATTTTGTATGGATTTCAAAAAGGAGATGAAAGACACATGATGTAAATAAACATGGACACAAAAGGTGATGCCTTGGGAGTATTGTATTATATATTATATTAGTTAGGGAAAAAAATATATATTTTTACTGGTTTTCTACAGAAAATATACATTGCCCTGCTGTAATAAAATCGTGTACTACTTTTAACAGTAAAATACTAATAACAATAACAATTATTTATTTGGTTTAATAAAAGTCACGTCACATTCAGGTTTTCTGCCTGTAAGTAGACCTGACAGAGTTGAGAAGTGCTGTGCCTCCCTGCACCTAGTCTGATTGCACATGCGCAGTAGAAATCTGCCGGTACTTCGGAGGCGGCAGATTTGAACGGACCAATCAGCACGCTGCATCTGAGGACCCGCCGGACTCTGAGTTTGTGCAGAGACTTTCTTATCCACCCTTATCCATCAGAGCTGCTCTCTCTCTCAGGTATGGAAATATTGCAGAACATTTCAGAAAGCTAATAGTTTAAATTGCACTCAGTTAATTGAAAGGAGATTTAAGGTGAAAAGAAGAGAGAGAAAAAAACGTTGTTTTTGCTGTATGCAAACCGTGGCGTTAGGCTATTTAAGATGTATTCATGTAACGTATGTGCAGAAACAGTTAAATCTGTTAAAGCATTTGTTCTCTATTGCAAACTGCATAGCAATGAACCGAGGTGTATGTTCAAGTGTGTTGCAGCTAGTTGCAAGCAGGTGTGTACTGGTTATGCAGCATTAAAAGCGCACTTCTATTGTCATCATGCCAACAGTTACTCTGGACAGAACTTGAACGAGATTAAAATGCACAGTTTCACTTTGTGAACAGCAGTGTGAGGGAAAAAAGCTTTGGGTGTTCACTTGTAGGAGCATATAGTAGAGGGGCGTCAAGTAACTTGCCCTGTGAGAGGGTGCACCCGTGTGTTAAGTGTAAAATCTGTCTTTACCTCTCACATGTCGAGAAAACATAAAAATTGTTTGTAAAATGTGATTTGTGAAACAGGTAATGAAGATGCTCAGAGTGCTGCAAGTGCTACCACAGAATCCAGTGTGCCAGATGCAGAAGACACAGTCACAGATGGACCAAAAGAGGTTGAGATGGAGGCTGTGCCAGCAACACCCTGCCTTATTGTGTGTGGTATGTCTGAACCAAGTTTACAATGTAGTTAAATGGTTGACACAGATGCACAGATCTGTAATATATATTTGTTCATGTTGTTTATTCTCAGGGTCCTCTTGCTTCACTGCTGACCGCTTCATGTTGAGCATTGATCAGAAGATTGTCAACGACCACATCACTGCCTCCCCCTGTGCCATCTGCCTGATGTTTGGCAGTTACTATTGCTTCAATATACTCGAACACTGGAGTTCCTCAGGAGGTAATTCTTAGATACATACATACATACTATATTTACCAGCAAGATAAAGAAAATATTCACCATATAGTAGGGCTGTTGGAACGACTTTCATTTTTCGAATATAATTCGACTATTAAAAAAACAATAGAATTCGAACGCAGGAATTACTAGTCAAATGTTTTTTTATTTATTTTTTATTTTTTCCCAAGACAACGTAATGACGAATTTTGTCGTTCTTCTATTCATTTTTGTTACATGAGTCTGAGTCTGACTGAATCCAAATCTCACGTTGATTTATCGCGTTACTTCAATGCTTGAACGTTATCATAGCGTTGCCTAGGAGCTACAGTATCAGAATTTAATTAATGGCGAGCGAGGAGAATTCACGGGCGGATATTACCACTCCTGAACATCACAGAAGCTTGGTATGGAAATACTTTGGATTTCCGTCAGAAAATGGAAAAATAACAAACAGAGAAACCGTAATATGCAGGCTGTGCGAGGCTCGAATGAAGTATCATACCACGACGAGTAACATGCGGACACACCTGTTGACGCTACGCCCTGGCAAGCTAGCCGAGCTAACTTCGGACACTGATGAACCTCAGCCCAAGCAGGCACGAATCACCTCTTTCATGCCTGCCTCACGGCGCTTATCAGCCGAACGTCAAAAGAAGATAACCGATAAACTGACACGATTTATCTGCAAAGATATGAGGCCGATAAACATCTCGCAGGGGTCTGGGTTTAAAGATTTCGTCCAGGAGTTAGAACCCAGGTACGCAGTTCCTTCCCGTGCAACCATCAGTGACAGAGTTGTTAAACTTTATGATGCAACAAAAGACAACATCAAAAAAATGCTATCGCCAATATACTCGGAGAATACAACGTGAGGCCCCAGTCGGTGCTGTCCATTACCACAGACAATGCGGCTAATTATAAATAACGCTGTCGAGAGGCACCTGCAAGTAGCCAATGTACCATGCATGGCCCACACTATTAACTTGGCTGTGAGGAAAGGGCTAACAGTGCGAGCTATCGAAAGCCCTATCAACAGACTGAAGGCCACAGCACTGCATTTCAAGTCAACCACGGACAGCTACCTGTTGGAATCTAAACAGAGGCTGCTCGGAGTGAAACCTGCTAAGCTGATCAATGATTGTGCCACCCGTTGGAACAGCACTTACGACATGGTGTGTCGGGCAGCGGAACAGCAAGCTCCGGTGGCAGCTGTCATCATGGAGAAGAAACTCGGTCATCTTGAGTTGAACACCAACGAGTGGAGCCTCATGGAGCAGGTGAGTCACAGACAATAAACTAACACAGCGATTTTGCATGCCTAAATTAACAAACCAATAATCATTAACAGGCCATAACATGTTCAGCGTGACAGAGGAGCAGAATATTAGGCCCACCGTCAAATATTCTTACAGTAGCCTATTTATGTTTTTTCTGTAGGTGAGCTCATTGCTACAGCCTTTTAAAGTGGCCACGGAGGCATTATCAACTGACCGATTTCCAACCACATCAGCCGTTCTCCCCCTTAAGTACGTGCTTATGTCACATCTTCAGCCATCTACCGGTGATCCTCAAGCACTCAATGACATGAAAACTAAGATCTCCGACGACCTCGAGAAGCGCTACAGTCATACCAAAGATGCGTTCATGCTTCTCAATTCTGCTAGTTACCTTGACCCCCGGTTCCATCGACTGATTCATCTGACCGGAGAACAACAGCAGGAGGTGCGCGATAAAGTACATAGAGAGATGAGGTTGATTGCGGAGGATGAAGAGCACGCGGAGAATGAAGAGGGAGCAGGGGATGGAACCCCTCTGGGTGCTATGGGGTCCCTTTTGGGGAATGTTTATCGCCAGTTTGCTGGTCCAGGTGGTACTTTGGACAGTGGACTTGTGCTACAGCAAGAGATGCGCATGTACGATGCTGAGACACCAATACCTAGCGACAGCAACCCATTGTCGTGGTGGAAGACGTCAGGAACCAAGTACCCTCACCTCGCCCGGCTGGCACGGCGCTACTTGAGCATCCCGGGCACCTCAGTTAGAGCAGAAAGGGTTTTTTCCACTGCTGGCATGATAGTAAATAAAAAACGCTCTGCACTAGACCCAGCAAACGTGGATCGCCTGGTGTTTTTGGCTAACAACCTTTAGAAATAGGCCTAATAAAAAGATGTGGCGTGTTAGAAATGTAGGAATGCCTGACTGTTATCGGCCCACTGCCGCCATAAGCACTTTCACTTTTGTATGTAACGTGCGCAATTTGAGTTATTTTTGAATTTGCAAAGTTGGTTATTTTTGTATGCACTTGAGTGCGCAATTTGAGTTGTAGTTATGTAAGATTTTAGTTATGTTTATGAGGCACTTTCAGTTTTGCCTGTGGGCAATTTCGTAGGCTATGTGACGCACTTTGAGTAATGAGTTGAATTTAATAGTTAATAGTTGATATATTACTTCTGTGTAAACATAAAGGTGAACCACATAACCTACCCATTCTTTTGACACCAGAGCATTTTGGTATTTAAAAAAAAAAAAAAAAAAAAGAAGCATTTTTTTAAAGGAGCAGGTTTCTCCAGCAGCCTTGACGCAGCTCAGTGTTGTATTCAGAGTTGAATTAAAATTCAGAATTGAACTTTTCCTTTTCTGCCTGATCTTTATTATTTACTTACAACAAACATCTCTTGACTTCTGGTATAGAATGTTTACTGATTACATCGGAACGCCCTCTACTGGCCAAAAGTATAATAACCCCATGCCCTACAAGGTAACCTATAGTAATGCATAAATAGGCTATATTTTAACATAAAAAATTCGAATATTATTCGAATTAAAAAAAATAATAATTAATGAAATTCGAATTCGATTAAAGAGGAAAGATGACAGCCCTACCATATAGATTCTAATGTTATTAGATACAGAAATAGAATAAATACAAAAGACAATTGAAATCGAAATAAAAACTGTGCCAAATATAAATGTACATAATTGAAACAGTGCCAATACAAACTGCAAATGTTTTGTGTTATTGTTTCTATGCTGTCGCTGAGCAGTGTTATAGTGTATATTTTTTAATGGTCATGGGGACAGAAGAGTTCTTCAGTCTGTTTGTGCAGCAGGATAGGGACAAAAGCCTGTCACTGAACACACTTCTCTGTCTAGTGAACGTTCTGTGTAAAGTGTCATCCTCTCTGTGTCCACCACGAAGCTGGATCTTGTGGTATCTTTCTGTTAAGATATTTAAAAACATAACATATTAGACACCGTAATATTTATCCTTACTTCTTTGCCTCAAGGTGTTTCTTTTTAATAAAATTTACTGTTACAAATTTAAAGATCTGAACAGCAAGAACAGTCAGTAGCATTTTAGCTTTTACTTGCTATTTCAGAAAAGATAGAGTGCTGCCCACATCCGTTAGAAAGTTCTTATTACTGTGCATTTATGTCAATTTCATGTAGCATGTTCTGTGTATTCGGTGTGTACACAGTGTTGTGATAAGTTTGTACAGCCTCACAAGCGTTCATTAAATTAAAAATTACAATGAAAAAGATGTTTTTCGGATGTTTTATGTACAACGTGCTTATAGTTTTTTTTCTTTCATGTTTTCACCATTAGACAAAAATAGTAACTTATTGTTTCTCTGCTTTAATCAAGTAAATTTGCACTTTTAAATTTACAGTTAATCCTTTCGTATTTCATGACACAAACTGTAATTTTCTTTAATGTTTTAATGTTAATTTTTAAGCAAAACAAGTTTTTTCCAGGGGTAAAAACCTGTAGTTTTACAGAACATTATGGATTCTGGTTGCTCTGGTTGTACGTCAGGTGAACGTCCAAACTGGAGGTCGGCAGGACGTCCGAAAAAGACGTAAAAAAACTTTCATTCTGCACCGTCAGGCGACCTGATTTCGACGTCGAGAAATGACGTTAAATATACGTCGTTTCAA
This sequence comes from Collichthys lucidus, assembly GCA_004119915.2. NCBI lineage: Eukaryota > Metazoa > Chordata > Actinopteri > Sciaenidae > Collichthys > Collichthys lucidus. The sequence goes on along the minus strand of CM014085.1, from coordinate 1,242,591 downwards.
CGTCTCATTGCGCAGTGGATCATTCCTGCTGGCAGTGATCATGACTAACCAAACATATCAGCAGCAAACAAAGTTTGTGTCCGAAACAAAACTCAGAAATAAAGTGGCGGTGTGCTCAATGCTGTTCTTGGAGAAGGAAAACAGGAGCCTGATGCTTAAGCATCAAAATATAAAAAAAATGGATTATGGACCAAAAGGATTATAAATTAACTGCTGATGCAAGCCAGGCTACAGATGTCACATGTCACTGATCATAAAAAGAAAGGAAAAAATGGAAACCTTTTACTTTGATTAACAAACCATACTGCGGCAGAAGCTCCGAGTGATGGTCAGCGCTTTAATCCAGGCACCGTATAGGATGATTTAGATCCGTTGAGGTTAGCCCGCAGCTTCGTCTGGTCGGACAGGCACCGAGTCGTCATTTCCAGCTGCAGGTGAGACTCGTGGAGCCGGTAGGGAGCTGATGAAATCCTCAGCCTCCTCCACGGACAGGAAAATCTCTGTTTTGCCGGCCGCTTTGATTTCAGTGTGGCGGGGTAGAGTAGAAAAAACTCCACTCCTTTGGCTCGGGCCATGTTCATGGCTTGGGTAATATGAAGGTAGATTAGTGCCATATATCTGAAGAAGAGCAGACTATGATTTGCACTTGTAAAACCCGTAATTCGCAACTTGTAAAGGTGCATCTCAGAGTTTGTAAGTGTAACTTCAGATCCACACATCTGCAAAAAGCAAACTGCAAGCATATTTCACAACTTGTGAAAGCGCGTCTTCGAATTTGCACTTGTAACTTCAGATCTGCAAAGCTGCACAACATGATTTGCATGCGCAGGTTCCTATTTGCTCGCTCAGTTGCGTCATCCTTCTCACGTGAATTTTGGCACGATTCTCTCGGATGGATTTGAAGGAAACGATTTGCGAGCAGAGACCAGGAATGCCTGTTTTACCACTCTTGTCCAAGAGGTGGCAGTGTGGTTATTGGATAATATATCAATAAACGGCTCCGTTTTTTATTTATTTTTTTATTTTATTATTGCAATAAGACAGAGTATTACAATGACACGTGACAGGTAGAACAGAAATTGCTGATCATTACATCAAGATAAAGTCAGTAAAAAAAAAACAAGAGATAAAAAACATACATAGACATACAAGAGGAATATATCTTAAAGAACATTTAGAAGCTTTGTGTTTTTCTTATTATGTACAAGTTTAAGAGATTTGAGAAGAGAGGAAATTTCTAAAATAAAAATATCAAAGAGAGGTTGATTCTCTTGCCATTTCTGTTTATGAATGAAAAATTTGGCTTGTAGAACATAAAAGTTAACTAAAAATTCAAATGATGAATCTGTAGAGTTCTCATAATAAAAGAAGATGTCTTTGAGAGTGAAGACATAATGGCCCTGTTGTGCAAAAAGGTGAAAACTAAGGTCTATTAGAAATTTCTTAACAGTATTGCACTCAAAAAATAAATGTACAAGTGTTTCATCTTCCTTATTACAAAAAGAGCAATGTAAATCTAGGTCTATGTCAGTATATTTTGAAATATTAACATTTGTAGGGTAAATCTTGTGGAGAATCTTAAAATGGACTTAATAAACGGCTCAGTGGTGGTGGTGGGTGGCTGGCCATGACTCTTGGTCTACGACACGGCGCCAGGAGAACATGGAGAGAAGTGTTCAACAACGTGTAAGTAACATTATGGTTTACACGTTGTTGAACACTTCTCTCCATGTTCTCGTGGCGCCGTGTGTCGCAGACCATGATTCATGGACAGCCGTTTATTGAGATAATCCCTGACTTTTGCATGGCCAATAACCACACTGCCACCTCTTGGACAAGAGTGGTAAAACAGGCATTCCTGGTCTCTGCTCGCAAATCGTTTCCTTCAAATCCATCCGAGAGAATCGTGCCAAAATTCACGTGAGAAGGATGACGCAACTGAGCGAGCAAATAGGAACCTGCGCATGCAAATCATGTTGTGCAGCTTTGCAGATCTGAAGTTACAAGTGCAAATTCGAAGACGCACTTTCACAAGTTGTGAAATATGCTTGCAGTTTGCTTTTTGCAGATGTGTGGATCTGAAGTTACACTTACAAACTCTGAGATGCACCTTTACAAGTTGCGAATTACGGGTTTTACAAGTGCAAATCATAGTCTGCTCTTCTTCAGATATATGGCACTAATCTACCTTCATAGGGTAAAAGCTTGTAGCCTGATAGTGTAGCCGCTGTAGTCAGGTGAGAAGCGAACCGGCCGTCCATTCATAAACTAAATTATAATTCATTTGAAAGTCTTGTTCTTAGCCTCACTCACGCAACCTGGAAAACATCACAGCCAATTTTATTTGTTACAGTATATCGAGCTCCAGGTCCTTATTCTGAATTTTTATCTGAATTTGCAGAATTTGCATCAGGCTTGATCCTTAAAACAGATAAAGTAATTATTGTAGGTGATTTTAACATTCATGTTGACAACCACAATGATAGTCTTAGTACTGCGTTTATCTCTCTATTAGACTCAATTGGCTTTTTTCAAAGTGTAAATATAAACTGACTCATTGTCTGAACCACATTTATGATCTTGTTCTCCCATATTTGACATTGATCATCTAATTGTCTTTCCACAGAATCCTCTTCTGTCTGATCATTTTCTAATAACCTCTGAGTTCATATTACTGGACTATAAGCCTTTGTGCAGAAACTCCTACAGCAGATGTGATAGTGCTGTAGCCAAATTTAAGGAAGTGATTCCTTCAGCATTGAATTCAATGTCTAACTGTAACAAAGGACTTGTCTGCTTCCTTTAGCCCCTCACAAATAGATCATCTTGTTGATAGTATTACAGGCTCATTACGGACAACTCTAGACTCTATTGCACCTCGGAAAAAGAAGACAATTAAACAAAGAAGGCTAGCACCATGGTATAGCCACCAGACTCGTAAATTAAAGCAAGAGGCACGTAAATCTGAATGCAAATGGTGTGCCACTAAACTGGAAGAATCTCATCTAGTCTGGCAAGATAATCTCAAAACATACAGGAAGGCTCTCCGTAATGCCAGAGCAGCCTACTACTCTTCTTTAATTGAGGAGAATAAGAACAACCCCAGGTTTCTCTTCAGCACTGTAGCCAGGCTAACAGAGAATCACAGCTCTACTGAACCATCTATTCCTTCAGGTTTAAGTAGCAATGACTTCATGAGCTTCTTTAATGATAAGATTATAACTAGACAAAATCCATCACCTCTTGCCCTCAACAGGCATTGATCTGCATTCTGATACAGCAAGTTTGGAACAGCTGTAAAACCTGTTATGTATTTAGAAAGTTTTTCTCCCACCGACCTTCATCAAATAACTTTAATTATTTCTGCAGCTAAGCCGTCAACCTGTCTCTTAGACCCCATCCCAACCAGGCTGCTCAAGGATGGTTTACCTCTAGTTAGTCATTCTTTATTGGATATGATTATCTGATCTGTCTTTATTATAAGGATAGGCACCACAGTCCTTTAAGGTAGCTGTAATTAAACCTCTTCTTAAAAAGCCCACTCTAGACCCAGAGGTCTTTGCCAACTACAGACCGATATCAAACCTTCCCTTTCTCTCTAAGATAATTGAGAAAGCTGTAGCTAATCAGCTGTGTGACTCTCTCCATAACAATTGTCTATCTAATTTTCTGATCTGATATCAGATTTTAAGTCAGGATTTAGAGTGCATCATAGCACAGAGACCGCATTAGTCAAAGTTACAAATGACCTCCTAAGGGCATCAGACAAAGGACTCATCTCTGTACTTGTCCTGTTAGATCTTAACGCTGCATTTCACACCATTGACCATTAAATTCTTTTACAGAGACTGGAAGATCAAATTGGCATCAAAGGAACCGCCCTAAGCTGGTTTAAGTTTTTTTCTTAGATCGATCTCAGTTTGTTCACGTCAATGATGAATCCTCCATGCATACCAAAATTTGTCATGGAGTCCCACAAGGTTCTGTACTTGGACCACGTCTATTCAGTTTATATATGCTTCCTTTAGGGAACATTATTAGGAATCACTCACAATTTTCATTGTTATGCTGACGACACCCAATTATATTTATCGATCAAGCCTGATGCAACCAATCAGTTAACTAAACTCCAAACATGCCTTAAGGATATAAAAAAAATATATTTTTTGATGTTAAATTCAGACAAAACTGAAGTTCTTGTAATTGGACCCAAACACCTCAGAAACTCTCTTTCTAGAGACTTAGTTAAGAAGAAAATATACTTTATTAATCCCTCATGGGGAAATTCATTTTTCACTCTATTTTTTATTAACATGCATTTTAACCCCCCCACACACACATGCAGTACATTGGTATAGACATGCAAATGTGGAGGGAGAGATGGTGGAGCCAGACCAACGCCCAGTGAGCAGTTGGGAGGGGGGTTGTTGTTTGTTGTTGGTTGTTTTTGATCAGGATTTGTCCTTTAATGTCCATATAAAACAAATTTCGAGGACTGGATTCTTCCACTTACGTAACATCGCTAAAAATCAGACACATTGTCTCTCAAGCGGATGCAGAAAAACTAGTCCACGCACATTTGTTACTTCAAGGCTGGACTATTGTAACTCTTTGTTTTTTAGGCTGCTCTAATAAGTCTCTTAGGACTTTGCAGTTAATTCAGAATGCTGCTGCACGTGTTCTGACAGGAACCAAGATCAGAGATCACATCTCTCTCATTTTAGCTTCCTTGCATTGGCTACCTAGTAAATCTAGAATAGAATTTAAAATTCTTCTCCTTACTTACAAAGCTCTTCATGGTCAGGCACCATCATATCTAAAAAAAGCTCATAATACCTTACTACACCTCTGGAACACTGTGCTCTCAGGACGCTGGGTTCCTTGTGGTTCCTATAGTCTCCAAAAGCACATTTGAAACAGATTTTCTACGTGTTGAAAAGGGTTGTGACTAGTAATAGTAGTAGTGTGGATTACCCTCCACATTTCATATAGCAATAATTGTTATAAACTCTGCAGCAGCAGGGTTCATTGATTTGATCTGATCAGGCTTAATGTGCCAGTGCTATGAGCTGCAGATTCTACTGTTGCGGTGCATGAGACATAGACTTAGCTGTGTCATAGTAGTAGTAGTAGTAACAGAGTAAATCTGTTAATATCAGCAATGAGGTAGATACCAGCTTTATGAAGTGAAAGAAATCTTAATTAATGGCAAAGCTGCCTGCAAAGTCACATTACTGACTGCTAAACAGAGCTTGTTGTCTAGGAGTATGACTCTTGATTTGGGTGCCAGTGGTTGGGGGTTCAAGTCCTTGACAAACTTTATGTTTAATGGCATTTGCTTCTTCCATCACCAGGTGGAGGGATGAATAGTTCTTCTATCTATAAATCACAGATTACCACTAAACCCCGAAGATGACCTCTAGCATGCAAAATACAACAGTGACTTGCTCAGTCAAACACATTATGCTGTTTACTAATCAATACAGGAGAAAATGTCCTGCTGGCAAAGTGATTCTTTAGGAAGAGAAGATTGTAGCAGCTTCACTGGGGAAATCAAACCACCACGAGTATCCTCACAGAATAGAAAAATCTAAATAAGAACACAACAAAATGTCTACTACACACGTCTGTAGTTCGCCTCACCTCTGAGAGTTTGTGTCTTTGGGGAACTCTCACAGCTTTACGCAGCATGCAGCAGCACACAGACAGTTAGGAGCAAGCTGCTAATTAGATTTATTTTAATTTAGAGGCTAAAGAGCCACCCTACCCCAAGAGGCCAAAATTGTTCACTAAATATACACAAGCCCAAGTTGAGCAGCATTCACAAAACTTAATTAAAATTCACTCATCAAAAATGTCACAGAAAAAAAAAATCTTCATAAAAAATTTAAAAAAAAAGTACATACTATCTAAAGCTTCCTTCATGGAAATCAGTAAAATGACAGAATGCTTACATTGTATTACTTCACTGGACTATGATTTCATCCTGACATGGAGACTCAACAAGATCATTTTGTCTTGATATTTGATACATGAACACAGCCACTACATTTTATGCAGGATAATGACAAAAAAGAGAAATGACAGTGAAGAGTGTGACCTGTGTTAACATGTAGAATGATAGAAGGCTGGGGTGAGACAGGGACAGAAATCCAGCCACTGTGGACAAACAATCTGTGGCAGCATGTTGTAGCATGGTTTGAGAATGAATGTGGTCCAGCGTTGAGGGTGGGGCTCTGTGGACACCAGGCAGACTGCTGCGGTGGGGTTCAGTCTAAAAACTATTACGTGCCTCTGTGGGTCGATGCTGCTGAGCCAGCTTCCCGTAGCCCCCTCTGGCTGGGTCGTAGTCCTGCCTGTACTCATCTCTCACCTATGCAGGAAACAAAAACACAGCCCATCATAATATGCACGTTCATTACTGCAGTCTCTTAAAAGGCCATGGTTAATCATACATTTATTTTGGAAGTTCTTTCTCTTTCTAAATATTCTTATGGATTCAAATGTCATCATATACAATATTGATTTTTTGAAAGCCATTTCTGTACAAGTAATTTTTAAATGTCATTCTTTGCTGTGTTTTACAGTGTCCTACAGAAAAGTCTACACTTTTTCACTACACCGAAACCAGTCACATTGTGTCATGTCATGGTGAATGTTTTATTTTGTACAATGTGACGTGTCTGGGTTGCTTTGAATAGAAACTGTTTAACTTATGTGTGTTTTTGGTTTGAAGCTGCTCTAAAGTTTGTTAGATTAAATCACATTTTTATGCCAACAGCACTCAGTGTTTCTCACTGAACTGTATCTTTGACAGAGAGCCATGATGTCCCTCCTCACTCCACTGATACTGAGAAATAAAAATCATGTTCAGAAATGTTTGTGATATTGATCAACTGAGTCTAGATAATGCTGAAGTGCTGGGGCTGTGTTCAGTCTGTAGACGTTTCATTCTCTCAGGTTTATTCTGAAATTATGGGAGCTAAGCTACATTTTACAATTGAAAAGCAACATCAGCGCTCTTGTCGACAAAGTAATGGTAATAGTGTTTTCAAATGACCTCAAACCTAGTGGCACCTCAGATTTCTCATATTCCTTGTTATTTGTCACTGACACTAATGATATGCATGAAGCAAATAACTGGTGATATATCAGCATGTATGAATTATTGACTGAGTTGGTAGCTTCCTAATGTTATCAGCTCCTTCTGAGCTCATCAAGCTTAAAACAAATGTGGTCTAGCTAAGTGCATCATGTCCATCCTTTGAGAGGCCGAGTGTCTGAAGCTGACAGCAGTGTGTCTGTTTTTATAGCCAATTTACACCAGGCATGGATGCGAGGGATTCCGTGTGTTGCAGTCACCGGAGCTAATTGCAGCTTGACAGAAACAAAATAAAACTCTTCAACAATCACCAACTCTAGTTTGGTTGAAATAAAATGATGGTGATAGCCGGTATATTTGTTTAACCCTTGTGCTCCCCTTGGTACATTTTATGCACTTTTCACTTGAAAAAAACTCTATAATTTTGCCTGTGTTAATGGTAGTAAGACAAATCTTTCTACGGTTTTGGGTTTTTTATCCAATTTTAAAAGACCAACCTTAGATTTAATAACAGGGCTATGGTACACTGTGTAGAAACGGCATGGCAGTAAAACACATAATTACAACTAAAAAGGTCTGGGTGTGTTGGTATTGATGTAAAAGTGTGGTATGAATGTGTGTATTGAGAATATTATTTGTGTGTGTGTGTGTGTGTATGTCCACAGAGAACAAGACAAAGTGTGTGCACAGGGAAAAAGAGTCTTTTTTTTGCTCACCACATTTTGCACATTCCCATCTCTCTCCCTCTTTCTTATGCCCACAGACCCTCACGCCCCCAGCACACACACACGCTCATGCACACACGCACACACACACACACACAAACTCACGCACACACACTCATGCACACACACACACACACACACACGCACACACACACACAGAGCCCCATACAAAAACAAAAAACAGAACCAGAGTGATCAGTCGAAATCAAAAGGTTTAAGAGGCCAAAGATCAAATAAGCACTCAACTACCAAAGCAAAGTCTTTTTTGGTTTTGGTTTTCAGTGCAGCATGTATACTCAGGTTTACACAGGTGCTGTAAATTTGATGTCACCCCAGTAACTGTACTTGTACTTATGGGGCTGTTTCTCTTACAGAATCAGAATCAGAAGTACTTTATTAATCCCTGTAGGGAAATTGTTTAAACTTTTACTTTTATTATGGTGTCAGGCCTATTTATCGTATACCAGGGATCATGGATCAATTAGCTTATATCAAAATACTTGAAGAGGTCATACTGCCTTATGCTGAAGAGGGAATGCCCTTGAAATGGGTGTTTCAAAAAGACAGCCCCAAACACACCAGTAAGCGAGCAGCATCTTGGTTCCAGACCAATAAAATTTAGGTTATGGAGTGGGCAGGCCAATCCCGGACCTTAATCCAGTAGAAAACCTGCGGGGTGGCATCAGAAATGCGGTTTCTGAGGCAAAACCAAGAAATGCAGAGGAATTGTGCAAGGTTGTCAAATCATCCTGGGCTGGAATACCTGTTTACAGGTGCCAGAAGTTGGTCGACTCTATGCAGCACAGATGTGAAGCAGTTCTCAAAAACAGTGGTTATACAACTAAATATTTCATTAGTGAAATTTTTAATATTTTTTAATATTTTTTCAGTTTATTGAGTAAATATTTGAGTATATTTGAGTTTTTAATGACAAATGCAGACACTGCTATTTTTTTAAACAGCCCGCCCAATATAATTTTTTCCTTCATTTTCTGTAAAATAATTAAACTAGTGGTACTTTTTTCTTCATGTTTTTGATGTAAAATATAATGTGCAGTGTTCCCAATGAATGGAAATAAAAAAAATAAAAATAAAAAAAAGAAGGAGGAGAAGGATTTTGACATTTACTCACGTTTAAAAAAAACACCGCTAATATTTTGAACAAAACTGTATCTGTATGTGTATGTGACGAACAGCTGGTCCCTTTTAAGGGCCTCTGTTCATTCAATACATTCCCAGCAAACCGGCAAAATATGGTTTCGAAGTCTGGGTGCTGTGTGACGTGGAGACCTCATATGCCTGGAAAATGCAGGTGTATACTGGGAGGTCTCCAGGAGCAACAAGAGAGGTCAACCAGTAGGGATGTAACGATACATCGTGACACGATTAAAATCGGTACAAATGCGTGACGACTCGCACCGGTTCACAGAAAAAATGAATCGCGATTCTTGGCGAATGAGAGAGTAAGTTTTTTTTAATTAGAAATAGGTCACGTTGTGGCTGCAGCTTCCACTGCCGCGTCTGCTTTTCTGTGTCTCACACACACACACACCCCTACACACATGCGCAGTAGTGGTAGTCGGCGTCAGGCCTGACTGTACAGTAAATGATACCATGACACAGACCCTCCAGGAATTCACTATGTTGCGATTTGCAACTTCAACGCAACTTCAGTGAATCCCCGTGAATTCAGGGCGGTGTTGCAATTTTAACCAATCACCGCAACTTCTCCGCAACTTCCGCGCAGTCTGCACGGGGGACTAAGCACGGGTCAGGTTCGGCCGCACGGTGCGGGAGGATCCGCTCGTGGGACCTCTCCCCGGCGCTGGCGGAGGTGCGCCGCGACCGGCTCTGCGTTTACAGCGCCCGGACCTCGCCGTTTCCCGGGGCCGTGGACTCTCATCAAAGGGTTAACGAGCTATCATCTTAATTGTTTTTATTTTCAGTTAGCTCATACTTCAAGCTGAAAGATAATGGTCAGATCAGCTGCTTGCTGGCAGCCCTAATAAGAACACAAACAGTTTGAGAGTTTCTGTAAAGAGACTTTTTTTTCCTACAAATAAAAAGATAATTTTATTTTGTCAGAATTTGTCTGTAGCTCATTTTGATTTTAAAAAAATCGTGAAAAAATCGTATCGTGAACAAAAAATCGTGACTCGAATCGAGTCGTGAGTTGAGTGTATCGTTACATCCCTATCAACCAGGGGATGCAGGCAGTGCACATTTTGCAGAAAGCAGCGAAAGGTGTATACCCAGTGTGCTAAGTGCTATAGATATTTTTGCACAGTCCACCTGACAAGTATCTGCAGCTTCTGCTTCACTGGCTGAATTCCCTCACTGATACACATGCAAATTGTTAAATTGTTTCAATTGTTTCATATTCTGTATTTTGTGATTTTGATAACAAAATGTGGGTTCATGTTCCCAAAATTAAAGGGTTAAAATTATTAAGAAATACATGAAAATTTTATAGTTATGAATAGGACTGAAGTTGGTCAAAAGATTTAATGCAGTGAAAGTGAAAAAAAATATGCACATGTAATATTTTTATAGCACTTTTTAGAAAAAAACATTTTTTGCACAGAAGGGTGGTTCGCACTCATTTTTAAAAAAAACTGACACTGCTCAAAAAATAATGCATTCAAATTAATGTTGTTGTCAATTATTGACATATCCAAGGGTCTAATAGTCCTGCCTAAAAAAATAGAGTTTGCACTTAGTGTATAGAAGATTCTCAAATGTTGTGCTTTTTTATCATGTGGGTTCATGTTCCCAAAATGACATTAAAGGGTTAAAATTATTAGGAGAATACATGAAAATTTTATAGTTATGAATAGGACTGAAGTTGGTCAAAAGATTTAATGCAGTGAAAGTGAAAAAAAATATGCACATGTAATATTTTTATAGCACTTTTTAGAAAAAAACATTTTTTGCACAGAAGGGTGGTTCGCACTCATTTTTTTAAAAAACTGACACTGCTCAAAAAATAATAATGCATTCAAATCAATGTTGTCAATTATTGACATATCCAAGGGTCTAATAGTCCTGCCTAAAAAATTACAGTTTGCACTTAGTGTATAGAAGATTCTCAAATGTTGTGCTTTTTTATCATGTGGGTTCATGTTCCCAAAATGACATTAAAGGGTTAAAATTATTAAGAAATACATGAACATTTTATAGTTATGAATAGGACTGAAGTTGGTCAAAAGATTTAATGCAGTGAAAGTGAAAAAAAATATGCACATGTAATATTTTTATAGCACTTTTTAGAAAAAAACATTTTTTGCACAGAAGGGTGGTTTGCACTCATTTTTTAAAAAAACTGACACTGCTCAAAAAATAATAATGCATTCAAATTAATGTTGTTGTCAATTATTGACATATCCAAGGGTCTAATAGTCCTGCCTAAAAAATTACAGTTTGCACTTAGTGTATAGAAGATTCTCAAATGTTGTGCTTTTTTATCATGTGGGTTTATGTTCCCAAAATGACATTAAAGGGTTAAAATTATTAAGAAATACATGAAAATTTCATAGTTATGAATAGGACTGAAGTTGGTCAAAAGATTTAATGCAGTAAAAATGAAAAAAAATATGCACATGTGATATTTTTATAGCACTTTTTAGAAAAAAACATTTTTTGCACAGAAGGGTGGTTCGCACTCATTTTTTTAAAAAAACTGACACTGCTCAAAAAATAATAATGCATTCAAATCAATGTTGTTGTCAATTATTGACATATCCAAGGGTCTAATAGTCCTGCCTAAAAATTTACAGTTTGCACTTAGTGTATAGAAGATTCTCAAATGTTGTGCTTTTTTATCATGTGGGTTCATGTTCCCAAAATGACATTAAAGGGTTAAAATTATTAAGAAATACATGAAAATTTGATAGTTATGAATAGGACTGAAGTTGGTCAAAAGATTTAATGCAGTGAAAGTGAAAAAAAATATGCACATGTGATATTTTTATAGCACTTTTTAGAAAAAAACATTTTTTGCACAGAAGGGTTGTTCGCACAAACTTTTTTTAGGGGAGCACAAGGGTTAACTGTCCAGCTGCACTAGGGGGAAAAGTGTTATTGGTTTAAATATTTAGATATAAAAAGCTGTCTGCATCCACAGCGGGATACGTTCATAAAACCACACAAGTATCACACACTTATCTTAATCCTCACCTGTCCTCCGGATTTGCCACGGCCGTACTGCCTTCCCTCCTTGAAGCCGGCGTCCCAGTCTGTCCTAATGATCCGGTCATCCAGCCGTGTGCCATTAATGAAGCGCATGGCATTCTCTGCACCTATACGTGTGTAGTATCTGGTACAGCTGGGGTTAAGGTCTGTCACAGGCTCCTGAACTTGCACATTTCATGCTGTGGTGTTAACACTTAGGCTCATAATGCATTTCATGTTGCTTAGCATCCAGACGAATTGAAAACAGATTTTGCTGCACATATTTTCAAAACTAATTATTATGATATTTGCAAAGCCAGTCTCATACTTCAAAGGATACTCTACAAAGCAGAATCCACAGGCTGTCTTTTTGACTTTATCCAGACCAATGATGATGCGCTTCACATCTCCACTTTTAGAAAACAGCTCGTGTACCTGTTGACCGGACAGAAAAACAATCAAGTCAGAAGAAATATCTTGGTGTGAGAAAAATACAGTTTTTCAATTCAATCCACTAGAAGCTCTGTGAACAAAGAAGTGTACCATGCTCAAATTCAACACAGACAACTCACTTAGTGACTCAAAGAAAAAAAGAGAAAAACAGCAGTGCGAGATGTTTCACATGATGATGATGAACGTCAGTCTCTACCTGCTCCTCTGTGGTGTAGAAGGAGAGGTTCCCGACGTACAGTGTGTGGCTCTGCTTTAGCAGCTTCTCCTGTTCATAGCGGTTACCCTGGAAACACATTGGACATCCAAGTGAATGCGAGCATGTGGAAGCTGGAGCAGCATCGTCGGTTCACTGTCTCTGCTGCTCAGCTCATTATTATGATAGAAAACATGATTATATGATCACAGTAACATGGAACTTACTTAAATAAGTTAGAAGCAGAACACAGAGCAAACACCAAAACATGACACAGACACACACACACACATACACACACACACACACACACACACACACACACACACACACACACACACACACACACACACACACACACACACACACACACACACATCACGAGCCCGCTCTGGTGTTAGCTAACAAGTAACCCGTTCCATAACATTAGACGTGTGGTGTTTTCCCGTTCGCCGCGCTCACCTTGAAGTGCTGGTCTCGGTACTGGCTGACGTCGATGTACGAGTCGCTGTTCAGCGCGTTCAGTTTGGCGGACATGTTGGACAAAGACCACAGCTAGCCTGCAGCTACTCCACTGTTAGCATTTGCAGAACAGCTGCTGCTGCTTCTTCTTCTTCTTCTACAGTCGGCATCCTTATAGTTGCATATACCGCCCTCTTCTGGACTTTACTTTTTTACTATTTAATTTCCTTTCCCTTTAAATTCTTTTTATTAACCTAGTTAGAACAAGATACCCCATTATGATGTTCCCCTCTTCTCTACATTTCCCACATTCTATTATACTTTTGAAACTTTTCTCCACTGCTCCTGTCCTCCGCAACCCTGCAATCACCTCTCCCTTTCATATCCATGACATTCAACCATAGCATGCTCCACTGTCTCTCTCCCCCCACAGATACATAGATCAGTTGAATGTTTCCCTATTATGTTGAGTGTGCTATTTAATCTACTGTGCCCTATTCTTAGTCTGCTCATTGTCACCTGTTCCACTCTGATACCTCCACAACATCCCACCTCACCTACTTCATCTTGTAGTTGAGTGTGCCTTAAAGCGCACACTATATGTTATCCACAGCGCTTCTTCTTATTATTGAGTGTGCCTGAAAGCGCACACTATATGTTATCCACCGCGCTTATTCTTCTTCTTATTATTATTCTTACGCCCTTTTTTGCCTCGCTTCTCCTCCCAGAGTTTTTGTCACACACACACAAAACAGGTATCAAAACGACCGGCTCGGCCGGGAATCGTGTGCTATGTCTTTTCTAAGAGATTTGCGTGTTTTTTCGCGAATTTATTCGCGAATTTATTCGCGAAAAACTGAGAATAATTTCCCATAAAGAATGAATGGGGAGGCCCGAAGAAAAATAAATTTCAACAGACATTGTAAACAATGAACAGCTCTGGCATACTTTCACCGAGAGACTTCATTTAAACTTTAAAACGGAGGTATGCTTGCCTTCCTATAGGGATTCACTACACTCATCGACAGCTTTTACCGTTTTTAAACTATCAAGGCTCAAAGTTCAGCAGGTTTTTAGTCAAATTTCTGGGTTTATAATGGGTGTGTATGTGGTTTCCTAGAGTGATGACATCATCAGCTAGAGTGAGGAGCAGGGAGAAAAATCACTGAAAAAATAAAACGTATTTCACTACCCTGGCCTCAAATGCCCCACTACAGACACGATTTAAACATAGAAACGTAGGAAAATTCGAGCAGTCGCAGTGATAACACTGTTGAAGCTGTCTCTTTTAAAGTTTTGGCTTGGTACAGGCTAATTGTTTGACTACTCCCATTCATAACATTTCTCTCTCTTGCTCCTATGGGCACATTTCTTTATTTATCTACACAAAACGCTATGTAGACGGTCAGGAAGGTCTTATCGTGCCTCAGGTTAAGCCGGTTCAATGATTGGAGTTACGGTTTTGGCCTGAAATGCTTCCTGTTCGAGAGGAGGTCTCAGCATTTTCTCTCAGTTTCTAAGTGACATTCTAACAGGTGCTCCACTGATTACAGTTGGTCATGGTTGCTAGGCAACCTCAGCAACGTCTGTGTGAAATGGCTGACAAAGATAGCAGAGGTTAGCTCGCGCGCGCACACACACACACACACACACAGACAGACACACACACACACACACACACACACAGATTGAAACACATGAGACAAAAGAAGAAAAGACTTAAAACTGGCAGCCATTTGAGTAGTTCTTGGCACCTTATTTGAACCTGGCTGTGTAAAATGGCAGACAGAAACAGCAGAGCAGCTAGCGCGTTAGCTGTGTAGAGACATGATATTTGCTAACATGATATTTGCTAACATTAGCGACCAATGCTAAAATTACTGCTAATTAACATTAGCCACTAGAAATTAAATACATGTTAATTACTAACATGCTAATGTCAACATGCTAATGTTAATTACTAACACGTCAGCGCATCAGCCATAGACATATATACATAGACGCCGCATTGAGCGCTGAATCGTACGTTGACGTCGCCGCCATATTGGATCGGGCCAGTAAACTAATACAAGGAAATAGACTGAACTTCATAAAGCGCCTTTCTTTAAGTTAATGTCTCTTATACACCCATTCACACACACACACTAATATATCTGGGAAACAAACAGGCACCAAAAACAACGTATGTAACTTTTAAAGTGATGATTATAAATGTTTAGTCTTTTATGTAAGCACCAAACCAACGTATGTATTTTTCTAATGAGTGTTTACAGCTACTAATGTGTGTAACACTGTTACTGTGATGATAAATATTGAAATATTTATATTTAACATTTAATCAGTGTCTATAATAACCAGATCCTGAAATGTAGATGTGACATGAGGGTTTTCTGAATAAAGAGCAGTAACGTGTACATTACACGTGAACATATATACATACATATAGTACACACACACACACACACACACACGCATGTACATGTTAGTGCTCTTTATTCAGAAAACCCTCATGCATCGCGTCATTACTGTTAGCCACTAATATATGCCTGTTAGTTCTGCCTGTTAGTGGCGCCACCATTATTGTTAGCCACTAAGAATAAAATACATTATAATTGCTAACTTGGTAATGCTAACATGCGCTGGTGCACTAGCAATTAGCATTAGAGAGAGACAGATAGGAAAATCCTTCTCTCTTGGAGAGAGATAGACAGACTTGCCTGTATGCCTCTATGCTCTTTGTATGTCATCACCAAGCTGCTCTCGCATTTCATGGCCTGATTTGACATTTAATAACTTTGATTGGAGGACAGTTAAGTCGCTTCTCCACTGGCTGGTACCAGCTCGACTCGGTTCGACTCTACTCTGCTTTTTTGCTTTTCCATTACTAAAACTTGGTACCTGGTACCCGGTACCCGGTACCATTTCTAGTACCACCTTTGCCGAGGTTCCAAACGGGCTGAGCCGATACTAAATGGTGACGTAGTCATTATTGCCGTTACGTCAGTGTTAAAGTCAGATACTTTCTGAGAATGTTCCGGTCACCATAGCAACTGGTACCTCAACTATTTTGTAGTGGAGAACGGTAGCTCCCAAACCAAACCGTGTCGAGTCGAGCAGAACCAAACCGAGTCGAGCTGGTACCAGCCAGTGGAGAAGTGACATTACAGAACGAATCCGATTGGATGTTTGTGTTTTGGCTCCATTTATATACTGTGGTCCGACTAGTACTCCCCCTTTCCCGCTCTTCATCTGAGGTAAGAGGACATTATTTTTAACTGTGTATTTAGTTAGCTAGCATGCTACTTTTATAATTGTGGCTTATAATGTTAGCTATGTTAATTATAATATATAGTATAGCATAGTATAGTATAGTATAGTATAGTATAGTATAGTATAGTATAGTATAGTACAAGGGCTCTAGGTTAACACACACCACCAAATTCATTTTGTGCATCAAAAAAACTCACTAGCCAGCTTGGCCGGTGATAAATGAGGCCATGAGCACGGTTTCTATGGGAACCCGCAGAGTACGGGCTCTCATTCAGTAGCGCTCGTAAGTATATGTCCATAGACATACATGTATGTATATATGTCTATAGACGTAAGCGCCGCAGAACGGCTCCGTCCTCTGCCCGGCGTCAATTTACACCGGTTACCAGAGATGTATAAAGTACTGGAGTAAAGGAGTCGAGTAGAAGTACAAGTGCTATATCAAAAAACTGACTTGAGTAGAAGTTGAAGTGTTCGTTAAACACCATACTTAAGTAAAAGTACTAAAGTATTCAAAATGTTTTGTACTTAAGTACTGCAAGTATAAGTATGTAAAAAAATTGCTACTCAAGTACTGAAAGTAAAAGCACAAGTACTGTTGTTTATATTATTTCAAGTATTTATTAAGGCACAACTTCTAATGTTACAGTGTTACAATGTTCATGGTAGAGTTCTGTGATTTCCCATGGTCTGTGAATGCGTCTGAATGAATGCGAGAGCGAGGGGGCGGGGCAGCAGGTGAGAGAGCGCACCTGGGTGAGTCAGGTGTATGACGCACGGCGCACGAGCGAGGTTGATGTGAGACCGGGACTGTTCAGTTGTTTTTTTGGCGTGGTTCCGGCCGACAGTCACCGAGTCCTGGAACCAAACCGTTCAGCAATAAATGCAGTTTGTTCAATATCGCCTCGTCATTCATCACGTGTCCGGCTGGACGCTACAATAGTAACGAGTAACGACTCAGCACATGAAAAATGTATCCGAGTAAAAGTATTAAACTCATGTAGTGCAGTAAAAGTGGAAGTTGGGGGGAAAAATAATACTCCAAAAAAGTACAGATACTGCATTTTAGTACTTAAGTACAGTTCTTAAGTAGTTCCACTTCGTTACTATACATCTCTGCCGGTTACAGAAGCGTAACGAGCCATATGTATACGCGTAAGATCACCTGAGAATCCCGAAGGTACGCGAAACTTCACGCTGTTTACCAAACAGGTTTCTCCTCTCCTTGGAAAATCCACCGGGACCATCCCAGCGCGTTGCGTGTTTAGCCCGCCAGACTTTGTTTTTCTTGCTCGGTTTTGGCCATTTCACGGTGCATGTTCTTCTAAACATGCTTCTACAAGTGTAAATATGCAGCGTAGTTAATTAGTTTCGCCTTTGCCTGTTTTTACGACCGGCCTTTTGCACGGGGTGTTTTATTTTGAAATTCCACCGGATTCTCTTTGCTTTTTTGTGTCTGGCTGGCTTACGCCCCCTAATTAATTGACATATGAAACACTAAATGAGCTAAATGAATTGAGTGGCAGAGTGTGTGTGTGAGTGTGTCTTTCTCCATTTCTGCTCCCTCAGCCAAGCTGCATGATAAAAAAATACTAATACAATCAATCTAACAATCAATCTAACCATGTTTATAAGCCGGACTTTGTTTTTCTTGCTCGGTTTTGGCCATTTCACGGTGTATGTTCTTCTAAACATGCTTCTACAAGTGTAAATATGCCGCGTAGTTAATTAGTTTCGCCTTTGCCTGTTTTAACGACCGGCAGTTTGCACGGGGTGTTTTATTTTGAAATTCCACCTGATTCTCTTTGCTTTTTTGTGTCTGGCTGGCTACGCCCCCTAATTAATTGACATATGAAACACTAAATGAGATAAATGAATTGAGTGGCAGAGTGTGTGTGTGAGTGTGTCTTTCTCCATTTCTGCTCCCTCAGCCAAGCTGCATGATAAAAAATACTAATGCAATCAATCTAACAATCAATCTAACCATGTTTATAATGGGTAATAAATAACTATATTACAATTAAATAACAATGTTATAATTAATAACAATCTTCTCTTCTTTCTTTCTCTCAGTAGATAAAAAAAAAATGGCTACCATTAAAGTTAGCAATTACAGTAAGTACCAGTCTCGGCTACTTGAAGGTCACTATTATTGTATAGACTGCTGTGTGTATGTGGACTTTATGTTAGCTTGTTGCTAATTTTTATATTGTTTTAATATGTTTGTTTCTCTCTCTCCGTGGATCAAGCTCCAAGCAGAAGGGTGGTTATAACCACCCCTACCGATGCCGATAACAGTAAGTATCAGTCTCAGCTACTGGAAGGTCACTAGTAGAGCTTAGTGTACAATGTTGGCCTGACTAAAAGCTCTTGCTGTGGGTGTGTAAAACATGAAGGCTACTGCTGTATATGGATTTCTTGTTTTATTGTTTCAATATGTTTGTTTCTCTCTCTCAGTGGATCAAGCTCCAAGCAGAAGGGTGGTTATAACCACCCCTACCAATGCCGATAACAGTAAGTATCAGTCTCAGCTACTGGAAGGTCACTAGTAGAGCTTAGTGTACAATGTTGGCCTGACTAACAGCTCTTGCTGTGGGTGTGTAAAACATGAAGGCTACTGCTGTATATGGACTTCTTGTTTTATTGTTTCAATATGTTTGTTTCTCTCTCTCAGTGGATCAAGCTCCAAGCAGAAGGGTGGTTATAACCACCCTTACCAATGCCGATAACAGTAAGTATCAGTCTCAGCTACTGGAAGGTCACTAGTAGAGCTTAGTGTACAATGTTGGCCTGACTAACAGCTCTTGCTGTGGGTGTGTAAAACATGAAGGCTACTGCTGTATATGGACTTCTTGTTATATTGTTTCAATATGTTTGTTTCTCTCTCTCTCAGTGGATCAAGCTCCAAGCAGAAGGGTGGTTATAACCACCCCTACCGATGCCGATAACAGTAAGTATCAGTCTCGGCTACTGGAAGGTCACTAGTAGAGCTTAGTGTACAATGTTGGCCTGACTAACAGCTCTTACTGTGGGTGTGTAAAACACGAAGTCAACTGAAGCCAACTGTCTTAAAGACTACATCCAAATACAGTGAACTGCTACACTGTATTTGAATTTGGCCTTTAGGACACTATTTTTAAGTCCTAAAGACAGACCTCAGTGTCATGGTTAATGTTGAGTTTTTCATGTTTATTATTTTTATTAAAAATAATTAAAAAAACAAACTATAACATCTGTAGCCATAACACTGTTATCACTTCTGCTCTTCCTCAACCTATCCTCTTTTCTTCTCCCTTTACTTTTCCTCTTCCTTTTCCTCTTCCCTTTCCTTCCTATCATTCTGCAACTCTCTGGGCCCATGTCGGCATGGCTGTCCTTCTTGCTTAGAATTTTTATATTGTACATAGTTTTTATATTGAAAATATTCTAAATATTATATAATATTGTATTATTGTTAATTTTGTTAAATGATGTATATTTGTATATTGTAAATATAGTTGTTATATAATTTGTAGTCTGTATTATTTGTTTTTCATTCATTTCATTAAATGGTGAAGCCAGTGGACTTCAAAACTATTCAGTGTGAAGATCATTTCTTTTTTATCTATACTAATTTTAACTTATAACTACCTTTTTTTTAAATTATTCATTATTATATTTTGTCAGAATAGATCTATTTATATAATCAAAATGATAATTACTTCACTTGATTTTAAGAATCAGTCGAAGGAAAAAAGTCATCTTTCTTTTATTAAGAGAATACAAAGTTAAAAAGTACAGTTGAAATATATGAAAAGAGCCAACAGTTGTAAAATTAGATATAATAACAGAACCTATAAATATGATACATTTTAATATCCTGTGGAAAAAGTGGTGCCTTGAACCTTTTTACAGTGGAGTACACATTAGTTATTATCTTAGTCATTAAGTAATAAATAATGCATAATACATACTTGTCTGGACCTATGGTCCCTTACTTAAAACTCAGACTGAGGGTGGTGTTTTAAAATAAAAGCCTATATGTTAAAAGGTAAGGGGTCTGGTGGATACTCTTCTTAACCTTTGTCAAACCTACATGTAGAAACTGCCTATGACTGGACATTAGGAATAGCTTTATTTATTTAATTAATTAATTATTACATTAAGTACTAAAATATTCTTATTACAATTGATGCATTATTATTGTTGTTGTTATTGTTGTTATTACTTACTTACCTATTATTCCCATGATTATGATTATTACTCTGTAAGTTATTTTAACAGTTTGAATTAAACCATGATGCTCTCTGAATATTTCCAGTAAAATATAATGCCAAGATCCCTTTAAGAAATATCATGTATTAACAATGATTTACGTTTACATAAAATCAATTGTAGAAACACACACACACACACACACACACACAAAACAATCTTATCTCAATAGTCTTCTTGTCAATTCGGCATCAATATAATACATCAATACAAATGTTTTGGCCGACTTTGTCGCATCAACTCGTTAACAGACTCACTATTTTAGTGGGAGAAGACTGTGGAAATAGATGTATAAAACCTAGATTTATCATTGAAACTCGTGGTGGTTGGTGGATTACACATACGCCGAATAAAAAACAGGTAAGAATGCTGATTAACCGTGTATTATGTGTCTGTCATGGTAAAGAACAGAGGAGAGAGGATACTATGAACTGAAAATATAGACGCCAACTCTGCTGTCTGTGCCCTCAGCGATACGTCATCACCCCAACGACAAAGCTGCTGTCGCGTTTTATGACATGTTTGACATTTATTAACTTTGATTGGAGGACAGTTACGGGACGAATGTCATTGGCTCCTTGTGCGTCGGGTGGATTTATTTACTGTACTCCGACCGGAACTCCCCCTCTCCGGCTCAACGTCTGAGGTAAGCGGCCGCATTTTTTAAACTGTATATTTCGCTAGCATGCTACCTATGGCCTATAATGTTAGCTGTGTTAATTATGATGCTTGCTATAAAAATGTGTTTTTTACTTCTTTAACATTTGGGCTTATAGGTATTTATGTGCTTAGAATGGAAATATGAGCGAAAAATCTACAATAGCCTACTACAGTAAATCATTTTAAAAACGAAAAGTAGATTTTTGTCATTTTTTACTCAAAATCACACAATCCTCAAACAGTACTAGCGAAGAGTTTTTGATTGAAAAAATAATATATATGTAATATATTAAACAGTAAAATAATGCCCTTTCAATACAAAAGGTCCCCAAGCGGATCCACCAATCCGTCCTCGGAGGGTTAAAATGTTCACTATTATTGTGTATAAGGTCATTTCATAAATGTAGTGATCAGTTGATTCGAGTGTCTTTCAGACCATGCTCGTAATTTTATTTAGCTAATTTACTGAATTTAAGTTGAGCCGCTCATTTAGCAAGCTTATGCTAAGCTCGTGGTTGAAACTGGATAAAAAAATAAATCCTGTAATCTGGGACATACTGTATGTCACATAGACATATATACATAGACGCTGCATTGAGCGGGTTGGTCGTTGGTCGCGATACGTAAACGGCGCCGCCATATTGGACCTGGAAGGTCTGCCGGTAAACTAATACACGGAAATGGACTGAACTTCATAAAGCGCCTTTCTACAAAGTTCTTTAAGTTAATGTCTCTTATACACCCATTCACACACACACTAATATATCCGGGAAACAAACAGGCACCAAAAACAACGTATGTAACTTTTAAAGTGATGATTATAAATGTTTACTCCTTATGTAAGCACCAAACCAACGTATGTATTTTTATAATGCTGAGTGTTTACAGCTACTAATGTGTGTAACACTGTTACTGTGATGATAAATATTGAAATATTTATATTTAACATTTAATCTGTGTCTATAATAACCAGATCCTGAAATGTAGATGTGACATTAGGGTTTCTGAATAAAGAGCACTAACGTTTAGATTTAACTGATTTTGATTAATCGTTTTATTTCACATTGATGAACATATATATTGATGAACACACACATACATACACACACACACACATTGTATACACACACATATTATATATGTATACACACACATATTATACACACATACACACACATATGAGAGAAGGATTTTTTTTAGACAATTTTTTATTACTTCTCTCTTACTCTGGCATTTAGCGAATAGAAATAATTTTGGTAATCGTAACGGAGCTAAAACAGGAAAAGTTATTGTCTGATTTCATGTCAGACAGTGAGGGAAAAAAAATGTCTTTTTTATACAGTGTATGTAAACTTTTGGTTTCAACTGTATGTATCCCATAGTCATATTTATATCTGCACTATATATATATCCTGTTCATTTGTACACACTCTGCACTTCTGGTTAGATGCTAAACTGTATTGTGTTGTCTATGTACTTTGTGCAATGAGAATAAAGTTGAATCTAATCTAAAATAAAATAAAGTGCAGCCTAGTACAGCATAGTGATCACCTACCCTGTGGAGATGAGCTGGGAAACAGAAGACTGAAGGCACAGCTCCAGCTCTGATCCTGACTGTCTGACCTGTCCTGTCAAAATCCTCCGGTCTGAAATGCTCACTGCAGAGCACGGATGATGGACTGGCAGAAAAGCCTTACCTTCTGACAGCTGTTTCCCATTTCTTTCTCAGCTCTTTATCTTTGGGAAACCTACATAGAATCAGATCAATCGATCAGAGTAGTTACTTCGGCCCAATTTAGTTAAATAGGAAAGAGTTCTTGCTTGTTTGGTTTCACCGCGGGACAATATTATGCGCATGACTTCATAGTATCAGACACAAAGTCAGCAAATTCTGTTCGTAAAATGACGTTATAATGGCCAGATACAATCAAAAGTAATCTTTCATTCTTACCTGTGAAAGGTAATACCAAGAGATCTGTTTTGTACTGTAAACCGCTTGGTACAATTCCACGCAGAACATTAAATAGGCATCTTCTCCGTTTGCTCCTATTCGCCGACCGCTCGACTCAGCCAGGTCCAATATG
Organism: Collichthys lucidus; assembly: GCA_004119915.2. NCBI lineage: Eukaryota > Metazoa > Chordata > Actinopteri > Sciaenidae > Collichthys > Collichthys lucidus. The sequence continues at coordinate 1,219,218 of CM014085.1, read as the reverse complement.
GCGGCGCCGTTACGTACCATTCAGCGCTCAATGCGGCGTCTATGTATATATGTCTATGGTATGTCAGACCAATATTGATGTCCTGTGTGTGTATTTAGTGTGTCAGAGAGCTAAAAAAATATAATAATTTGTTGTGAGTTGATAATGTAGGCCTAAACAGCTTTAGAATAATGAATTAACTAATATTAATATACAGACTGCTGTGTGAATCCACGTGCGTGTGTGTATGTGAGGCTGTGGTGGGTTTTTTAGGCCTTTTTGCGATTATTGAGAGAATTAGCCTACATGTTTCTCCTGTCTGCTGATTGATTTTGTGTGTAATGGGTGATTCTGTGATTTTGTGTAATGTTTCACTTTCCTACGTTACTACTATCTAAATAAATACTGCAGCCTGAGAGAATTAACAATAACAACCATAGACATATATGTAGTGTTAGGCATATTAAGGGGGAACCTTTGTTCTGTAACCTGGTGGGGGACCGGAAGTTGGGGAAGATAATAAAACGTACACCGCTACGACTGGACACACACATGGTGGTCTCCGACTGAATTATTGTTCATAGCACGGCCAACTGAACATGGTGTCAGAAGTAAAGTCGATTAACTTCTTTAATAAGTGTAGTGTACCAGTGTAGATAGGTAGAGCGTGCCGTTTGGAGAGCACTTTTCACGCGAATCGATTGATTGCCACGAGTGAGGTGTACCCTAGCTGACGGAGGAGCATACCCGACGCATCGGCAGCATGGCTAACTACAAGATTTCTCAGCCAGAAAAGTTTTCGTTCAAAGCGGAAGACTGGACGAAATGGATAAAAAGATTCGAAAGATTTCGCATCGCTTCTGGATTAGAGGAAGAAGATGACGAAAATCAGGTGAATGCATTGATTTATTCAATGGGGGAAGAAGCGGAGGACATTTTACTTTCCTTGCACTTAACCCCGGGAGAGGCAAACCAATACAAGTTGGTCAAAGAGAAATTGGATGGACATTTCATAGCTCGCAGGAATGTTATTATCGAGAGGGCCAGATTCAATGTGCGACAACAAGAAGTTGGCGAGTCAGTCGACAGCTTCTACACCGCGCTGCATTGCCTCGCTGAACACTGCGGATACGGGGCTCTGCACGACGAGATGGTAAGGGATCGTCTTGTCGTGGGTTTGAGAGACAAGAAGTTGTCGGAACAATTGCAATTGGACTCTAAACTAACAATGGATACTGCCATTAGCAAAGCGCGGCAGAGTGAAAGTGTAAAAAAGCAACTTGCAATGCTGAACACGAACTTTAAAATAGAAGCATGCAACACGCAAGTGGACAGTGTGCAGGCACGTGGTGCCAAAGTCACGAGCTTTAAGAAGAAGCAGCACACGAGCGGACAGATGCCACAGAACGCAAGTCGTGACAAGCAGTCACAGTGCACGAGGTGCGGAGACACTCGAGGGCATACTCTTCAGCAATGTCCAGCAAAAGACGCTGTGTGTAACCAATGCAAAAAGAAAGGACATTATGCGAGGATGTGTAAAACAAAAAAGAGACAAGCTGCCAATGTAGCAGCAGTGGCTGAGTATTTCCATGAGGACAGCGACGAAGATGTTGTGTTTTTGGGCTCTGTGTCTGAGAAAGCGCAGGCCAGCCCATGGATGACTGAAGTGACAATGGACAATCACAAGGCAGTGTTTAAAATTGACACTGGGGCAGACGTCACAGCTGTCCCAGAACAACTGTATGCCCAAGGTCAGTTCAACAAGCTGGCCAGAGCAACAAAAATCCTCTATGGACCGGGTGGAGTACCTTTGAAGCTGAAAGGAAAATTCACAGCCGTCCTTAGTAACAGCAAGCATAGCACACATGAGGAAGTGTATGTGGTGGAAGGACTGCGCACACCACTTCTCAGTGGAGCAGCTGCTATGACGCTTCAGCTGGTCGCCAGAGTCAACAGCATCAGCCTAGACAGCAAAGAGACTGTAAAAAGAGAATTCCCAAAGCTCTTCTCTGGACTGGGGAAAATGGAGGGTGAGTACACCATTGTACTGAAGCCAGATGCGAAACCTTTTTCCCTGTCAACGCCACGACACATATCGCTCCCTCTCCTGCCAAAGGTCAAGGAGGAGCTGAGTCGTATGGAGCAGCAAGGAGTGATTTCGAAGGTGGATGAGCCTACAGCGTGGTGCGCACCTATGGTTGCGGTGCTCAAGAGCTCAGGAAGAGTTAGAATCTGCTCAGACCTCACAGAGCTGAACAAGTCAGTAATGAGGGAGAAACATCCATTGCCGTCTGTCGAACACACATTAGGACAGCTTGCTGGCGCCAAGGTTTTCTCAAAACTTGCTGCCAAATCAGGATTCTGGCAGATCCCGCTCTCCAAAGACTCTTCTCTCCTCACCACGTTTATCTCGCCTTTTGGGCGGTATCACTACAACCGGCTGTGTTTTGGGATATCGTCTGCCCCAGAACATTTCCAAAAGCGCATATCTCGCACACTGGAAGGGCTGGAAGGTGTTCTCTGTCAGATGGACGACGTGCTGATCTGGGGCGCGACACAGAGAGAGCACGATGAGAGGCTGAGGAAGGCACTGGTGCGACTTCAGGAGGCCGGCGTGACCCTCAATGACAAGTGTGAGTTCTCAAAGCACAAGATCAAGTTCTTGGGCCAAGTCATTGAAGCCACTGGAGTCAGCCCTGACCCTGATAAGGTGAGAGCCGTAAAAGACATGGCAGTGCCCAGCAACGTCAGTGAGGTCAGAAGCTTCCTGGGAATGACCAACCACCTAGGAAAAGTCCTACCTCACCTAGCGGAGAAAACGCGTCCTCTCCGTGACCTGTTGAGGAAGTCCAACATGTGGGCCTGGGGGCCTCAGCAACAACAAGCCTTTGATCAAATCAAAGAAGAGTTGACAACACCACCGGGTCTTGCCCTGTATGATCCGAATGCAGACACACTCGTCTCAGCGGATGCATCATCGTATGGCTTGGGAGCCGTACTCCTACAGAGACAAGAGGGAGCAGACTGGAAGCCGGTAGCGTATGCTTCAAGAGCACTGAGCGACACAGAAAGGCGTTACGCTCAAATTGAGAAGGAAGCCTTAGCTACTACGTGGGCCTGCGAGAGGTTTGAAGAGTTCCTGATTGGGAAAGAGTTCCAGGTGGAAACAGACCACAAGCCCTTAGTTCCCCTACTAGGCTCAAAGAGTCTAGACGAGCTGCCACCTCGCATACAGCGCCTACGCATGCGGCTCATGAGATTCTCATACTCCATCTCACATGTGCCAGGTAAGAGCATCACCACAGCTGATGTTCTCTCCAGAGCTCCAGTCCGCGGCACAGCTGATGGACTGCAGGAGGAAGAGGTGAGTCTCTATGCAAACACTGTCATCGCAAATTTGCCTGCAACTGAAAAGAGACTTAGAGAAATACAGGCACATCAGGATAAAGACATTCTTATCCACACGCTTAAAACATACTGCATGGATGGCTGGCCGGATAAATTCTCCATCCAACCAGCATTCCAGGCCTACCTGCCCTTCTCAGGTGAGCTAACAGTTCACGACGGTCTGCTGCTTTTTGGCTGTAGACTAGTCATTCCAGCATCGCTTAGAGCAGACATTTTACAGAAACTGCACGAGGGCCACCTGGGGATTACAAAATGTAGGGAGAGAGCTAAGCAGTCTGTTTGGTGGCCAAGCCTCAACAAAGAGCTGACACAGCTGATTGAGAGATGTGACACTTGCAGCCGTGAGAGAGTCAATTTCAAAGAACCGCTGCAACCTACAGACTTTCCTGTAAGACCATGGTCCACTGTCGGTGCAGACCTGTTTCAGACGGATAGCAACAAACACTATCTAGTCATTGTGGACTATTTTTCAAGATTTTTTGAAGTTGCCAAGCTCACACACACCACATCTGATGCCGTGATCGAGCACTTCAAATCCATCTTCGCACGTCATGGCATACCAGACGTAGTGCGCTCAGACAACGGGCCACAATTTGCTTCGGAGCACTTCAGGAAATTCGCACAACAGTGGGGCTTCGACCATGTGACGTCTAGTCCCCACTTCCCTCAGAGCAACGGGGAGGCAGAGCGGGCCGTAAGGACAGTCAAAGCCCTTCTAAAGAAGTCAAGCGATCCTTATCTTGCTCTTATGGCCTACCGTGCCGCTCCTCTGGCAAATGGACACAGTCCAGCTGAACTCCTTATGGGCAGGAAAATCCAAACACCTGTCCCTGTCATCCCATCCCAGCTTACACCAGGCTGGACGGATCTGGACAATCTGAGGAGAGCTGAACGGAGATACAAAAAGAAACAGAAGGAGAACTACGATCGTCGCCACAGAGCACACGAAATGCCACCCCTGCAGGAAGGTGACCACGTCTGGGTCAAAGACATCCTGGAGAGGGGCACTGTGGTGTCTCATGCAGGCACTCCACGGTCCTACATGATCGAGACACCAGGGGGCACTCTGCGACGGAACCGTTACCATCTGTCACCCACCCCCACAGCACCAGAAACTCCCACCGTCCTACAGCCAGACACACCGGGTGAAGACGAACCAGCAGGCGTGAGTACACCTGCAGCACCGGTGTCTGGTGATGATTCTGGTCAGCAGACACGTCCAACAGGACGAAGTGTCACCACCAGAGTGAGAGTACCTCCAGGGTACCTGAAGGACTATGTCTGTCAATAGACTGGAGGTTAAAAGAAAAAGAAAAAAAAAGAGAAAATGTGTTTATGGTGCACAAAAGAAAAAAAAAGGTGTTTAGTGTATCAGTTGATAATGCTGAAGATGTTTATTTTCATGCTGATGATTTATTTCAGATGTATGTTTACAAAAGAGTTCCAGAATGTTTACTCTTAGGTTAAGGACCATTTTGTAATTTGAAATACTGTAATGGTTATAGCACTGGCAATAACACAAGTTCAAGAATATTATCAGTTAACGGTAAGGTTTACTTAAATGAGATAAAGTCAAGCTTAATGCAATGTTAAGAGGTCAATGTTTGAGTAAGGAGTTAAAGTAAAACAGTCAGAGGAACTGAATAAGTTTTGTTGTGATCTTAACGTAGGTAAGTGTTTAAAGGTCATTGTGTTTTGTCATTAACAGCATCTTCTATTCAGAAAGGGGGATGTAGTGTTAGGCATATTAAGGGGGAACCTTTGTTCTGTAACCTGGTGGGGGACCGGAAGTTGGGGAAGATAATAAAACGTACACCGCTACGACTGGACACACACATGGTGGTCTCCGACTGAATTATTGTTCATAGCACGGCCAACTGAACAATATATACATAGACGCCGCATTGAGCGCTGAATCGTACGTAAACGGCGCCACCATATTGGTTCAGGCAGATCTGCCTGTAAACTAATACAAGGAACCGGACTGAACTTCATAAAGCGCCTTTGTTACGACCAGATAAGGGGTATGAGAAGGAAGTAACATAAAACCAGATTTTAAAGGTTATTAACAAAAGGATTTTATTAAATGAAAGTTTTTAGATTGTTTAACAGAAGGAGGTGAGGCAAAAGGGAACTAATGGCGAGCAAGTGCTGATTAAACGAACAAACAAATATAACCAAAAGAGAACTCTAAACAGAGCCTATAATATCTAAGTAGAAAACCAAAACCAGAAAGAAAACCCTCACTAACTATGTTTAACTTTGAATAACAAAAACACATCCAAAACAGCACTTCTAAGTCTAATGGGGCTAACAGAAATATTCTACGTGCAATCAGTAGCTGAACTAAACCCTGCCCAGTCCCAATAAACAAAACACAAAACCTCCAGGTACAAAACAAACAAGCAAACGAGTATCCTGAGATACATACGAAGACCAAACAAACGAGTATCATACGATACATACGAGGCGAGCTTTTACAAAACACAACACACGAGTGAAAGCTGCCACGATGCTCGGGCGGCTGAGGTTTAAATGCAGGTGATGCTGCAGCCGGGGCGCTCTCATTGGCGGCGTGGGGAAAACGCCGCACCAATCCTGGACCCTGCACCTGACGAGGATATTGTCCCCGCCTCCTTCAGGTTGGGCCCAATCAGGGACCGGCACCCGCACACCAGAATTTTCCTAATGGGAAACACTGCACACACATATGCTGGGGCGAAACGGCGGCAGCCGTAACACCCCTCCCCTTAAGACAAAAAATACACCCATTTTTTTTGTTAAACACAAAATCACTTTTTTTTCACTCCGGAAACGAGACGACATGTCCTAAGCCTGAAAACGAAGATCACCTGTGTAACTCAGGTATCATCTAAATTGCAGGCACACTTAACTCCAAACAGACAAATAACCAACCATAAGCCACTACCGATAAGAAAGGCTGAAGGTGCCAACAAAACCCTAATTCGGCCTGGCCTTCCTGCATGCCTGGGCCGATGTTGTGCACCTTAGTCACACTGAACACCCCGAACACAAGCATAACCAGAGCAGACACAACACAACCAAATATCTGCTCGGTGAGCCAGCGGGCACGAGTCGCCATGCAAGGCACTTTTAACTTGGTGGGACGCACCACCTCTGCGTCTCTCTCGCATCGAGATGGGGCTGAAGTTGCTTCATCTCCTGCCACATCATTTTCCACCTGCCGACTTACACACACCTTTTCGGGTGGTGGCTGACTCCTAATTCCCTGCTGCTGTTCTTTCCTCTTTAGTCTTAAACAGTTAGCTATGATGTGCCCCGGCTTACGGCAATAGAAGCAGTTACGGCCCTGTTTCTTGGGACTCTGCACCTTAGACGCACCATTTCGCCGAGTTGGTGCAGAGTCGGGCTGCTCCACAGGAACCGATGGGATCACTGTCTTAGAGGTTAAAACGAACTCATCTGCTAACAGAGCAGCGGAGGACAGAGACATTACTTTACGCTCATTCAGATGTGTTAGGATGGGCTCAGGCAGACATTTCTTAAACTCTTCTAATATAATTAGCTCACTTAACGAAGCAAAGTCATCAGCTTTACAGGAAGCAATCCATTTGTCAAACCATGTACTCTTTGCACGAGCCAACTCCACGAATGATTGATCACTGGATTTCTGGAGCTCTCTAAATCTCTGACGGTAGGCTTCCGGGACCAACTCGTACGCTCTCAAAATTGTAGTCTTTACAACTTCATAATCTAAGCTCTCCTCTAACGAGAGCGCGGACATAACCTCTTGCGCTTTGCCGTTTAATTTACATTGAAGCAGCAGTGGCCAAACCTCAACCGGCCACGGCAGCGCAGAGGCTATGCGCTCAAACACAACAAAATACCTGTCCACTTCAGACTCTCGAAACAGAGGCACTAAAGCAATATGCTTACTAATATCAAATGGACTAGGTGAACTGGTGGAGGAAGGGAACGTACCTGGGGTGGCACCGGCAGAGTCACGCAGCACGCGCGCCTCCAGCTCCAGCTGACGCAGCCTCACAGCTTTGTCAGCCTCGATTTCCAGCTTTCTCACTTCCAGCTGGTACTGTTGCTGTGCCTGTCTCTCCTGAGCCTCTAGCTGCAGACGGGCAATGCGAACTCTCGCTCTTGCACCGTCTCTAGACCCTGAACTATCCGGGGAGAGAGGACCATAACAAGGCAGGGTGTGCGGCGTCTCAAGCCGCGCACCTACCCCCGTCTCTCCTCCTCCGGCAGCCACAGCACCCCGAGGCTCAGCCTCAGGCTTCGGGCCACCCTCGTCACTGAGGGCGCCCTCCTCAGAAACAGCACGTCCGATCGACTCTGGTGCTACCAGGACACCCAACTCCACCAACTTACCGGCTAATAGAGCCTTGAGCTCTTTCTTAACTAATTGCCTCTCATAAGGGAGACCAAAGTGGAGGGCTATCTGTGCCAAATCATGCTTTCTACATTTTTCAATTTGCCTGAGCGACGGGTTGGCCACAAACGCCTCCATACAAAATGTCGTCATTTTTAACAAAATCAAACACAAAACAATCTGAAATTTTTCAAATAATATTTACCTTTTGTTTCTCGGGTAGTTTAAATTGATCCCGGACGAGCCCCCATTTATGTTACGACCAGAGAAGGGGTATGAAAGGAAGTAACATAAAAACCAGATTTTAAGGTTATTAAACAAAAGGATTTTATTAAATGAAAGTTTTCAGAATGTTTTAACAAAATGAGGTGAGGCAAAAGGGAACGAAGGGCTAGCAAGTGCTGTTAAATAAACAAACAAATATAACCAAAAGAGAACTCTAAACAGAGCCTATAATATCTAAGTAGAAAACCAAAACCAGAAAGAAAACCCTCACTAACTATGTTTAACTTTGAATAACAAAAACACATCCAAAACAGCACTTCTAAGTCTAATGGGGCTAACAGAAATATTCTACGTGCAATCAGTAGCTGAACTAAACCCTGCCCAGTCCCAATAAACAAAACACAAAACCTCCAGGTACAAAACAAACAAGCAAACGAGTATCCTGAGATACATACGAAGACCAAACAAACGAGTATCATACGATACATACGAGGCGAGCTTTTACAAAACACAACACACGAGTGAAAGCTGCCACGATGCTCGGGCGGCTGAGGTTTAAATGCAGGTGATGCTGCAGCCGGGGCGCTCTCATTGGCGGCGTGGGGAAAACGCCGCACCAATCCTGGACCCTGCACCTGACGAGGATATTGTCCCCGCCTCCTTCAGGTTGGGCCCAATCAGGGACCGGCACCCGCACACCAGAATTTTCCTAATGGGAAACACTGCACACACATATGCTGGGGCGAAACGGCGGCAGCCGTAACAGCCTTTCTACAAAGTTCTTTAAGTTAATGTTATACACCCATTCACACACACACTAATATATCTGGGAAACAAACAGGCACCAAAAACAACGTATGTAACTTTTAAAGTGATGATTATAAATGTTTACTCCTTATGTAAGCACCAAACCAACGTATGTATTTTTCTATTGCTGAGTGTTTACAGCTACTAATGTGTGTAACACTGTTACTGTGATGATAAATATTGAAATATTTATATTTAACATTTAATCTGTGTCTATAATAACCAGATCCTGAAATGTAGATGTGAGGGTTTTCTGAATAAAGAGCAGTAACGTGTACATTACACGTGAACATATATACATACATATAGTACACACACACACACATATATGTATATATATATATATATATGTGTGTGTGTGTGTGTGTGTGTGTGTGTGTATGTATGTACATGTTAGTGCTCTTTATTCAGAAAACCCTCATGCGTCGCGTCATTACTTTTAGCCACTAATATATGCCTGTTAGTTCTGCCTGTTAGTGGCGCCACCATTTTTGTTAGCCACTAAGAATGAAATACATTATAATTGCTAACTTGGTAATGCTAACATGCGCTGGTGTACTAGCAATTAGCATTAGAGAGAGACAGATAGGAAAATCCTTCTCTCTTGGAGAGAGATAGACAGACTTGCCTGTATGCCTCTATGCTTTCTATGCCCTTTGTATGTCATCACCAAGCTGCTCTCGCATTTCATGGCCTGATTTAACATTTAATAACTTTTATTGGAGGACAGTTACAGAACGAATCCGATTGGATGTTTGTGTTTTGGCTTCATTTATATACTGTGCTCCGACATGCTAATGCTAACATGTTAATGCTAACATGCTAATGCTAACTGCTAGCGCATCAGTGTTAACATGCTAATGCTAACATGCTAATGCTAACATGCTAGCGCATCAGTGTTAACATGCGCATGCTAACATGCTAGTGCTAACAGAACCCCAGCAACAGCCCACTCGTCACTCTCAAAATTTCTTTTCTAGTACTGAATTTGCTGAGCAGTGTCAGTAATAATGCATGGGGGCGACAGGGCCAGAGTCAGGCACACTCAAAATTTCTTTAGAAATTTTCTAGTTATTCTTCCACCCTTTTTTTGGCTCGCTTCTCCTCCCAGAGTTTTTGTCACACACACACAAAACGGGTATCAAAACGACCGGCTCGGCCGGGACATGGGTGCTATGTCTTTTCTAAGAGATTTGCGTGTTTTTCGCGAATTTATTTGCGAAAAACTGAGAAAAATTTCCCATAAGAAATGAATGGGGAGGCCCGAAAAAAAATAAATTTCAACAGACATTTTAAACAATGAACAGCTCTGGCATACTTTCACCGAGAAACTTCATTTAAACTTTAAAACGGAGGTATGCTTGCCTTCTCTTCAGGGATTCACTACACTCATCGACAGCTTTTACCGTTTTTAAACTATCAAGGCTCAAAGTTCAGCAGGTTTTTTAGTCAAATTTCTGGGTTTATAATGGGTGTGTATGTGGTTTCCTAGAGTGATGACATCATCAGCTAGAGTGAGGAGCAGGGAGAAAAATCACTGAAAAAATAAAACGTATTTCACTACCGTGGGCTCAAATGCCCCACTACAGACATGATGTATACATAGAAACGTAGGAAAATTCGAGGTGATCGCAGTGATACCACTATTGTAGCTGTTGCTCGTATAGTTTTGGGTGCCTACATCTTGATTGATCCACTACTCCCATCCACAGCCTCATTCACTCCCATGGTTTTTGAGGCAGAGAATTTACCGGAAGGAGCAGGGCGCACCTGTGCTTGCTCTGACTCTCGAGGCCAAAGTTTATAGAATTTGCGAGGACCCCAACAAATGATATATCAAAACGTGCGTCTTGATCCCGAATCAACATTTTCAACAATGAACTGCTCTGGCATACTTCCACCGAAAGACTTAATTTAAACTTTTAAACGGAGGTATGCTTGCCTTCTCTTCACGGATTCACTACACTCGTCGACAGCTTTTACCGTTTTTAAACTATCAAGGCTCAAAGTTGAGCAGGTTTTTAGTCAAATTTCTGGGTTTATAATGGGTGTGTATGTGGCGGAATGTTTTTGCTAGAGTGGATGACATCATCGGCTAGAGTGAGGAGCAGGGAGAAAAATCAGTGAGAAAATAAAACGTATTTGACTGCCGTGGCCTCAAATGTACCACTACAGATGCGATTTATACATATAAACGTAGGAAAATTTGTCGTCTCACTCACATTCGCCTGCCAAAGCTGTCAGCCTTATAGTTTTGGCGTAACAGACAAAGATGCGCCACCAACACCCATCCACAGCCCCATAGACTGCCATGTTAAAACGGCTGGACTTTTTATGGAGCAAAGCAGAAGTAACCTTTCTCTCTCTTGCTCTTAAGGACACATTTCTTTATTTATCGACACCAAACAAATATGTAAAACGATCAGGAAGGTCTCATGTTGCTTGTGGTTAAGTCGGTTCAATGATTGGAGATACGGTTCTGGTCAGAAATCCTTCCTTTTCGAGAGAAGGTCTCAGCATTTTCTCTCAATTTCTAAGTGACATAACTGCAGTAACTGCTCTGCTGGTTACAGTTGGTCCTGGTTGCTTGGCAACCTTCGCCTGCTTCAAGAGGAGAGGGGGATGGGCCAGCAGACACAGACACACACAATAGCTGCTAGAAAGCAACTATTGATCTTCTGTGTGTTTCATGGCATTATTATTATACACACACACACACACACACACACACACAGTAACATAGACACACATGTAACCCAGATAAAAAACATGTGTATTAAAAAGGTATATTTTAGATCTAAAAGAGAGAGAGAATATGTGAGTTAAAAGACTGTCAAATTCATGAAGAAAAGACTATTTGTGGTTATTCTTGTAGAAAAACTAGGGGAACTTTAATTTGAAAGGGATAAGTTGTGGTCCCGGTCTGTCATACACTCGGAGGAGCAGACGCAGTCTGTAATCCCACCTGACGCAGGTTCACTTTTCGCCGAAGCCTCTAGAAGGAGCAAGAGGAAGCATGTTCTGGACACGGTCTTAATGTCAGGACGGAGAAAACATAAAAGTGGATAAACTGGAAAAAGGTGATTAAAAACTCGGACAAAACCAAAGGAGGAATCTTCCCGGACGACCACGATCTGCAGGAGTGCAGTTGGAGGATTCGCTCGGGTGGAGAATCGCAGCGGTGAGAGATCGTCCTGCTGTGCTAATGCTAAGTGCTAAAACGCTAATTCTACAAGCTAAACAGCTAACTCCGTGAGCTAACTACTAGCTCAATGCTAATATCGGAGCGCTAGCTCCGGGGCTAATCAGCACTGCCAGTCACACCAAGCTCTGATGTAACAATTTTGTCTAGCTTTTACTTGAGTTATGGTGTGCCATGTGTGTGACTGTGAACATATTTGTTTATTTTGACACATTAAGTTATGGTTTCTTACTGTGAACATTACAAGAGTTTACATTTTGGTTATTTGTGATAATTAATATGTTAATTGCTATGTTAATAGCATATATCTATGTGATGGTATTGTTCGAAAAATAATCATTTGGTATCATAATATACTTTGAATTATTCACCTTTTGCTACTGAGAAATTGTGATCTTATTTTGCAATACAAGTTAGTTAAAGCACTTATCCTCTACATAATATAGAGACAATTTAAAGTGATTTATGTACAATAATTCATAATTTAAGATCTGAGAAATTGAAGAAATATGTTCTGATCCTACTTATTGTAGGTCAGGTTTTTTAGGAACCCTTGGATTTGGATAGAGCCTGTCTGGAGGACGGAGCCAGCGAGAGACGTTGATGGCGAGCCGGACCCTGGAGGATCTTAGACGTACACCGTGAATTGAATCCTTTTGCTCACTTTTACACATACACACACACCCACACAACCGTGTGGCTGGACTGACACCTAAAGGGTGCACATATAGTGAAGTGAACAGAACAATAAGAAAAACCACACGCAGCTGCGAAAACCTTTTATTTTGTTTGTTATTTTCTATACCTACCCGGGTAAGGCTGTTGTATGTATTTCATGTGTTTTATTATTCTCCCCAGCTTCATATTAAAATAGGGGAGCATTGTTCTCATTAACAAAAAGAGCCACAGCGTTGTGTCGTTCTTGTGCATCAGTTGGTTACACCTGGGCTCCGTAGTCGAATTTAAATCTTCTATTTCTTATTCTGGCCATTAGTTAAAGTTATTATTATCATTACTAATACTTTTCTGCTAGTTATTGGTGTGGGTGCCTGAAGGGCTCCCACACTATTGTTATCCTACATCTTTATTATTATTGGTGTGGGTGCCTGAAGGGCTCCCACACTATTGTTATCCTACATCTTTATTATTATTATTATTTGTCTTCTTCCGTACGTTTTTTGGCCTCTAACTACTCCTACAAATTTTGTCCCACAAAAATAAAAATTATACCACTAGATTTCAGCTCATTCATGCCACAGCTGCTATTACTTTTCTACATTCTACTATTAATATTCTACAAATTATTCAACTTTTTCTGCAAATAATTTTCTATTTAAAATGCATTACACAAACTTCAAATCATTCTACAAAACTTCTACAAACATTCTACAATTTTAACAACTTGTACTACTACTACAGACTTCATTCAAATTTCAAATTCTACACAAACTCTTCAACTATTAAACTCGTATTTAACTTTTTTCAAAATCTTTTACCGTTTTTAAACTATCAAGGCTCAAAGTTCAGCAGGTTTTAGTCAAATTTCTGGGTTTATAATGGGTGTGTATGTGGTTTCCTAGAGTGATGACATCATCAGCTAGAGTGAGGAGCAGGGAGAAAAATCACTAAAAAAATAAAACGTATTTCACTACCGTGCCCTCAAATGCCCCACTACAGACACGATGTATACATAGAAGCGTAGGAAAATTCGAGGTATTAGCACTGATACCAGTGTTGTAGCTGTCGCTTGTATAGTTTCGGGTCCCTACACGTTGATTGATCGACTACTCCCATCCACAGCCTCATTCACTCCCATGGTTTTTGAAGCAGAGAATTTACCGGAAGGAGCAGGGCGCACCTGTGCTTGCTCTGACTCTCGAGGCCAAAGTTTATACAATTTTCGCCTGAAACTTGGCACAGACATTATACACACGATGAGCATTCTTCTGGTCATTTCAGATTTTGGTTTGAGGCATACCATATAGGCTTTTTTTGGCCCTCTTTGAGGGGGATCATTCAGACATATACTGTGCATTTCAGTGAGACAGACAGGCTGCATGGAGCACCTGTGTCTAATTAATGAGACCTGCAGCTCACCCAGGTTGCTTGGCAACCTCACCCTGCTTGAGGAGGAGGAGGGGGGGCAGCAGACAAGCCGAGTGGCAGCCATTTTTGTAGTTCTTGGCACTTCATTTGAACTTGTCTGTGTAAAATGTGCACACACACACACACACACACACACACACACACACACAGATATTGTACTATTATTTTACTCAATTCTACTATTAATATTCTACAAATTATTCAACTTTTTCTACAAATATTTTACCATTTCAAATCCATCATACAAACTTCAAATCTTTATACAGACCTACAATTTAAATGACTTCTACTTTACTACAGACTTAATTCAAACTACACATTTTAACAGGATCTTGTACTATTACACTTTTAATCTTATTTTTTTTAGATTCAACTCATTTAGAACATTTCTACAGACACAAGCATGCACACACACACACACACACACACACACACACACACACACACACACACAGACACACACACAGACACACGCACACACAGACACTGAACAGACGCTCAGTAAACAGATCGACATCATTGTGTTCAAACAATAAAAATCTGCTGATCTACGATCAATACAGGCTGAGCTGCACACCTTGACAGGTGAGCTCACCCTGGTTGCTTGGTAACCTCAAGCATGCCTTTGACTAACTTTATTGAAGTCTGTGTATGATATCAGACTATCAAGACTACATTTTTAATGTCGGCCATTTTATCCTTGTCTCTCACAAACACAAACACATAGATAGAGAGACAGACACACCACACACAGGCAGACAGACAGGCAGATGCAAACACACACACAAACAGAACAAGCACACACACAGTTTTTCAAAATAAGAGTCCCTTAAAAATAAGAGCCCAGTAAGAAGGCAATGATGACACAGCTTGTTGTATTAATACAGGATTTTCTCTTCGAGGGACTTCATTTGAAACTTTTGTGTCAGAGGGTCAGAGGGAGAGGGACTGAGCATGCACAGCTGTCACAAGCATGCACACACACACTAATATTTTACTAAATTCTACTATTAATATTCTACAAATTATTCAACTTTTTCTACAAATATTTTCCATTTCAAATCCATTATACAAACTCCAAACCTTTATACAGACCTACAATTTAAACTACCTCTTCTTCTACTACAGAGTTCAGTCAAACTACACAGTTCACCAAGATCTTGTACTATAACTATTACTCTCTACAATTCTACCTTTTCATCTAAAATTCTACAGTGTTACACAGCATTGTATCACTTCATACTATTCTACTCTTTTCAACCAATTTCAACATTTTTAAGATATATCTCTTATGGCCTTTTTAAACTTTATAGTATAGAGACAGCTGAAGAGTAACAGGAATGTGAGGGGGAGAGAGAGTGTAAGAGACAGGGAAAAGACATGCAGAAAAAGGGCAGCAGGTGCGCCGCTGGGGCCGGCGGCGGCAGAGGGCACCCACACCGCACTTTCCGCAGGAAATGCAGTTTTCTAGTTATTTTTCTTCTTCCGTACGTTTTTTGGCCTCTAACTACTCCTACATATTTTGTCCCACAAAAATAAAAATTATACCACTAGATTCAGCTCATTCATGCCACAGCTGCTATTACTTTTCTACATTCTACTATTAATATTCTACAAATTATTCAACTTTTTCTGCAAATAATTTCCTATTTAAAATGCATTACACAAACTTCAAATCATTCTACAAAACTTCTACAAACATTCTACAATTTCAACAACTTGTACTACTACTACAGACTTCTACACAAACTCTTCAACTATTAAACTCGTATTTAACTTTTTTCAAAATCTTTTACCGTTTTTAAACTATCAAGGCTCAAAGTTCAGCAGTTTTTGGTCAAATTTCTGGGTTTATAATAGGTGTGTATGTGGTTTCCTAGAGTGATGACATCATCAGCTAGAGTGAGGAGCAGGGAGAAAAATCACAAAAAAAATAAAACGTATTTCACTACCGTGCCCTCAAATGCCCCACTACAGACACGATGTATACATAGAAGCGTAGGAAAATTCGAGGTATTAGCACTGATACCACTGTTGTAGCTGTCGCTTGTATAGTTTTGGGTCCCTACACGTTGATTGATCGACTACTCCCATCCACAGCCTCATTCACTCCCATGGTTTTTGAAGCAGAGAATTTACCGGAAGGAGCAGGGCGCACCTGTGCTTGCTCTGACTCTCGAGGCCAAAGTTTATACAATTTTCGCCTGAAACTTGGCACAGACATTATACACACGATGAGCATTCTTCTGGTCATTTCAGATTTTGGTTTGAGGCATACCATATAGGGTTTTTTGGCCCTCTTTGAGGGGGATCATTCAGACATATACTGTGCATTTCAGTAAGACAGACAGGCTGCATGGAGCACCTGTGTCTAATTAATGAGACCTGCAGCTCACCCAGGTTGCTTGGCAACCTCACCTTGCTTGAGGAGGAGGGGGGGGGGCAGCAGACAAGCCGAGTGGCAGCCATTTTTGTAGTTCTTGGCACTTAATTTGAACCTGTCTGTGTAAAATGTGCGCGCACACACACACACATACACACAAACACACAGACAGACACACACACAGACAGCAACACACACACACACACACACACACACAGACACACAGACACACTTTTAGGCTGTAAAGACATGCTATTTGCAAACATTAGCAACCAATGCTAAAATTAGTGCTAATTAACATTAGCCACTAGGAATTAAATTCATGTTGATTACTAACATGGTAATGCTAACATGCTAATGCTAACTGCTAGCGCATTCGCGTTAAAATGCTAATGCTAACATGTTAATGCTACCATTCTAATGCTAACTGCTAGCGCATCAGCGTTATCATGCCAATGCTAACATGCTAATGCTAATTAACATTAGCAAATCGGAATTAAACACATGTTCATTAGTAACATGCTAATGTTAAAATGCTAATGTTAACTGCTAACGCATCAGCGTTAACATGTTCATGTTAACATGCTAATGCTAACATGCTAATGTTAACTCCTAGCGCATTAGCAACCAATGCTAAAATTAGTGCTAATTAACATTAGCCACTAGGAATTAAATTCATGTTGATTACTAACATGGTAATGCTAACATGCTAATGCTAACTGCTAGCGCATTATCGTTAAAATGCTAATGCTAACATGTTAATGCTACCATTCTAATGCTAACCGCTAGCGCATCAGTGTTAACATGTTAATGATAACATGCTAATGCTAACTGCTAGCGCATCAGTGTTAACATGCGAATGCTTACATGCTGTGAATATAGATGTAGAGCACAAACCCACTAACTATTCAAGTAAATACAATGTTTAAGGAAGGTATAATAGAGTGAATGCATGGAACAGATGTATGGAGTTTACGACTCAGCAGAAAAAACAGTCAGTGTTGACTATAGGGCTATTTTAGGAGTGTCGTAAAAAGGTTTGCACAAGTTAGAGCAAAAGGATTGCGCCCTCAAAAGGGAAAATACTATTTACAGCAGTTAAAGACTATAACCATATAAGTTAAGTCAAGAAGTGATGTTGATAAACAGGTGTGGGGGGTATAAGAACAGGGAGCAGGAAGAACTCCTCAGATCTTACTTGGCGTTTGGCTGTAACAGATGTATGTTCTGTGGTAGGATCTCCAACAGCTGTTGTTATAACTGGAATAAATACTTTGAACGGATCCACGTCCTCTGAGTGCTCATCTTGCATCAACCAATTTGGGGAGGTGAATTAAGATTGCCTCAACAGTTTTGGGGGCTCGTCCGGGATGCAGGAAGAGCTGGTTTTGGCTTAAAGGACAACACACGAGCGAGACAGGACACAGACCAGGTCTAACAGAAGGTAAGCAGACCCCTGTTTAATTCTAATTCTGCATATTGAAAAAGCTAAATTAAGTGTCCTGGATCTGTGAGTGTGAAGTCTCTAAATTTAAAGCGTGTGATCGTTGCAAAGTTTGGTAAACGGCCAGAAGTAATGAGAGATAATTAAGGAGATTGAGAAAATAAGAAGAGTAAAGAAGTGTAAAATACCTCAATTGGCAAAAAAGACAAATAACAGACTGCCTTGGTCGTGGCGGGACAAAGCCGTCCGTGGACGCAGGGACGGTGCCCTAAGGGGGCGGCTGGGTTAGTAGACCTGGGGAGTTCAAGGCCCCCGAAATCCGACTAGGTTTGAAGCCATCGGAGTGTAATATCTCCGTAAACTTTTGTGGGGAAAAGAGGCCCACGGAGTGCAATATCTCCGGAAATTCTAGTGGGTTAGAGTCCCTCGAAGCTAGAACTTCGTAAATTCAATGGTTTGAAGCCATCGGAGTGTAAGATCTCCGTAAATTTTTTGGGGGACGGAAGCCCTCGGAGTGTAATATCTCCGGAAATTCTAGAGGAAAGTCTGTTGGGTTAAAATCCTGTAAAAATCACCACAAAGGCTGGGACAGGGTCCTGTGAGGTATAATTGAATTGTAAATGTGTTTTAAATGCTCAGCTGAAAATTATGTGTTGAAATATTGTGTTAAATGTTGTGTTAAAATTGCAAATGTTGCTGTACCTTTGATGTCTAATTGTCTGTGTTTTGTGAGGGAAAGTGTGTAACCTATACTGTAACTTTGAAGTGTCTTCAGTAAGAGTCATATAGAGCAGTGTCTTGACAAAAAAAAAAACAGACGGAGGAAACCTTTGTGGTGTGAACAGAAGTGGTCATTTTTGTCATAAAGGTCAGTTGCTCTGGTTTATGCCATATAAACTGACTGGCTGCTCTGACTCTACTACTGAATAGGACTGGTTGTTTGGGGCTATTCCATACAAACCAGTTGGCTTAAAGTTTAGCCAGAATTAGTAGGATAGTGTAGAATGAAAGGCGAATTTGATAAAAATAACGGCGGATAGGGCCCCGTGTGGACCTGGAAGCCGTTTGAAGAACAAATTGCTAATGTAATGATGGCTGCGGCCAGAGTTATAGAGAAAAAAGATAAGGAGGCTAGGTTAAAGAGTGTGAGGGAACAGCTAGAACAGCTAGTTAAATATAACGGAAAAAGGCTCTCCGATACAGGCTCCTTAGGAGCCTGGCTATGGCAGAAAGAGAAGGAATGTGCAGTCAGGAGAGATGAGGCACAAGAGAAGGAAAAGAAAGCAGGTAGACTGCAG
Source organism: Collichthys lucidus (assembly GCA_004119915.2). Taxonomy (NCBI): domain Eukaryota; kingdom Metazoa; phylum Chordata; class Actinopteri; family Sciaenidae; genus Collichthys; species Collichthys lucidus. Next base: position 1,200,000 of record CM014085.1, on the reverse strand, counting down.
AAAGGCAAGTGAAAAAAGGAAAGGAAAGATCTAGATCAAGATCGACGGGGATGGTCTGAGCTGGCAGTTTGGTGGCAAAGCGTTGAACATTTGAATAAGGATGAAGGGAAGCCATCATGCCAACATAAGGTAAGACCAGACTCACAACCTACATCTCCACCTCCATATGCCCCTCCTAGTGCACCGCCTACGGTGGGTATTTATCCCACTATACAGCTTACAGAGGGTAAGCTACACATTGACGATGACCCAGACTCAGACTGGACTGGCCAAGAAGTGACTCTGACACCACATCAACTAAATATAGACCCATAGAATGTACACCTCGGAAGCCAGAAGTGCCTGAGACTGAGAAAGACGATCCCTTTGCACAACGCAGAACACGAGAAGAACAATTAGAGCGCACACAAATAGACGAGGAAAGGCAGGAACAGGAGCTAATGGCCAAACTAATACGGCAGCTAGACAGGGAGGCTAGAGAAGAAGACGAGAGAAAGCAAAAAGAGGTGGCCCAAAAGGCCCAAAGTACCCCCTGCATTCCCAAAGCAGACCGAGAACAGGCGAAGGTGTAGCTTAGGGCAGCTGGGAAGTGGGAGGATGGGCCGAAAATAGGGAAAAAGGCAGACGTCACAGGGTTCATGAAAGGGATGTGGGAGGCAGAAGGATCAGAACAGCCAGGGGAAGAAGAGGAACAGGATTTATTAACTGACATAACTGACTGTTATGGGCTTGATCAAGCCACAGGTAGAACCCACCACATGATGACCAGATTCCACAGAAACCCTACACAGCCCCTAGCGTTCCAATACCCCTTAATTGGCACAGGAAACCATCATAAATATCGCCCCTTTGGAATAGGTGACGTACAGGCCCTAGTGGATAAATTACCCCCAGTAGCAGAAGGGGGGGGTTTATGGCTAAGCCAGTTGGACAGTCTCACAGCAGGACACAGGTTAGCTCTGGGAGATTTCAGAGCAGTGATAGCTAGATGCTTGACAGGGGCAGATGTACACGAGATTGAACAACAGGCCCAAACCCAACTTACAGATGATAGCATGCCATTCACACAGGTTAGTACACAAGTAAGGAGAGTGATGAGAGAGAAGTACCCCCTCCCTAATGCAGCAGTTATGCCTAAGTTAAAATGGGATCCAAAACAGAACCCACGTGAGTTCTTAGATAAAGGTAAAGACACGTGGGTAAAACATACAGGCTGTCATCCAGGAAAGACAGGGGTACAGAGAGAGTGGTATAGACAGGCCATTTTAGAGGGTGTTCCAGAGGAAGTGAGAAATGCTATGAAGAATAATCCGGACATGCTAGGGTGTGAGTCACATGTGTGGGAAAAACATCTTATACATCATTTATCTAGAGCACAAGACACACATGAGGGCGAGCAAGACACAATTAAAGATCTACAGGCACAGCTGTTGAGGATGCAGATACTAGAGGCGAAACAAAAAGTGAATGATAAGAAAAAACAAGATAAATCACAGGCTAAGGTGATGGTAGCCGCTGAGCCGCCAGGGACTCCTGATCTTTATCCTGTTCCCCCTTGGGTGCCACAACCATCTCAGCACGGGGAGGTGGGGTCGGACCAGTGAGAGGCAGAGGCATGTGGAGAGGGGGTCAAGGAAGGGGCGGACCACCAAGAGGAGGGCCGGGAGGAGGCCGCTGTTACTACTGTAAGGAGCAAGGACATTGGGCACGTGACTGTCCCTACCTGTATCCCAGGGAAGATTCGGGTAACCCAAACCCGGCAGGACGCAAATGGGGACAACATGGTCTGCCTCTACCTTGCGGCTCAGACACCGTGCCATGCCCAATCAAAGGTCAAGCCACCACCCACCCTGTGAACCACCAACTGCCAGTCTCAGGATGGGACCAATGGGAGGAGTGGGGAATGCATCAACAGCAATGACACGACCCACTTGAATTGAAATTCGAAATATTTTTGTGGCACCCGAAGGAGTAGCTGCGGGGGTAGATCTGAGTCCTGAGCTGTTGCAGTGGTACATGATGTCAGATGAAGCTGCACCACATGTCTCTCTAGCGCTGCATCCACAACACCAAGCTAAAGAATTAGGAGGTGTGGTAAAGAGGGCGTTAGCCCAGATTGATTGGCAGAACACTAACATACCACAAGTACAGTACTCTTTGGCTAAAACATACAAAATAGCGATAACAGCATCTAATTCTGCTGTCATGGAGCACGACCACATTACCAGGCACCATGGTAGGGAGAAGACAGACCACTACCTGACAGCAGAAATAATTGACAAATTACCTGACCATCTGTGGGCACAAAGTCCCACAGATGTAGGGCTAACAGATTGCGCACCTATCACATTCTCAGTTAATACTGATACACCATTGTGGGTACGTGAATATCCCCACAAACCACAGGCTGAGACAGGGATCCAGGACACAATAGAAGGACTAATTGAGAACGGTGTGATAGAACCCTCTCAGTCAGCCTGGAATACGCCCATCCTCCCTGTGGAGAAGAAAGGGACAGGTAAATACCGCATGGCACATGACCTTAGGGCAATTAACAACATTTTGACAACACCCACTGTACCGGTACCAAATCCATATGTGGCTCTAGCAAACCTGGACCCCTCTCAGAGTTGGTTTACCTGTATAGATTTGGCTAACGCTTTCTTTTGTCTTCCCCTAGCAGAAGAATGCAGAGATCTGTTTTCATTCACCTATAAGGGTTACCAGTTGCGATTCACCCGGCTGCCACAAGGGTTTGCACTTTCTCCTGGCCTATTTAATCAGGTACTCAAAGAAGCACTGAGTGACTGTCCTTTACCCGAAGATATAACACTAGTACAGTATGTAGATGATCTACTGGTGGCCGCACCTACAGCAAAATAAAATAAAGGTTTTTAAGGTAAGCAAGACTAAACTTCAGGTAGCCAGAAAATAGGTTTCATTCCAAGGGCGTATGATATCACAAAAGGGGGTCAGCACGTCTCCAGAACACAGATCAACTATTTTACATCACCCTAAGCCAATTAAGGTAAAAGACATGCTCTCCTTTTTAGGCCTGACAGGATACAGCCGTAGTTATGTAGCCAACTACACCGGACTGACACAACCACTAAGAGACCTTGTCAGACAACAGGGTATGCGTAACCTGACCGCAAATTTGGAGTGGACTCAGGAGGCTGAAGCAGCGTTTATTTCACTTAAACAATCACTTGCGACGGCTGCTGAGTTAGCTACACCAGACTATCACTTACCATTCTATCTAGATGTCTCTGGCACAGGAAATTGTGTTAATGGCATTCTGTTCCAGAGAAAAGGGGGAGATAGAGTAATACTGATGTACATAAGTGTTATGTTGGATAACATGGAGAAAAGGCATCCACTATGCACACAACATGCAGCAGGGATAGCGAAGTTAATACAAAAAAACGCGCATATGGTAATGGGACACCAGCTACACATTTTAAAAACACACAGTGTAGTGGCATATGTGAACTCACAGGCATTTACACTCACAACACTGAGACAAAGGAGACTTAGCAAAGTATTAGAAGCGCCAAATATTTTGTTCACACACGAAGGAATCAATGGCCGATCAAATAGGGACAGGAGAGCCACATGAATGTGCAGAGAAGGTATTGAAGGAAGAAAAGGTGATAACAGATTTGCAGGCCACACCGATAGACGGAGCTAGAGATTTGTATACAGATGGTTGCTGTTTTAGACATGAACAGGAAGGCCTGAAAGCAGCTTATGCGGTAGTAGAAGACATAGGCGGTGATACAAAAGGCAGAAAGACTGGAAGGACAGCAATCAGCACAGAGAACAGAGGTAGTGGCAGTAATAGAGGCATTGAAGCTAGGACAGGGCCAGGAAGTCAACATATATACAGACTCAGCCTATGGAGCAGGAGCAGTTCACGTAGAACTAGGACAATGGATGAGGACAGGTTTTTTTGACGATAACCAACAAACCCATTAAACACGAGACTGAGATGAAAGATTTGGCGGAAGCACTGCTACTCCCTGAGAGAGTAGCAGTCATAAAGTGCAAAGGACACGACACAGGTAATACTAAACTGGCAAGAGGTAACAATGCAGCGGATCAAGCAGCAAAACAGGCGACGGGTTACTCGACAAAATTGTTTTTAATGACTTCAGAGACAGAACTGGAACCAAGACTGGACATGACACGACTAACTGAATTACAGGCCAAAGCTTCTCCACAGGAGAAAACCATGTGGAAAGCCAGAGGGGCCACAGAGACAGAAGGCCTCTGGAGAGGACCAGATGGCCGTCCCATTTTACCCCCGGGGCTGCGTAAGACAGTTATGGAGGAGGCACATGGAGTGGGACATGTGGGTGTGGTCCAAATGATGAGAAACCTTCAAAATTGGTGGCATCCTTTCTTGAAAGATATGGCCCAGTACTTAATCAAAACATGTGAACAATGTACAAAATTCAACGCTAGACCAACTGTCAGACCAGAACCAGGTAGGTACCCCTTAGAGACAAAACCCGGGAGAGAAATTATTATAGATTACACAGATATGATAGATTCAGTCAGAGGGTACAGGTATGTGTTGATGTGTGTGGATGCGTATATAGGATGGCCAGAGGCATGCCTTACCAAGAAGGAAGATGGTAAGTCGCTAATTAAGTTTCTGGTAAATCAGTATATTCCACGGCATGGTTTTCCTGAAAAGATTAGATCCGATAATGGGACACATTTTAAAAATCAGGATCTCCAGCAGGTAGAGGTAATGTTGGGGTTGAAACAATCTTTTGGTAAAAAGCAAATTGGCAAAAATCTGTGCATAGACTAAATTGAATTGGGTGGATGCTTTACCTCTGGCTCTTATGTCTATTAGGAGCTCAGTCAATCAGAGTACTGGGTTCACCCCACATGAACTCCAGACGGGGAGGGCTTACCCCGGACCGTATTCTAAGTTACCCCTGATGGAAAGTGATGATCAAAACCTAACCTCTAAAGTTTACTTCCATGAACTACAGGGCTTGGTGTCAGTATTTTCCAAGCAGGTGAAGGCCCAGCAGGAGAGTGCCACGAAGACAGCACCTCCAGAAGCAGAGTGGGTTTTGTTGAGAGTCATCAAACGAAAGTGGTCCGAACCGCGCTGGACAGGGCCATTCCAGGTCACGGAGAGGACCTCCCACGCTGTGCGTCCGAAGGGGTAAAAGTGAGACCTGGTTCCACTGGAGCCAGTGTGCCGTGGCTGAAAAACCACAACGTTCCCTAACTGAGGTCCAGAAGGATCTTCAAGCTGAGAGCACTGAGCCGGCTGGCTTAGAAATAGATCCCACCTGCACAGGGGCAGAATAATCCCCGGGTGGTGATCAGGGCACCAGGGCAGTCTACCCCTGGGGCCAGAAGAAAAAAGAGCTGGAAGACGGGAGGAGGTGAAATAAGCGTTCCTCTCCTACATGTGGTGTGTTATTCTAGGGATGTTTATGTGGGCAATGAGTAAGCTGGGTGTCACAGGACAGACTCGGGTGTAGGAAGATTAAGATTTGTATTAGACAGTTAAATATTTATATATATTATTACTTACTATATATAGTGTTTTCCAGTATATGTAATTTGATATAGAAGCATGTTTGGTCAATGGAAAGGTCTTATTATGTCCCTTATGATTTCTATTTTTATGTTTTTAGCCATTATAGTTACGTGTGGTTGTTGCTGTATTCCCTGTATCCGTTCCCTCTCACTAAGGTTGATAACAGCTGCAATAGAGAAAAAAGACATCCATGGGATGATGCCACTTGTTCAATTGGAGGACCCACAAGTGGAGAGTGATAAAGACATCCTTAGGCGTTATTAGGAATGATAACAAGCCACTTACATATTATTAACTCTGAAAAAGACTAGTCATGATAATTAGAGATTTGGAAAATGTGATCTCCTTGTGGGAGATCAAAAGAGGGAATTGTGGATATAGATGTAGAGCACAAACCCACTAACTATTCAAGTAAATACAATGTTTAAGGAAGGTATAATAGAGTGAATGCATGAAACAGATGTATGAAAAAACAGTCAGTGTTGACTATAGGGCTATTTTAGGAGTGTCGTAAAAAGGTTTGCACAAGATAGAGCAAAAGGATTGCGCCCTCAAAAGGGAAAATACTATTTACAACAGTTAAAGACTATAACCATAGTAAGTTAAGGCAAGAAGTGATGTTGATAAACAGGTGTGGGGGGTATAAGAACAGGGAGCAGGAAGAACTCCTCAGATCTTACTTGGCGTTTGGCTGTAACAGATGTATGTTCTCTGGTAGGATCTCCAACAGCTGTTGTTATAACTGGAATAAATACTTTGAACGGATCCACGTCTTCTGAGTGCTCATCTTGCATCAACCAATTCGGGGAGGTGAATTAAGATTGCCTCAACAATGCTAATGCTAACATGCTAATGCTAACATGTTAATGCTAACATGCTAATGTTAACTGCTAGTGCATCAATGTTAACATGCTAATGCGAACATGCTAATGTTAACATGCTAATGTGTGTCCCCCCTCCCGTGCCGAATGCCCCGTGTGTCCAGACGAAAGCATAAAGCTCTCCTCCGAGTGTCAGACTCGCCTATCGGTATGTGCACCTCATGATAGCCTGTTAGGCTCGCACACAGGTATGAACATTAATTGTTTGTTTGTGTAAGGGCCATGTCGAGAAGCCCTGCTGTCTTGACTCTGCTGCCGTGAGGTCCTAGTCACCCCGGCGGTGTTGTCCGGTCAACCTTTTGCAGTTCTAGGCGCTGCCTTTGGAGTCGGCTTCGACGGCTGATCCGCATCCAGGCTGCATGCTCGGCCCTGAACGCCATGGTCTACTGGCCAGTGGTGTGGATTAATGTGGTGTCGTGATTAACCGGAATTCAACACTGTATTAACAGGGTCTCACTAATTGTTTATTTATTATTTCTGACCCAGGTTTGGACGGACTGCAGGTTGAATCTCAGCTGTTTATTTTTTATTTTGTTATACTGTGATTTCAGTGATTATTTGAATTGATTTACTGTTTAACTTGTTTGTTGTTTGTTTTGGGTTAAGTTTGGTTAGGTCCTTGATTTATGTATTTTTGTTAACCACATTCATTTTGTTTACCTGCACCAGTAGTAGACCTACTGGCAGCTGGTATTGTTTTCCTTTCGTTGACACTTAGTTGCTGCCAATTCATCGTTGATTGTTTCTTTTTTGTTGTTGTTGTTGTTGATTTGAATCCAACTGAGTGCTCATCTTGTCCTTTCAGGTGCTGAGAGCTGAAGGTGGTGCTCCTGGTGTCCTTGGTGGTGCGTCCCCTTCTGTGCATGTGTGTGCGTGCGTCGGGCACCTCTGATTTGTTCCTCCTGTTTGTGTGCTTGAGTTGCGCAGGTGGTCCAGGTGCTCCTCCCTGGGATTCCTCTCACCGTGTTGACCCTTCCCTTATCACCACCAGTAGGCCTCAGCCCTGATAGTGCTTCCCCCTCCTGGTATGAATGGTTGGTTTTAATGAAATTAGTCATGTTAAATAAAATTGTATTTTAAACACCAGAACCACGCTGTTATGGAATTTTCCCCTTTTAGGTTACACGAGGCCACGTGTGAGCCTTGTGATCCACGCCAGTATTAACTGTTTGTCTTGACTAGGTGCCACCATATCTCACTGTGGTGGCCAGGGTCGAAGAGCCCTGTTGCTGCCTTCCTAGTCATAATAGATAGCTTGTTGTTGCCGTTCCAATCTGCGTAAGCGGACATCTGTGTCTCCAGACTAGGATGTGTTGACAATAACACCTCCAAGAGTAAAGACATTCTCTTTTACTAATTCTGGGGCGTATAGTATTTGGGGTGTGATCTTTGGGTTTAAAGTATATGCACCATCACAAGTTCGTCAGAATGCGAGACCGACTCAAGCACTTCAGATGTACTTTGAGAGTGTCTCTAGTTCTCCTTGGCCAAGCGTCAATAAATAATACTGCATAAGACATCAGAGGCTCCTGAACACTTTCTTCCCTCCTGACCTCACCATTGACCTTTGACTTCAGCAATTTCTCATTTGGCGTCACGAACAGGATTTCAACAGAACAAAGACGTGGTAAGTGCAAAGTTTTATTACTATGCCTTACCATGTCTGCGTTTGACGAAATCATAAAAAACTATGGGCTTATTTAATCTGCCTGGAATATAAAAACATCTAAGACCCACCAGGGGGTCAGGAGCTTCAGTGTCTTGGGGACAATGTCCTGGCTGAAACCTCTGGCGTTGTTTGGAACGTATGTGTCATACAAACATCCCAGTTAGATGTTCAATTCGGCATATTGATTTAAAGTGAGAAATCAAGAAAGCTGACAATGGTGTAAAAAAACATTTAAAAAAATAAATGGAGCTGTAACAATAATTGATTACAGAGCAGTGTACAGTGTGTGGATCTGAAGGGGGGCAGGTTGGGTTTATGACCCACTGCATTGCCACTACGTGGCTGTTTGTTTCCGGGGCAGTTTCGGGCTGCACTCGGCACAGAGAGACCCACCTGAGGTTTAAACTATAGAAAAGACATTTTCGGGGGAGTTTAAATACACCCTCGTTTGAATCAAGATCGGGGATCTGCTCTGTGTCCTTTGGGAAACGTTGGTTTTAAATGTGTATACACTGGGAGAGAAAAAGAAGTACATTTTTCCTCCTTTCACCTCAGATCACCACTGCTGCAGTTAGAAAAGTGTGGAGACTGACCTTTAATGCTGCTGTATTGTGGTTTGAAATCTGTTTGTCTGTATGTGTAATGTCCTACTGCGCAAGCGAAAATGGGTAATGATCTGTCCAAAGCAGTAGACAAACCTGAAATCATGCAAACTGACTCAGCAAAAGCTAAATCAAAGACAAAACATCTTTCTGTAAAAGATCAAAGAACTAATGTGAAGTTAGATGGTCAACCTGTCATTAATACGCAGCATGCCGGAGCAGGCACACACACATACACATCTGACCAGATATCACAATTTAAAGCAATGTTTTCGCCGCATGTGCCAGCTGGACTCATCGGTAGACTGAAAGGATGGGATTTTGTGTTTCCGTTCACTTCTCTTATGTGTGAATGTACGAATGGCATGTGGCCGTATGATGGAGCATTCGAGAGAGAGAAGCTGCAACTGGCTGAGATGAATGTTAACTCTAGTGTTGGAAATCCATCCTGGGACTTCAGATACATGAATGAGTGTATCCAAGTGTGGTTGACTGTGGCCCAAGAAAGATGTGGTGTGAGAGTGCATGACAAAAGCTGCGAGATTGGACCGGATGATTTAAGAAAGATGATTGATCTGGCTTCTTAGTGTGTTACTGCCTCTCATATGCCTGTACTAGAAGCTAAGTTGCAAACTAGAGCTTTATAGATGGCTAAGATAAAGCAGCGACATGTTGATAATTTGGAAAATTGTGCAAAAGCTATGATGTATGGCTGGGCAAAGCGCCAAGCCAAGATTCCCACTCCTTGTGATTTGTTAAATATTTTAGCCGAGGTCGGGATAACACTGCCGGAACAACAAAACAATGAAAAAGCGATCTCTGTTTTTCCGCAACTTTCAAATACAAAGCCCTCTTGCAATGCTGAGATAGATGAACAACCAAGCACATCACAAACTAAAGCAGATGATGAGTTTATCCTAATGGCAGCTACAGTAGTGAATTAGAAAGGAAAGTCAAGATTATGCACAGACAGGAGAAGGAAGACAGCAGACAGTCTAATGAGTCAGATTTAGAAGGAGAAGGAGCCAGACCCAGAAAGGAGGAGCCTTACACAGACTTTAGTGACGAGGAAGTGCAGATTGTAAAGCCAAAACAAAACAAAATCTCTGCTCTCCCTCTTCAAGGATTATACTGTTAAAGTTTAGCCTTGTACAACCTCATTTAAAAGTAACCTTTTTACTTAAATTGTCATAGGATTATTTCTACTGCAAAGAAAAAATGTTTCAAGTGTTTGAAGTTAAGTATTGTAACAATCATCGCATACTATTTTGGTGTGGTACAATCTTCTTTAAACTTAATTAACACATGTTTCAACCTAAAGAATATGTTTCACACACTTTAAATCAACTCAGAATCAACTTCAACTCCAATCATGGTGCTCATTATGAATCGATAATTGTGCAGTTTGTGCTCAAATAATAATAGAAATAACTGTATATGTCAAGCTAAAAAAATCAAACTGGCTCTACTTAAAAGCACACTTTGTTTACACTACTACATAAATGCCTAAATCTGATGTTACACTCGATTAGGCAGACCAGAAACACAGAGGCACATAGGAAAACAACTTTGCCCCTGCCTCTAAAGTGTCACAGACATCTTTAATAAATGCTTGTAAAAATAATGATTGACAACACAGCAGTTTGAAAACCATGGACTTCTGAGTTCATGGAAGAATACCAGAAAAAAACACTTAATCCAGTTCACTTGTAGAATTGAGTGGATCTTGTGTTAAGATGAGTTTGTTTTCCCTGATTCATACAAACATGGGATATTAAAGCTGGAATAAAGCGAGATGAACATGAATGTCTCATGGTGCAAATTTTTGTGCAAAATCTAAGACCGAATGTTCAAGCCGCTTACAAACTATCAGTCCTTGACTCGAAGTCAACTATAAACAAAATAATGGCTATGTATAGGAACGATGTTTTCTTCGCTGGTAATAAAGCTCCCAGCTCAAAACAAATGATGCAGTATGTACAACAGCAGGGTGTCACAAATGCGGTGTAGCGGGACATTGGGCTAAAGAGTGTAAGAGTGGTCGTCGTCGTCGTCGGAATAAATCCAATAACCAGAACCAACAATAAGCCGCTACATCATTTCCGGCTCTACCCGCTCCACAAGCTACTACGTCATTTCCTGCTCTTCCAGCCCCACCCACACAAGCTGCTTACACGCCAACATATTACAATCAAGCATAGGGAGGCCATGGAGGGGTGGGATCAGAACAACCATTTCATATTCAAGCTGCAACTATTCAACTTTCTAGTAATCCCGCGGAAGACCCGATAATGCCTGTTCAAGTTAATGGAAATACAGTTGAAATTTCGGTAGATAGTGGAGCAACTATCTCTACTGTAAAAACTGCAGAGCATGTATGCACACCTACATCCAACTTCATCACCACTGTAGGCGTTTTCGGGGTTCCCATTGCGGAACCGTTATCTCAGAGGACTAAAATAACTGTTGAAGGCTCTGAAGTGATGCATTCTTTTCTGATATCTGATAAAAGCCCAATTAATCTCATGGGGAGGGATCTGCTTTGTACACTGCATGCTACTATTCAGTGCACCCCGGATGGATTGTTTTTGACCCTCCCTGATGAAAAAGCTGCTCTAGCATTTCAGTTTTTGCAGAGTACGGAAGACACTTTGTATTGCTGGGTATTGATAGGTTTTAATATGCTTCCCAGTTTCACTGTTTCAGATATTCAGAAAATCGCCAAAATATCTCCAGCATGTGCAACATTAATGTCTACAATGAGGCCTCTTTTGCATTGTCATTGTACTGCAGCATTTAACCCTTCTGAGCAGTATAAACAATTGGTTTCCAGGTTTTTAAATAAATAAGAGGGGTAGTGAACAGCAGAGGTTGTTTAATGTTGAAAAGTCATATCCACATATCGTGGTGGCCGTCACACCTGGCTGTGAGCTGAAACACCTTGGACACATGGTGGCTCAGTGCCAGGCATTGAGAGAAGCTGTACCAGCTTCTCAACACCAAACAGTAACATATTTAGGGGAGGAACTGTATATGTTGTCTTTAGATGAACATATGCAATTACCGATGTCTACATTTGTTACTCATCAGCCGCCTCTTCCCGCTCAGTATGGACCTCCTTCTGAATTGTCTGAGGTTCCACCTATTTTGTGGGCTAAACATAAAAATCATGTGGGTTTTGTAAATTCGGCTCCGCCACATAAAGTCACACTTAAGCCTAATGCTAAGCTACCTATGATTAGACAATACAATTTGCCTCACAGAGCTGTAGTAGGAATTGAAAGTGTCATTCAGTCTCTATTGGATCAAGATGTGCTAGTTCAAACCACTAGCCCATGTGACACTCCCATTTTAACAATCCCCAAAGCAAATCGCCCTGATGAATGGCGGTTTGTGCAGGACCTGCAAGCTATTAATAATATAGTGGTACCTGCAGCTCCAATTGTGCCTGACACCAATTCGATTTTAGCTTCTTTACCACCTAACTCCACGCACTACACGGTCGTTGATCTGAGTTCTGCATTTTTCTCGATACCGTTGCATCCAGATAGCCAGTATCTGTTTTCATTTACATTCAAGGGTAAGCAATACACTTGGCAACGGTTGCCGCAGGGTTTTGTTGAGAGTCCCACCGTGTATGCAGCGGCGGTAAAAAGAGATCTAGATGGGCTCCACCTGCCAGGTGGCTCCACTCTTTTGCAGTACGCTGATGACCTCCTAATAGCTTCTTCATCAAAAGAAGCTTGCCACACAGACTCTATCTTGCTGCTACAGAGACTGGCCGAGTGTGATCACAGAGCGTCGCTGGCAAAGTTGCAATTCTGTCGACCGGAGGTGACATATTTCTATATGTTCTGAAGGATGGACAACACCTTTTGTCACCGGAGAGGGTGAAACTGCTAGTAAGCATGCCTCCCCCCACAACCAAGAAACAGATGCTCTCTTTTCTGGGGATGGCTAATTATTGCAGACACTGGATTTTTGAATATGCAACTATGGACTCTGTTTTTCGAGCCGCCGCACTGCAATCAGCTCCACCTATGGTACAGTGGACTGAGGAAATGCACAAAGCCTTTCAAGATCTGAAAAATGCTCTCACAATGGCTCCAGTGTTGGGTTTGTCTGACTATCATCAGCCGTTCCATCTACATGTGCATGAGAGAGATGGCTTCGCCACTGGCATTCTGGTACAGAAACATGGTTCTCATTATCGTCCCGTTGCGTACTACTCCTCTCGACTGACCCCTGTAGTGCTCGGTATTCCAGGTTGTCTAAGAGCAGTGGCCGCTGTTGCCATTTTGATCGACAAATCCCATTGTAACTGGCTCATGACTGTGTCGTGCACGTTCCACATGCAGTATTACACATTTTGAACACATCTGCAACACAACACATGACAGCAGCACTTCGCTCAGGTTACGAGGCAATAATTCTATCAAGTCCCCACATAACTTTAAAGCGCTCACCTCCAATAAATCCAGCTACTCTGCTATCATTGATTGATACAGATGATGAGCATGACTGTATCGCCCTTAGTGAAATGTGCACATCTCCGAGACCAGATCTGCTGCAAACAGTGATACCAAATTCTGATATGGTTCTTTATACTGATGGTTCGGCCAGCAGACCATCTGACAACATACATTTGGCTGGTTATGCAGTAGTAAATGATTCTGAACTCATTGAGGCAGGATCCCTGCCTCATGGAACTTCAGCCCAAGCAGCTGAGCTGTATGCTCTTAGTAGAGCCTGCATACTTGCTTCTGGTAAAGTTGCCACTATCTACACTGACTCGCGATACGCATTCGGCACTGCGCATGACTTTGGACAATTATGGAAAATGAGGTTTTGTCTCATCCTCTGGTAAGCCATTACAGCATCACGTGTTGGTAAATGATCTATTAGAGGCTATTTTGCGCCCGTCACAGCTTGCGATTGTGAAATGTGCAGCCCACACTAAAGGAAATGATCCTGTTTCACGAGGAAATGCAATGGCTAATACTGCAGCCAAACAAGCCGCACTTTCCTCCTCCTCCATGGTCCATCAATATACCTCCACACAACCCGTCAATCCAATTCCAGTACCTTCCGCTAATGATGTCGTGAAAATGCAAAATCACGCTGATGACAGGGAGAGAAGTCTTTGGTTGCGTAAAGGTTGTGCAGTTGATTCGGAGTCTGGCTTGTGGCTCCACCCGGATGGGCGACCAGTTTGCCCAAGAGCTCTCCTACATGTCTTGGCACGTGTGGCACATGGACCAACACATGTAGGAAGAGGGGTAATAAATGATGTTATTCGTTCACAATGGTTTGCAGCAGGTATAGACAAATCTCACAAACACTTGTAGACAGTTGTATGACGTGTCAACAGACCAGAAAGAAGAATAGCACAGTGAAGCATGACCATCTGGAACCTCCAACAGGTCCCTTTGTAAATTTGCAAATAGACTTATATGCCAAGTTGTCAAGGCTACAAATATTTGTTAGTTGTGACAGATCGATTCTCAAAATGGGTTGAGGCTTTCACGACAAGGAAAGAAGACGCTCGAACAGTTGTTAAGTGTCTGCTAAAAGAGGTGATCCCTAGGTTTGGAGTGCCACAGGGAATAGATAGTGACAGAGGTCCGGCTTTTGTATCAAGAATAACGCAGGGTCTGTCAGATATCTTAGGGTTCAAGTGGCAGTTACATGTTCCATATCACCCACAAAGTTCTGGTCAAGTTCAGAGAATGAACGCAACTATCAAAGATCGGTTGACCAAAACAGTGCTGACAACAGGCCTAAAATGGCCTGATGCACTGCCTATTGTGTTGTATTCCATCCGAAGTGCACCGAGCGCAACAACAGGACTAAGTCCTCATGAGGTGTTAATGGGGAGACCAATGTCCACAGGGATAAGTCCCCCTTTGACACCACACAAAACTTCTCTGCTTTGGACGGATGAGTTTATGAATATGACTATGTAAAAGATTAACTGACGTTTTGAATTTTATCATTACAGGTGTCGGCTCACAAAACCATTGGAGGAACCAATTTATCCTTTTAATGACGGAAATTTTGTATTAATCAAATATTTAAAAAAAAAGTTTTTGTCTTCCAGGTGGAACCAGGTGTTGTTGACAATGAGGACTTGTATTTCCTGCACTTTAACCAAACTGCCTATTAACCAAACTAACCAAACTGTTAACCCTGTTATGTTTGACTGTCCAATTGACAGATGTGATGACTGTTATATTGTTTACCCCCTGACTTGCTCTCAAGGTAAATGGTCGTGGACAACGCATGACCAATTAACACAGTGCTGAGTGCACCCAGGTAATGAAGGTAACATTCACAGCTGCTGTACCTTTGACTGAACCTCTGGAGCTGTGGTGTTTCACTAAACAACCATTGAAAAGTTATCCCGATTATAAACTGTGGGCTGTTAATTACTGAGATGTTCCAGGGGAGGTGCAGAGCGGTAAGATCTGTACTATGGTGAAACTGATAAGGGTGATAGTTTTCTATATATTGGTCAATTTCTTCCATAAATACACTTGAGGTAGCCAAACCTAAATCAACAAGGAGTAATGGAGGTACAGGTGAAGTTTCTCAAATTTTAGTGCAAGAAACAAATTCGTCCCTCAGTCAAATGGTTGATTATGCTCATGATCGTAATCTCAGTAACTGTTGGCTGTGTCAAAATATGCCTTCGTCCATACACTCACCAATGTCTCATCCAATTCCATTCACTAGAACGGATTATGAGATGTTCAATTGGAATAATTTGGCCATGAGATTTGAAGATGAAGCAGATGAGTGCTATACTCCTGCCTACCCTATAGATTCGGCAAAGTATTCACATAATATCAGACGCACTGTTTCTCAAGCAGATGCAGAAAAACTAGTCCACGCATTTGTTACTTCTAGGCTGGACTATTGTAACTCTTTGTTATCAGGCTGCTCTAATAAGTCTCTTAGGAATTTACAGTTAATTCAGAATGCTGCTGCACGTGTTCTGACAGGAACCAAGATCAGAGATCACATCTCTCCCATTTTGGCTTCCTTGCATTGGCTCCCTGTTAAATCTAGAATAGAATTTAAAATTATCCTCCTTACTTACAAAGCTCTTCATGGTCAGGCACCATCATATCTAAAAGAGCTCATAGTACCTTACTATCCCTCTAGAACACTGCGCTCTCAGGACGCTGGGTTCCTTGTGGTTCCTATAGTCTCCAAAAGTAGATTGGGAGCCAGAGCTTTCAGCTATCAGGCTCCTCTTCTGTGGAACAAACTACCAATCTGGGTTCGGGAGGCAGACACGGTCAACACTTTTAAGAGTAGACTTAAAACTTTCCTTTTTGATAAGGCGTATAGTTAGGGCTGGCTCAGGTCATCCCTTAGTTATGCTGCTATAGGATTAGACTGCCGGGGGACTCCCCAGGGTTATGCCTAGCCAGGCACGGTATTGGTTAAAGATGTAGACCGAGGGTCTAAGGACAGAGGGTGTCATTCTCTGTACAGATTGTAAAGCCCTCCGAGGCAAATGTACTTTGTGACTTTGGGCTATACAAATAAAATTGAATTGAATTGAATTGAATAATGCTGAAATTGCCTATACGTTGCTAAAACAGTTAATGAACAGTACCTGCCGAGCGGTTTCAATTATACTACACTTTTTCGCATTATTCATATACAGATGTATGTGAAATTAGGTTTTGAATATAGAGTTCAAATAGTTTTGGCCCAAACAAACTGTTCAAAACCTCTTGGAAATCAGGTGTGTGTTCCCCAACCATATATTGCATCTTTAATGGTGGAGGCCCTAGTTTCTGTGCAGCCGTGGTCCGGTAGGTCCATGGAGTCACTTCAGATACAGAAACGTAACTGCTCAGTGCCACAACAGATGGAGCGAACTCCTCAACTTATGTGCCTCCGGTGTTCACCCATGAACGGCAAAATGTTTCCTTGTGTTTTCAGGAGTAGGAGACGGACCTGATAATTTAGGACAAAGCAGCTGTAAAACAGTAGTAAATGTCACTCTGAGACAGTCGTCATTACCTGGAGAGTGTATCTAGTCTGTGGAGATAAAGCTTATTGCTGCGTGCCCTATGAGTTGTTTCATGGTGTCTGTTATTTGGCATACCTAATTCCCTTGATCAGGGAAGTGAAATCCGCTGAGATTGCTTCATTATACCTGCCTCTACATAAATATAAAGAGAATCCCAACATCTCAAAAGATAGCCAGCATCCTCTTGCCTTGGTATGGTATGTATATAACTCAACAGGAACTTGAATCTCTGTCTAAAGTCCTGGAGAATCATCTGAATGCCTCCAGTAGAGCCATGTTAGCTGAACATAGGGACTGCAGGAAGTTAAAACTGTAGCTTTACAGAATCGTATGGCGCTTGGTCTCCTGTTGGCAGCACAGGGAGGAACTTAGTAGTTATAGTTATAGGTACTGAATGTTGCTTCTACATCTCCGACGCGACTGCTGAGGTCATAGATATGGCGCATGACACAGCTCAAGGTATCAAGAGTTACTGATAACTTGGGTTAACTTTGGGGATTTTTCTGGTACCTTGGGGTCATTGGGATCAGGTTAGTTAAATTTTTGACTACTCTATTTGTCGGTGGACTCTTTTATTCTTTCCTCTGCACTTGTATGATCTCATTGATTAAACTAATCGTGAAGAACAACAGGTCAGTGGTTCAAGCACCCCAGGTGTGTATACGTCCAGAGGTTGCCAATCCAGTGGGTAAGAGGTATTATCATTTTGAAGGTTTTGGGGAAAGGATTCGAAGCTTTGACCTTGATGATCTTTCTCTTGGTGAAAATGATGAAGAGGAGACTTATGGTCTGTAAAGGAGGGTGTCTATTTCTTCTGTTACCTCTGTGTTTCATTTAGGTTACTTTAGGTGATGATTCTGGTTTTACTGGTTGTTTAGTATTCTAGGAGATGTTATTTTAATCATTTAGAAATTGCCATATTATGAATCACTTTTAAAATCTATTTTCAATGATGGTTTTCACAGTAATGTAATACATGCTTATAAGTTCAAAGTAAAATTTTGTTATGATGATATGCAACTGATGGATAACGACTGTTCATGGAAAGTTCTACAATGGATTCCATGCCACCATGCATCATATGTGCTAGTAACCTCTCCATGGTGGTGACCCTCTACTGTACATAATGTACATGGGTCGAAGATTTTGCAATGTCTTGATTTCAACGATGATTGTTGTGATTGATTTCAAAGAGAGAAGAAATTTGCTCTAGAAATGTTAAATCAATTGTTTTATGGAACCCCTTCTAATTGCTAGGGTTTTCTACTAGGTGAAATAATAAATTTGATCTTTCTCCTCTCCCAGTGGCATATTTGCATGATCTGTGACCTCCCTGATGACCTTCTTTAACACCTTTGTGTTGTGGGGATCTTCGCTAGCTTGGCCCTTGTTGACCTGAAAGTGGAACTCACACATCATGGGAATGGGATGATGGGGTACATAAGAGGGGTTCTTAAGGTTTTTCACTGATTGTATGAATTAATCTAAACCGACTGCTTTGTTTGAAAGAATGATTTTTATGGATGGCCTTTTGAATAATTCTGTGTGATTATGAATTTTTATATTGTTTGTGTCAATCTCATTCTGACTGTACTCCCTGGTGGTCTCTAATTTGGTAGATATTATTATTTGGTAGTTAGTATTGATCTTATGATCAATAAGAGGGGATTGTTATGGAATTTTCTCTTTTTAGGTTACACGAGGCCACGTGTGAGCCTTGTGATCCACGCCAGTATTAACTGTTTGTCTTGACTAGGTGCCACCATATCTCACTGTGGTGGCCAGGGTCGAAGAGACCTGTTGCTGCTCCTTCCTAGTCATAATAGATAGCTTGTTGTTGCCGTTCCAATCTGCGTAAGCGGACATCTGTGTCTCCAGACTAGGATGTGTTGACAATAACACCTCCAAGAGTAAAGACATTCTCTTTTACTAATTCTGGGGCTATAGTATTTGGGGTGTGATCTTTGGGTTTAAAGTATATGCACCATCACAAGTTCGTCAGAATGCGAGACCGACTCAAGCACTTCAGATGTACTTTGAGAGTGTCTCTAGTTCTCCTTGGCCAAGCGTCAATAAATAATACAGCATAAGACATCAGAGGCTCCTGACACTTTCTTCCCTCCTGACCTCACCATTGACCTTTGACTTCAGCAATTTTCTCCACAACACACGCCTCCTTGCCACATTATGACGAACCTGACTGCTTCATAGTTAACAGTGCAATCTATTTCCTCCAGGTGTAATTCCCGAGGTGGCGTTGTCGGACATAGTACTGAGTATTCCTCCATAAGTATTTTCCCTTTTTGTTTTATTTCCTCCCCATTGCGCGCCGCCGCACATTAACATGCTCATGTTAATTCTAACAGATGCAGATTAGCTGCTTTAGGTCTGGTTCCTTGGCAACCTCAGCCTGCTCGAAGGAGGAGAGGGGGTCAGCAGAAGCTGAGCAGTGGCCATTTTAGTAGTTCTTGGCACTTAATCTGAACCTGTCTGTGTAAAATGGCAGACAGAGACAGCAGAGCAGCTAACATTAGCATTAACATTAGCCACTAGGAATTAAACATGTTGATATTAACATGCTAATGTCAACATGCTAATGTTAATTGCTAACATGCAGCGCACCAGCAATAACATGCTAATGCTAACATGCAGCGCATCAGCATAACATGCTAATGCTACATGCTCATGTTAATTCTAACAGGTGGGATTAGCTGCTGCTGATTAGTCCTGGTTGCTTGGCACCTCAGTCTGCTTGAAGGAGGAGAGGGGGGAGGGGCCAGCAGAAGCCGAGCGGCAGCCATTTTAGTAGTTCTTGGCCCTTAAACCCGTCTGTGTAAAATGGCAGACCGTAACAGCAGAGCAGCTAGCGCGTTAACATGCTAATGATAATTAGCATTAGCCACTAGAAATTAAATACATGCTGATGTTTACATGGTAATGCCAACATGCTAATGTTAATTGCTAGTGCATCAGCAGTGTCTGGTGAGGCTGAGGGCCGGACGTCCTGATCCAGGTCGATATGGAGCGGGGCCCCGCCTTTGTTTCTGTCGACGTTCGCTGTACCCTGTCGCTGCCTGGTCGGTTCCGGTGGCGGGCTCGGATGGGTTGTTCCACGCCCCCGTGGACCCTGCTCTCCTCGTCTCTGCTGGCGTGGAGTGAATCTGGGGAACCTGCGGCCTCTGCACCGGGCCCTCTCCGTCAGCTGTTGCCCTGTCCCGCCAGCTCCTGCCAGGTTTGGCCTGGTAAACGCCAGATCGCTCGCAAACAAATCATTTATTCTCAAGGATTACTTCTCATCACAGGAACTGGATTTCCTTTTTATCTCAGAGACCTGGCTGAGTGTTGGTGAGTCCAGTGTCTTCACAGAACTTTTAACCGTTGACTGCTGCATTTTTAAACTCTCCTCGGATGTCTGGCGGAGGAGGAGGAATTGCGACTGTTTTTAAGCGTGTTTTTAATTGTAAACAGATAATCGCTGCCATCCTCCTTCACCAGCTTTGAACTCAGTCTGTTTGAGCTGGGACACCCTCACACGTGCTGTGTGCTTGTGGTCCCAAAACAACAGAGACTTTTAACTGAATTTTCTATGTTCTTAGCTGATATTATGCCAAAATATGACCGGTCCTTATTGTTGGAGACTGTAATATTCAGGTGTGCTGCCCTGAAAACCCTTTGGCACGAGACTTTTTAAACATCATTGACTATTTTAATCTCGTGCAGTCTGTACTTGAGCCTACACATGAACGTGGTCACACACTTGATCTTGTTTTATCTTACAGTTTGCCTGTTTTTTAACCTGGAGGTCTGTGACGCTTTTTTCTCTAATCATATGCCTGTACTGTTTAAAGCTGCTGTTTGCTGTCACACATTTAACCTTGTGCTGCTGTTCGCAAATGTCGAGTCATTAACTCTTCCACTGCTTGTCACTTTTCAGCACGTTTCAGCCAGAACTGCGTCATTCCTGAGTCTGTGTATGAGGATACAGAGGCTCTTAACTCATGGTTTAGTGACACCTGTCAAACTGTCATTGACATTGCGGCTCCTTTAAGACCAGGCAGCAGAAAGCTAAATCAGAGCCCGGGCTGATGACACAACCCTCACTGCCAGACAGCAGTGTCGAAGAGCTTGAGGCGAAGTGGAAGGACAAACTGCAAGTGTCTTTTCAATCCTGAGGGATTGTTGGCGTCAGTATCAGTCCTGTGAAAGAGGCTAAAGAAATACTTTTCTGATATAGTTCTGTTAAACTGTCATAATCCTATGTATTGTTCAAAGTAATCAACTCTGCTCTGAATGCACCACAGACTGGAATCGAGGCCTCCCCTGCTGTGTGGAGAACTTTCTGAACCACTTTATTGATAAGGTCACTTTTCCAGAGCATGTTTTTCTCCTCCTGCTTCCGACCCTTCAGTATTTGTCCCCTGCTCTATCGTGTTAGACACGTTTGACCCTGTGACCCTGCCCCTATTGCAGGAGATTGTGGGTCATCTGAAGCCCTCTGGTTCTCCGGACGATGCTGTCCCACCCCAACTTTTTAAGGAGGTGTTTCCCACCATTGGACCATCAGTCTCACTGTCATTAATAGCAGCCTGTCCTCTGGAGTGGTCCCTGTACATTCTAAACATGCAGTTGTGGCAGCCTCTGTTAAAAAATCTGGGCTTGATCTTTCTGTCTTGTCCAAATCTAAACTGCCCTTCTTTTCTAAAATCTTAGAGAAGATTGTTTATTCTCAACTCATGGACTTTTTAAACGACATATATTCTCGAGATTTTTCCAATCCGGTTTCAAAACATTGCACAGCACAGAATCAGAGTTTTAATGATATCCTTTTAGCTACTGACTCTGGTCACTGTGTTGTCCTTGTACTTTAGATTTGACCGCAGCTTTTTATACAGTAGACCACGAAATCTTGATTGCTCGTCTGGAGCAGTGGGTGGGCATCAGTGGCACGGCACTCCATGGTTCAGGTCCTATCTGTCACATCGGACTTTCTGTGTCAGCCTTGATGACTTTGTGTCCTCCACTGCTCCTCTGTCATGTGGGGTCCCACAGGCTCTGTGCTTGGCCCCTTCTATTCTGCCTTTAGCTACTCCTGGCACAGTATCGCGTCCCAGTTGTTAAAATCTAGGGGTAAAAGTGGACACTGATCTTAAATTCGACAGCCAGATTAAAGCTGTGATGAAGTCCCCAGCTTTTTCAGTTAAGGCAGCTGACAAAAATAAACCAGTACTTCAGAGACAGCACTTTGAGACAGTAATCCACGCTTTTGTGACCAGCCGCTTGATTACTGCAATGCACTTTATTTGGGGGTTAGTGGGTCCTGCATTAGTCATCTTCACTGTACAAAATGCTGCTGCACGTCTTTTAACTGGCACAAGCAAATTTGAGCACTTTCACCGATTGTAGCTTCACTCCACTGGCTGCCCTGTCCATTTTAGGATTCATTTTAAAGTTCTCTTATTTTTTCTATTAAGGCCTTGCCCCACCTTACCTATCTGAGCTGCTGCTCCCCTACACGCCTAGCCGTTCCCTCAGGTCAGCGGACCAGCTGCTCCTGACTATCCCCAAAGCTCGCTTAAGTTTAGAGGGGATCGAGCATTTGCCGTTGCAGCCCCTAAGCTATGGAACTAATTGCCGCTGCACGTGAGACAGGCCTCTTCTCTGTCTCATTTTAAGACCCTTCTTAAAACCCACCTCTTTTCTTTGGCTTTTAACACCATGTAGTTGTTGACAGAACAAACACACATGCACCACACACACACACAGGCAGACAGACAGCAGACGCACACACATCTTCTCATCTTGCTTGTGGTTAAGTCACTCAATGATTGGAAATACGGTTTTGGCCAGAAGTCCTTCCTGTTCCCTGATTACAGTTGGTCCTGGTTGCTTGGCAACCTCAGCCTGCTTGAAAGGAAAAGAGGGGGATGGGCCAGCAGACAGAAGCGGCAGCCATTTTTATAGTTCTTGGCACTTAATTTGAACCTGTCTGTGTAAATGGCATACAGAGACAGCAGAGCGTTAGCGCAAGCTGTAAACATGCTATTTGCAAACATTAGTGACCAATGCTAAATATTACTGCTAATAACATTAGCCACTAGGAATTAAATATGTTAATTACTAACATGCTAAAGTCACATGCTAATGTTAGTTGCTAACGTGTCAGCGCATCAGCAATAACATGCTAATGTTAACATGCTTATGTTAATTCTAACAGGTGCAGATAAGCTGCTGCTGTTTAGGTCCTGGTTGCTTGGAAACCTCAGCCTGCTTGAAAGAGGAGAGGGGGAGGGGCCAGCAGGCAAAAGCTGAACGGCAGCCATTTTAGTAGTTCTTGGCACTTAATTTGAATTTGTCTGTCTAAAATGGCAGACCGTAACAGCAGAGCAAGACATGCTATATAATAATGCATGTGCACGACGAGGCTAGAGTCACGCACACTCAAAATTTCTTAGAAATTTTCTAGTTCATATTCAAATTCTTCTTTTAAGAATACTTTTAAGATTTTTTATTTCAAGCAATACAAACTATTCCAGTGTTTTTGTATGGGGATAATTTTGTCTCAAAAGATTTGAATGCGTACAATATGATTTGAATGCGTACAATATGATTTGAATGCGTACAATATGATTTGTATACATATGCATACATTTATAAATATCCAAATACAAAACAAGTATAAAAATGTGACATACAATAAAAATAAACGAATTTGTATAAATAAATGTGGATTTGTAAATATATTTTCGAGATTTGAAAATAAATGTCCTTGACTTTGTGTGTGGGTCAGCATTTGTGGATCCATTTTTTGCTTTTGGATCCATTTTTTGCTTTTCTCGCGATGATGTAATTTTGAGACATTCCTACCGCTCACCCGATTCCACAAATAAATGCCACCAGATTTGAATACAAATAGCAGTACCCCTTCCCCGAACATCCAGCAGATGGCAGTGTTGTGCAACGGTGCAGACCAAGGTACTTTTTATTATTCTGTTTCTGGACATAATGGAGAGAAGCTTTTTTTGATAAAAAACAAAAAAAAGAAATTCGCTCAATTTCTCGTTTTCTGTTCAATCACCAAAACAAATTTCCACTACCATATTCCGTTTTAGTGGTGGGCGGGGCTCGTACGCTTCTTTGCCGGGACTCCTTCAAATAAAAGTTCTTCCGTTTGACAAGTTATTTCTTTATTAAGCGTGACCAAACGTCCTCTTTTGGCCGACATTTTTACGTCCTGTCTGGGGCTCCTAAGGATTTTTTCTTTATAGGTTCATTCCCCGGAAATGCCACTACTAATACCACTATCTGAGGCACATGCCGCTAACCTGTAGAGGCATATGCGTTTTTTTTGTTTTTTATCAAAACGAAAAAAACACTTGTTTCTGTTTCATCGCTTCTCTCCATTATGTCCAGAACAGAATAATAAAAAGTACCTTGGTCTGCACCGTTGCACAACACTGCCATCTGCGGATGTTCGGTGAAGGTGTACCGCTATTTGTATTCAATCTGGTGGCATTTATTTGTGAATCGGGTGAGCGGTAGGAATGTCTCAAAATTACGTCATCGCGAGAAAAGCAAAAATGGATCCACAAAAGCAAAAAATGGATCCACAAATGCTGACTCCACACTTTATTTTCAAATCTCGAAAATATATTTACAAATCCACATTTATTTATACAAAATTTGTTTATTTATTTGGTCACATTTTTTAGGGCCCGAGCACGGTAACCGTGCGAAGCCCTATTGTATTTCGAATGTTTTTAGGGCCCGAGCACGGAAACCGTGCGAAGCCCTATAGTAATTTCGAATGTTTATTATTGATAGATGAACAACCAAGCACATCACAAACTAAAGCAGATGATGAGTTTATCCTAATGGCAGCTACAGTAGTGAATTAGAAAGGAAAGTCAAGATTATGCACAGACAGGAGAAGGAAGACAGCAGACAGTCTAATGAGTCAGATTTAGAAGGAGAAGGAGCCAGACCCAGAAAGGAGGAGCCTTACACAGACTTTAGTGACGAGGAAGTGCAGATTGTAAAGCCAAAACAAAACAAAATCTCTGCTCTCCCTCTTCAAGGATTATACTGTTAAAGTTTAGCCTTGTACAACCTCATTTAAAAGTAACCTTTTTACTTAAATTGTCATAGGATTATTTCTACTGCAAAGAAAAAATGTTTCAAGTGTTTGAAGTTAAGTATTGTAACAATCATCGCATACTATTTTGGTGTGGTACAATCTTCTTTAAACTTAATTAACACATGTTTCAACCTAAAGAATATGTTTCACACACTTTAAATCAACTCAGAATCAACTTCAACTCCAATCATGGTGCTCATTATGAATCGATAATTGTGCAGTTTGTGCTCAAATAATAATAGAAATAACTGTATATGTCAAGCTAAAAAAATCAAACTGGCTCTACTTAAAAGCACACTTTGTTTACACTACTACATAAATGCCTAAATCTGATGTTACACTCGATTAGGCAGACCAGAAACACAGAGGCACATAGGAAAACAACTTTGCCCCTGCCTCTAAAGTGTCACAGACATCTTTAATAAATGCTTGTAAAAATAATGATTGACAACACAGCAGTTTGAAAACCATGGACTTCTGAGTTCATGGAAGAATACCAGAAAAAAAACACTTAATCCAGTTCACTTGTAGAATTGAGTGGATCTTGTGTTAAGATGAGTTTGTTTTCCCTGATTCATACAAACATGGGATATTAAAGCTGGAATAAAGCGAGATGAACATGAATGTCTCATGGTGCAAATTTTTGTGCAAAATCTAAGACCGAATGTTCAAGCCGCTTACAAACTATCAGTCCTTGACTCGAAGTCAACTATAAACAAAATAATGGCTATGTATAGGAACGATGTTTTCTTCGCTGGTAATAAAGCTCCCAGCTCAAAACAAATGATGCAGTATGTACAACAGCAGGGTGTCACAAATGCGGTGTAGCGGGACATTGGGCTAAAGAGTGTAAGAGTGGTCGTCGTCGTCGTCGGAATAAATCCAATAACCAGAACCAACAATAAGCCGCTACATCATTTCCGGCTCTACCCGCTCCACAAGCTACTACGTCATTTCCTGCTCTTCCAGCCCCACCCACACAAGCTGCTTACACGCCAACATATTACAATCAAGCATAGGGAGGCCATGGAGGGGTGGGATCAGAACAACCATTTCATATTCAAGCTGCAACTATTCAACTTTCTAGTAATCCCGCGGAAGACCCGATAATGCCTGTTCAAGTTAATGGAAATACAGTTGAAATTTCGGTAGATAGTGGAGCAACTATCTCTACTGTAAAAACTGCAGAGCATGTATGCACACCTACATCCAACTTCATCACCACTGTAGGCGTTTTCGGGGTTCCCATTGCGGAACCGTTATCTCAGAGGACTAAAATAACTGTTGAAGGCTCTGAAGTGATGCATTCTTTTCTGATATCTGATAAAAGCCCAATTAATCTCATGGGGAGGGATCTGCTTTGTACACTGCATGCTACTATTCAGTGCACCCCGGATGGATTGTTTTTGACCCTCCCTGATGAAAAAGCTGCTCTAGCATTTCAGTTTTTGCAGAGTACGGAAGACACTTTGTATTGCTGGGTATTGATAGGTTTTAATATGCTTCCCAGTTTCACTGTTTCAGATATTCAGAAAATCGCCAAAATATCTCCAGCATGTGCAACATTAATGTCTACAATGAGGCCTCTTTTGCATTGTCATTGTACTGCAGCATTTAACCCTTCTGAGCAGTATAAACAATTGGTTTCCAGGTTTTTAAATAAATAAGAGGGGTAGTGAACAGCAGAGGTTGTTTAATGTTGAAAAGTCATATCCACATATCGTGGTGGCCGTCACACCTGGCTGTGAGCTGAAACACCTTGGACACATGGTGGCTCAGTGCCAGGCATTGAGAGAAGCTGTACCAGCTTCTCAACACCAAACAGTAACATATTTAGGGGAGGAACTGTATATGTTGTCTTTAGATGAACATATGCAATTACCGATGTCTACATTTGTTACTCATCAGCCGCCTCTTCCCGCTCAGTATGGACCTCCTTCTGAATTGTCTGAGGTTCCACCTATTTTGTGGGCTAAACATAAAAATCATGTGGGTTTTGTAAATTCGGCTCCGCCACATAAAGTCACACTTAAGCCTAATGCTAAGCTACCTATGATTAGACAATACAATTTGCCTCACAGAGCTGTAGTAGGAATTGAAAGTGTCATTCAGTCTCTATTGGATCAAGATGTGCTAGTTCAAACCACTAGCCCATGTGACACTCCCATTTTAACAATCCCCAAAGCAAATCGCCCTGATGAATGGCGGTTTGTGCAGGACCTGCAAGCTATTAATAATATAGTGGTACCTGCAGCTCCAATTGTGCCTGACACCAATTCGATTTTAGCTTCTTTACCACCTAACTCCACGCACTACACGGTCGTTGATCTGAGTTCTGCATTTTTCTCGATACCGTTGCATCCAGATAGCCAGTATCTGTTTTCATTTACATTCAAGGGTAAGCAATACACTTGGCAACGGTTGCCGCAGGGTTTTGTTGAGAGTCCCACCGTGTATGCAGCGGCGGTAAAAAGAGATCTAGATGGGCTCCACCTGCCAGGTGGCTCCACTCTTTTGCAGTACGCTGATGACCTCCTAATAGCTTCTTCATCAAAAGAAGCTTGCCACACAGACTCTATCTTGCTGCTACAGAGACTGGCCGAGTGTGATCACAGAGCGTCGCTGGCAAAGTTGCAATTCTGTCGACCGGAGGTGACATATTTCTATATGTTCTGAAGGATGGACAACACCTTTTGTCACCGGAGAGGGTGAAACTGCTAGTAAGCATGCCTCCCCCCACAACCAAGAAACAGATGCTCTCTTTTCTGGGGATGGCTAATTATTGCAGACACTGGATTTTTGAATATGCAACTATGGACTCTGTTTTTCGAGCCGCCGCACTGCAATCAGCTCCACCTATGGTACAGTGGACTGAGGAAATGCACAAAGCCTTTCAAGATCTGAAAAATGCTCTCACAATGGCTCCAGTGTTGGGTTTGTCTGACTATCATCAGCCGTTCCATCTACATGTGCATGAGAGAGATGGCTTCGCCACTGGCATTCTGGTACAGAAACATGGTTCTCATTATCGTCCCGTTGCGTACTACTCCTCTCGACTGACCCCTGTAGTGCTCGGTATTCCAGGTTGTCTAAGAGCAGTGGCCGCTGTTGCCATTTTGATCGACAAATCCCATTGTAACTGGCTCATGACTGTGTCGTGCACGTTCCACATGCAGTATTACACATTTTGAACACATCTGCAACACAACACATGACAGCAGCACTTCGCTCAGGTTACGAGGCAATAATTCTATCAAGTCCCCACATAACTTTAAAGCGCTCACCTCCAATAAATCCAGCTACTCTGCTATCATTGATTGATACAGATGATGAGCATGACTGTATCGCCCTTAGTGAAATGTGCACATCTCCGAGACCAGATCTGCTGCAAACAGTGATACCAAATTCTGATATGGTTCTTTATACTGATGGTTCGGCCAGCAGACCATCTGACAACATACATTTGGCTGGTTATGCAGTAGTAAATGATTCTGAACTCATTGAGGCAGGATCCCTGCCTCATGGAACTTCAGCCCAAGCAGCTGAGCTGTATGCTCTTAGTAGAGCCTGCATACTTGCTTCTGGTAAAGTTGCCACTATCTACACTGACTCGCGATACGCATTCGGCACTGCGCATGACTTTGGACAATTATGGAAAATGAGGTTTTGTCTCATCCTCTGGTAAGCCATTACAGCATCACGTGTTGGTAAATGATCTATTAGAGGCTATTTTGCGCCCGTCACAGCTTGCGATTGTGAAATGTGCAGCCCACACTAAAGGAAATGATCCTGTTTCACGAGGAAATGCAATGGCTAATACTGCAGCCAAACAAGCCGCACTTTCCTCCTCCTCCATGGTCCATCAATATACCTCCACACAACCCGTCAATCCAATTCCAGTACCTTCCGCTAATGATGTCGTGAAAATGCAAAATCACGCTGATGACAGGGAGAGAAGTCTTTGGTTGCGTAAAGGTTGTGCAGTTGATTCGGAGTCTGGCTTGTGGCTCCACCCGGATGGGCGACCAGTTTGCCCAAGAGCTCTCCTACATGTCTTGGCACGTGTGGCACATGGACCAACACATGTAGGAAGAGGGGTAATAAATGATGTTATTCGTTCACAATGGTTTGCAGCAGGTATAGACAAATCTCACAAACACTTGTAGACAGTTGTATGACGTGTCAACAGACCAGAAAGAAGAATAGCACAGTGAAGCATGACCATCTGGAACCTCCAACAGGTCCCTTTGTAAATTTGCAAATAGACTTATATGCCAAGTTGTCAAGGCTACAAATATTTGTTAGTTGTGACAGATCGATTCTCAAAATGGGTTGAGGCTTTCACGACAAGGAAAGAAGACGCTCGAACAGTTGTTAAGTGTCTGCTAAAAGAGGTGATCCCTAGGTTTGGAGTGCCACAGGGAATAGATAGTGACAGAGGTCCGGCTTTTGTATCAAGAATAACGCAGGGTCTGTCAGATATCTTAGGGTTCAAGTGGCAGTTACATGTTCCATATCACCCACAAAGTTCTGGTCAAGTTCAGAGAATGAACGCAACTATCAAAGATCGGTTGACCAAAACAGTGCTGACAACAGGCCTAAAATGGCCTGATGCACTGCCTATTGTGTTGTATTCCATCCGAAGTGCACCGAGCGCAACAACAGGACTAAGTCCTCATGAGGTGTTAATGGGGAGACCAATGTCCACAGGGATAAGTCCCCCTTTGACACCACACAAAACTTCTCTGCTTTGGACGGATGAGTTTATGAATATGACTATGTAAAAGATTAACTGACGTTTTGAATTTTATCATTACAGGTGTCGGCTCACAAAACCATTGGAGGAACCAATTTATCCTTTTAATGACGGAAATTTTGTATTAATCAAATATTTAAAAAAAAAGTTTTTGTCTTCCAGGTGGAACCAGGTGTTGTTGACAATGAGGACTTGTATTTCCTGCACTTTAACCAAACTGCCTATTAACCAAACTAACCAAACTGTTAACCCTGTTATGTTTGACTGTCCAATTGACAGATGTGATGACTGTTATATTGTTTACCCCCTGACTTGCTCTCAAGGTAAATGGTCGTGGACAACGCATGACCAATTAACACAGTGCTGAGTGCACCCAGGTAATGAAGGTAACATTCACAGCTGCTGTACCTTTGACTGAACCTCTGGAGCTGTGGTGTTTCACTAAACAACCATTGAAAAGTTATCCCGATTATAAACTGTGGGCTGTTAATTACTGAGATGTTCCAGGGGAGGTGCAGAGCGGTAAGATCTGTACTATGGTGAAACTGATAAGGGTGATAGTTTTCTATATATTGGTCAATTTCTTCCATAAATACACTTGAGGTAGCCAAACCTAAATCAACAAGGAGTAATGGAGGTACAGGTGAAGTTTCTCAAATTTTAGTGCAAGAAACAAATTCGTCCCTCAGTCAAATGGTTGATTATGCTCATGATCGTAATCTCAGTAACTGTTGGCTGTGTCAAAATATGCCTTCGTCCATACACTCACCAATGTCTCATCCAATTCCATTCACTAGAACGGATTATGAGATGTTCAATTGGAATAATTTGGCCATGAGATTTGAAGATGAAGCAGATGAGTGCTATACTCCTGCCTACCCTATAGATTCGGCAAAGTATTCACATAATATCAGACGCACTGTTTCTCAAGCAGATGCAGAAAAACTAGTCCACGCATTTGTTACTTCTAGGCTGGACTATTGTAACTCTTTGTTATCAGGCTGCTCTAATAAGTCTCTTAGGAATTTACAGTTAATTCAGAATGCTGCTGCACGTGTTCTGACAGGAACCAAGATCAGAGATCACATCTCTCCCATTTTGGCTTCCTTGCATTGGCTCCCTGTTAAATCTAGAATAGAATTTAAAATTATCCTCCTTACTTACAAAGCTCTTCATGGTCAGGCACCATCATATCTAAAAGAGCTCATAGTACCTTACTATCCCTCTAGAACACTGCGCTCTCAGGACGCTGGGTTCCTTGTGGTTCCTATAGTCTCCAAAAGTAGATTGGGAGCCAGAGCTTTCAGCTATCAGGCTCCTCTTCTGTGGAACAAACTACCAATCTGGGTTCGGGAGGCAGACACGGTCAACACTTTTAAGAGTAGACTTAAAACTTTCCTTTTTGATAAGGCGTATAGTTAGGGCTGGCTCAGGTCATCCCTTAGTTATGCTGCTATAGGATTAGACTGCCGGGGGACTCCCCAGGGTTATGCCTAGCCAGGCACGGTATTGGTTAAAGATGTAGACCGAGGGTCTAAGGACAGAGGGTGTCATTCTCTGTACAGATTGTAAAGCCCTCCGAGGCAAATGTACTTTGTGACTTTGGGCTATACAAATAAAATTGAATTGAATTGAATTGAATAATGCTGAAATTGCCTTATACGTTGCTAAAACAGTTAATGAACAGTACCTGCCGAGCGGTTTCAATTATACTACACTTTTTCGCATTATTCATATACAGATGTATGTGAAATTAGGTTTTGAATATAGAGTTCAAATAGTTTTGGCCCAAACAAACTGTTCAAAACCTCTTGGAAATCAGGTGTGTGTTCCCCAACCATATATTGCATCTTTAATGGTGGAGGCCCTAGTTTCTGTGCAGCCGTGGTCCGGTGTTAGGTCCATGGAGTCACTTCAGATACAGAAACGTAACTGCTCAGTGCCACAACAGATGGAGCGAACTCCTCAACTTATGTGCCTCCGGTGTTCACCCATGAACGGCAAAATGTTTCCTTGTGTTTTCAGGGAGTAGGAGACGGACCTGATAATTTAGGACAAAGCAGCTGTAAAACAGTAGTAAATGTCACTCTGAGACAGTCGTCATTACCTGAGAGAGTGTATCTAGTCTGTGGAGATAAAGCTTATTGCTGCGTGCCCTATGAGTTGTTTCATGGTGTCTGTTATTTGGCATACCTAATTCCCTTGATCAGGGAAGTGAAATCCGCTGAGATTGCTTCATTATACCTGCCTCTACATAAATATAAAAGAGAAATCCCAACATCTCAAAAGATAGCCAGCATCCTCTTGCCTTGGTATGGTATGTATATAACTCAACAGGAACTTGAATCTCTGTCTAAAGTCCTGGAGAATCATCTGAATGCCTCCAGTAGAGCCATGTTAGCTGAACATAGGGAGCTGCAGGAAGTTAAAACTGTAGCTTTACAGAATCGTATGGCGCTTGGTCTCCTGTTGGCAGCACAGGGAGGAACTTGTAGGTAGTTATAGTTATAGGTACTGAATGTTGCTTCTACATCTCCGACGCGACTGCTGAGGTCATAGATATGGCGCATGACACAGCTTAAGGTATCAAAGAGTTACTTGATAAACTTGGGTTGAACTTTGGGGATTTTTCTGGTACCTTGGGGTCATTGGGATCAGGGTTAGTTAAATTTTTGACTACTCTATTTGTCGGTGGACTCTTTATTCTTTTCCTCTGCACTTGTATGATCTCATTGATTAAACTAATCGTGAAGAAGACAACAAGGTCAGTGGTTCAAGCACCCCAGGTGTGTATACGTCCAGAGGTTGCCAATCCAGTGGGTAAGAGGTATTATCATTTTGAAGGTTTTGGGGAAAGGATTCGAAGCTTTGACCTTGATGATCTTTCTCTTGGTGAAAATGATGAAGAGGAGACTTATGGTCTGTAAATGGAGGGTGTCTATTTCTTCTGTTACCTCTGTGTTTCATTTTAGGTTAACTTTAGGTGATGATTCTGGTTTTACTGGTTGTTTAGTATTCTAGGAGATGTTATTTTTAATCATTTAGAAATTGCCATATTATGAATCACTTTTAAAATCTATTTTCAATGATGGTTTTCACAGTAATGTAATACATGCTTATAAGTTCAAAGTTAAAATTTTGTTATGATGATATGCAACTGATGGATAACGACTGTTCATGGAAAGTTCTACGAAGATGGATTCCATGCCACCATGCATCATATGTGCTAGTAACCTCTCCATGGTGGTGACCCTCTACTGTACATAATGTACATGGGTCGAAGATTTTGCAATGTCTTGATTTCAACGATGATTGTTGTGATTGATTTCAAAGAGAGAAGAAATTTGCTCTAGAAATGTTAAATCAATTGTTTTATGGAACCCCTTCTAATTGCTAGGGTTTTATCTACTAGGTGAAATAATAAATTTGATCTTTCTCCTCTCCCAGTGGCATATTTGCACATGATCTGTGACCTCCCTGATGACCTTCTTTAACACCTTTGTGTTGTAGGGGATCTTCGCTAGCTTAAAGGCCCTTGTTGACCTGAAAGTGGAACTCACACATCATGGGAATGGGATGATGGGGTACATAAGAGGGGTTCTTAAGGTTTTTCACTGATTGTATGAATTAATCTAAACCGACTGCTTTGTTTGAAAGAATGATTTTTATGGATGGCCTTTTGAATAATTCTGTGTGATTATGAATGTTTTATATTGTTTGTGTCAATCTCATTCTGACTGTACTCCCTGGTGGTCTCTAAATTTGGTAGATATTATTATTTGGTAGTTAGTATTGATCTTATGATCAATAAGAGGGGATTGTTATGGAATTTTCTCTTTTTAGGTTACACGAGGCCACGTGTGAGCCTTGTGATCCACGCCAGTATTAACTGTTTGTCTTGACTAGGTGCCACCATATCTCACTGTGGTGGCCAGGGTCGAAGAGACCTGTTGCTGCCTTCCTAGTCATAATAGATAGCTTGTTGTTGCCGTTCCAATCTGCGTAAGCGGACATCTGTGTCTCCAGACTAGGATGTGTTGACAATAACACCTCCAAGAGTAAAGACATTCTCTTTTACTAATTCTGGGGCGTATAGTATTTGGGGTGTGATCTTTGGGTTTAAAGTATATGCACCATCACAAGTTCGTCAGAATGCGAGACCGACTCAAGCACTTCAGATGTACTTTGAGAGTGTCTCTAGTTCTCCTTGGCCAAGCGTCAATAAATAATACAGCATAAGACATCAGAGGCTCCTGAACACTTTCTTCCCTCCTGACCTCACCATTGACCTTTGACTTCAGCAATTTCTCCACAACACACGCCTCCTTGCCACATTTATGACGAACCTGACTGCTTCATAGTTAACAGTGCAATCTATTTCCTCAGGTGTAATTCCCGAGGTGGCGTTGTCGGACAATAGTACTGAGTATTCCCTCCATAAGTATTTTCCCTTTTTGTTTTATTTCCTCCCCATTGCTCGCGCCGCCACATTAACATGCTCATGTTAATTCTAACAGATGCAGATTAGCTGCTGCTGATTAGGTCCTGGTTCCTTGGCAACCTCAGCCTGCTCGAAGGAGGAGAGGGGGTCAGCAGAAGCTGAGCAGTGGCCATTTTAGTAGTTCTTGGCACTTAATCTGAACCTGTCTGTGTAAAATGGCAGACAGAGACAGCAGAGCAGCTAACATTAGCATTAACATTAGCCACTAGGAATTAAATACATGTTGATTATTAACATGCTAATGTCAACATGCTAATGTTAATTGCTAACATGCAGCGCATCAGCAATAACATGCTAATGCTAACATGCAGCGCATCAGCAATAACATGCTAATGCTAACATGCTCATGTTAATTCTAACAGGTGCAGATTAGCTGCTGCTGATTAGGTCCTGGTTGCTTGGCAACCTCAGTCTGCTTGAAGGAGGAGAGGGGGGAGGGGCCAGCAGAAGCCGAGCGGCAGCCATTTTAGTAGTTCTTGGCCCTTAAACCCGTCTGTGTAAAATGGCAGACCGTAACAGCAGAGCAGCTAGCGCGTTAACATGCTAATGATAATTAGCATTAGCCACTAGAAATTAAATACATGCTGATGTTTACATGGTAATGCCAACATGCTAATGTTAATTGCTAGTGCATCAGCAGTGTCTGGTGAGGCTGAGGGCCGGACGTCCTGATCCAGGTCGATATGGAGCGGGGCCCCGCCTTTGTTTCTGTCGACGTTCGCTGTACCCTGTCGCTGCCTGGTCGGTTCCGGTGGCGGGCTCGGATGGGTTGTTCCAGCCCCGTGGACCCTGCTCTCCTCGTCTCTGCTGGCGTGGAGTGAATCTGGGGAACCTGCGGCCTCTGCACCGGGCCTCTCCGTCAGCTGTTGCCCTGTCCCGCCAGCTCCTGCCAGGTTTGGCCTGGTAAACGCCAGATCGCTCGCAAACAAATCATTTATTCTCAAGGATTACTTCTCATCACAGGAACTGGATTTCCTTTTTATCTCAGAGACCTGGCTGAGTGTTGGTGAGTCCAGTGTCTTCACAGAACTTTTACCCGTTGACTGCTGCATTTTTAAACTCTCCTCGGATGTCTGGCGGAGGAGGAGGAATTGCGACTGTTTTTAAGCGTGTTTTTAATTGTAAACAGATATCGCTGCCATCCTCCTTCACCAGCTTTGAACTCAGTCTGTTTGAGCTGGGACACCCTCACACGGTGCTGTGTGCTGTGGTCCCAAATACAACAGAGACTTTTTAACTGAATTTTCTATGTTCTTAGCTGATATTATGCCAAAATATGACCGGGTCCTTATTGTTGGAGACTGTAATATTCATGTGTGCTGCCCTGAAAACCCTTTGGCACGAGACTTTTTAAACATCATTGACTATTTTAATCTCGTGCAGTCTGTACTTGAGCCTACACATGAACGTGGTCACACACTTGATCTTGTTTTATCTTACAGTTTGCCTGTTTTTAACCTGGAGGTCTGTGACGCTTTTTTCTCTAATCATATGCCTGTACTGTTTAAAGCTGCTGTTTGCTGTCACACAGTTAAACCTTGTGCTGCTGTTCGCAAATGTCGAGTCATTAACTCTTCCACTGCTTGTCACTTTTCAGCACGTTTCAGCCAGAACTGCGTCATTCCTGAGTCTGTGTATGAGGATACAGAGGCTCTTAACTCATGGTTTAGTGACACCTGTCAAACTGTCATTGACATTGCGGCTCCTTTAAAGACCAGGCAGCAGAAAGCTAAATCAGAGCCCGGGCTGAATGACACAACCCTCACTGCCAGACAGCAGTGTCGAAGAGCTGAGCGAAAGTGGAAGGACAAACTGCAAGTGTCTTTTCAAATCCTGAGGGATTGTTGGCGTCAGTATCAGTCCACTGTGAAAGAGGCTAAAAGAAAATACTTTTCTGATATAGTTCTGTTAAACTGTCATAATCCTCATGTATTGTTCAAAGTAATCAACTCTGCTCTGAATGCACCACAGACTGGAATCGAGGCCTCCCCTGCTGTGTGCGAGAACTTTCTGAACCACTTTATTGATAAGGTCACTTTTACCAGAGCATGTTTTTCTCCTCCTGCTTCCGACCCTTCAGTATTTGTCCCCTGCTCTATCGTGTTAGACACGTTTGACCCTGTGACCCTGCCCCTATTGCAGGAGATTGTGGGTCATCTGAAGCCCTCTGGTTCTCCGGACGATGCTGTCCCACCCCAACTTTTTAAGGAGGTGTTTCCCACCATTGGACCATCATGTCTCACTGTCATTAATAGCAGCCTGTCCTCTGGAGTGGTCCCTGTACATTCTAAACATGCAGTTGTGCAGCCTCTGTTAAAAAAATCTGGGCTTGATCTTTCTGTCTTGTCAAATCTAAACTGCCCTTCTTTTCTAAAATCTTAGAGAAGATTGTTTATTCTCAACTCATGGACTTTTTAAACGAACATAATATTCTCGAGATTTTCCAATCCGGTTTCAAAACATTGCACAGCACAGAATCAGAGTTTTTAATGATATCCTTTTAGCTACTGACTCTGGTCACTGTGTTGTCCTTGTACTTTTAGATTTGACCGCAGCTTTTAATACAGTAGACCACGAAATCTTGATTGCTCGTCTGGAGCAGTGGGTGGGCATCAGTGGCACGGCACTCCAATGGTTCAGGTCCTATCTGTCACATCGGACTTTCTGTGTCAGCCTTGATGACTTTGTGTCCTCCACTGCTCCTCTGTCATGTGGGGTCCCACAGGGCTCTGTGCTTGGCCCTCTTCTATTCTGCCTTTAGCTACTCCCTGGCACAGTATCGCGTCCCAGTTGTTAAAAATCTAGGGGTAAAAGTGGACACTGATCTTAAATTCGACAGCCAGATTAAAGCTGTGATGAAGTCCAGCTTTTTTCAGTTAAGGCAGCTGACAAAAATAAAACCAGTACTTCAGAGACAGCACTTTGAGACAGTAATCCACGCTTTTGTGACCAGCCGGCTTGATTACTGCAATGCACTTTATTTGGGGGTTAGTGGGTCCTGCATTAGTCATCTTCAACTGGTACAAAATGCTGCTGCACGTCTTTTAACTGGCACAAGCAAATTTGAGCACATTTCACCGATTGTAGCTTCACTCCACTGGCTGCCTGTCCATTTTAGGATTCATTTTAAAGTTCTCTTATTTTTTCTATTAAGGCCTTGCCCCACCTTACCTATCTGAGCTGCTGCTCCCCTACACGCCTAGCCGTTCCCTCAGGTCAGCGGACCAGCTGCTCCTGACTATCCCCAAAGCTCGGCTTAAGTTTAGAGGGGATCGAGCATTTGCCGTTGCAGCCCCTAAGCTATGGAACGAATTGCCGCTGCACGTGAGACAGGCCTCTTCTCTGTCTCATTTTAAGACCCTTCTTAAAACCCACCTCTTTTCTTTGGCTTTTAACACCATGTAGTTGGTTGACAGAACAAACACACATGCACGCACACACACACACAGGCAGACAGACAGGCAGACGCACACACATCTTCTCATCTTGCTTGTGGTTAAGTCAACTCAATGATTGGAAATACGGTTTGGCCAGAAGTCCTTCCTGTTCCCTGATTACAGTTGGTCCTGGTTGCTTGGCAACCTCAGCCTGCTTGAAGGAAAAGAGGGGGGATGGGCCAGCAGACAGAAGCGGCAGCCATTTTTATAGTTCTTGGCACTTAATTTGAACCTGTCTGTGTAAAATGGCATACAGAGACAGCAGAGCGTTAGCGCAAGCTGTAAAGACATGCTATTTGCAAACATTAGTGACCAATGCTAAAATTACTGCTAATTAACATTAGCCACTAGGAATTAAATATGTTAATTACTAACATGCTAAAGTCAACATGCTAATGTTAGTTGCTAACGTGTCAGCGCATCAGCAATAACATGCTAATGTTAACATGCTTATGTTAATTCTAACAGGTGCAGATAAGCTGCTGCTGTTTAGGTCCTGGTTGCTTGGAAACCTCAGCCTGCTTGAAAGAGGAGAGGGGGGAGGGGCCAGCAGGCAGAAGCTGAACGGCAGCCATTTTAGTAGTTCTTGGCACTTAATTTGAATTTGTCTGTCTAAAATGGCAGACCGTAACAGCAGAGCAAGACATGCTATATAATAATGCATGGGCACGACGAGGCTAGAGTCACGCACACTCAAAATTTCTTTAGAAATTTTCTAGTTCATATTCAAATTCATTCTTTTAAGAATACTTTTAAGATTTTTTATTTCAAGCAATACAAACTATTCCAGTGTTTTTGTATGGGGATAATTTTGTCTCAAAAAGATTTGAATGCGTACAATATGATTTGAATGCGTACAATATGATTTGAATGCGTACAATATGATTTGTATACATATGCATACATTTATAAATATCCAAATACAAAATACAAGTATAAAAATGTGACATACAAATAAATAAACGAATTTGTATAAATAAATGTGGATTTGTAAATATATTTTCGAGATTTGAAAATAAATGTCCTTGACTTTGTGTGTGGAGTCAGCATTTGTGGATCCATTTTTTGCTTTTGTGGATCCATTTTTTGCTTTTCTCGCGATGATGTAATTTTGAGACATTCCTACCGCTCACCCGATTCACAAATAAATGCCACCAGATTTGAATACAAATAGCAGTACACCCTTCCCCGAACATCCAGCAGATGGCAGTGTTGTGCAACGGTGCAGACCAAGGTACTTTTTATTATTCTGTTTCTGGACATAATGGAGAGAAGCTTTTTTTGATAAAAAACAAAAAAAAAGAAAATTCGGCTCAATTTCTCGTTTTCTGTTCCAATCACCAAAAACAAAATTTCCACTACCATATTCCGTTTTAGTGGTGGGCGGGGCTCGTACGCTTCTTTGCCCGGTACTCTTCAAAATAAAAGTTCTTCCGTTTGACAAAGTTATTTCTTTATTAAAGAGTGACCAAACGTCCTCTTTTGGCCGGACATTTTTACGTCCTGTCTGGGGCTCCTAAGGATTTTTTTCTTTATAGGTTCATTTCCCGGAAATGCCACTACTAAATACCACTATCTGAGGCACATGCCGCTAACCTGTAGAGGCAGATGCGTTTTTTCGTTTTTTATCAAAAACGAAAAAAACACTTGTTTCTGGTTTCAGCTTCTCTCCATTATGTCCAGAAACAGAATAATAAAAAGTACCTTGGTCTGCACCGTTGCACAACACTGCCATCTGCTGGATGTTCGGTGAAGGGTGTACCGCTATTTGTATTCAAATCTGGTGGCATTTATTTGTGAATCGGGTGAGCGGTAGGAATGTCTCAAAATTACGTCATCGCGAGAAAAGCAAAAAATGGATCCACAAAAGCAAAAAATGGATCCACAAATGCTGACTCCACACATTTATTTTCAAATCTCGAAAATATATTTACAAATCCACATTTATTTATACAAATTTGTTTATTTATTTGTCACATTTTTAGGGCCCGAGCACGGTAACCGTGCGAAGCCCTATTGTATTTCGAATGTTTATTAGGGCCCGAGCACGGAAACCGTGCGAAGCCCTATAGTATTTCGAATGTTTATTATTTTTTTTTATTTTTAGGGCCCGAGCACGGAAACCGTGCGAAGCCCTATTGTATTTCGAATGTTTATTATTATTTTTTTTTATTTATTAGGGCCCGAGCACGGAAACCGTGCGAAGCCCTATTGTATTTCAAATGTTTATTATTTTTTTTTCTATTATTATTATTTTCCTTTTTCTTCCACCCAATGAATTGCCTTTTTCAAGGCTTTAATATCCCCAAAAACTCATGAAACTTTGCGTACCCCCCCAAAGTTGGGCGTAAAATTTCGTATTTTAGGGGTGTCGCGCACGGGCGTATAAAAATGGCTCTACGGCGCCACCTAGGTTTCGGTTCTCGGAGGAGCCCCCGGACACGGTTTCATCCACGTAAATAAGATTTGGAGGGTGTATGTAACACCCTGAGAGGCACAAAAAAGTCTCTTGGTGACCCGGGTTTCGGTAAAGGGCACGGCGGCCATTTTGGGTCAAAGTTCACGTTTTCGTGATTTTTTGGTCATTTCTAGGGGTCGTATTTGAACGAACTCCTCCTAGGGCTTTCGTCCGATTGTTTTGAAATTTGGCGCATGGGCTCATGAGGCTTTGACGATGAAAAGTTATCAAAATCATAACTTTTTGATGTACTATGTCAGAGGGGCGGGGCCACGAAGTTAGCCATTTTGCCATAAAATTTCAAAGGGCTATAACTTTGTGAAAAATACTCCAATCTTCACCAAACTTCCAACATAGAATGGCAGTCTGGCCTAGAATACATTTCCACAAAAATATTCGGTGATTTTCATAGCGCCTCCTAGTGGCGACAAAAAAGACAACTTTTACAAAATGGCTTCCAGCTCGGACAATGTTGATCGTATCCACCTCAAACTAGGTGTGGATGTTGTCAAGGCCTTGGACTTGACATCTGAGAAATAATTTCAACTTTTCATAAAAGGGCGTGGCCGTGACGGCGCGTCAAAGTGGACGCTGCCTTTTTTTTCACCGAAAAACCAGACTCCATTGACTTTTTGGCTGATTTTCAGGCAAAACTGTTCGGCTATCATATACTTTGTCACAGCTGTCTGAAACTTGTTGGGGTTGTTAAGACCAATGTGATGCACAATTCGGCTGCATAATTAATGAGGGGGCGGGGCAAAGCGCTCTATAGCGCCCCCTTGAATTTTTCTTTGGGACAGCCCCGCCACAGTTTTGAACACAGAGTTATGAAACTCAGCTGATTTATGGGGCATCACAAGACCTACAAAAAAGTCTCTTGGAGCAATTTGTAAAATTAACAGGAAGTGAGATATTTAAGCATGAAAATCACCATTTTTTGTGTTTCGAACTGTTGAGAAGGGGGCGTATTTGAACGAACTCCTCCTAGGGCTTTCGTCCGATCCTTTTGAAACTTGGCACATGGGTTCATGAGGCTTTGACGATGAAAAGTTATCAAAATCATAACTTTTTGATTTGCTATGTCAGAGGGGCGGGGCCACGAAATTCTCCATTTTGCCATAAAATTTCAAAGTGCTATTACTTTGTGAAAAATACTCCAATCTTCACCAAACTTTGAATATATAATAGCAGTCTGGCCTAAAATACATTTCCACAAAAATATTCTGTGATTTTCATAGCGCCTCCTAGTGACGACAAAAAAGACCACTTTTACGAGATGGCGTGCAGCTCGGACAATATTGATCATATCCACCTCAAACTTGGTGTGGATGTTGTCAAGGCCTTGGACTTGGGGCAAATTTGCTCTACAGCGCCCCCTTGAATTTTTCAGTGGAACAGCCCCACCACAGTTTTGCCCACAGACTCACGAAACTCAGCTGAATTGTAGAACAGGGCAGTACCTACAAAAAACTATCTTGGACCAATAAGCACAAAAAAGCTCTATAGCGCCCCATGGCGCATGTTGGGGGCGCTGCAATTAGAAAAAATGTTGTGTAAAATAAAGTAAAACTCAAAGTACATTGTCGCACATGTTGACTGTCGCCATGCTGCAATGTGTTCTCAAACAGCATAATGTAGACAGAATATGACATGTAATAGTAACTGTACATTATATCAGTGAAATAAAGTTGTACATTGTCGCACATGTTGACTGTAGCCATGCTGCAATGTGTTCTCAAACAGCATAATGTGGACAGAATATGACATGTAATAGTAACTGTACATTATATCAGTGAAATAAAGTTGTACATTGTCGCACATGACTCCTGAAGGCCAGATTTGAGTCTATGAGAGCTGTCTGAAACTTCTTGTGGTTATTAAGACAGATGTTATAAAGAACGATATTATGCACATTTCGACGTGCGCACATTTCGACGTGCGCACATTTCGACGTGCGCGCATATGCGAGGGCCCGACCATCGCTGCTTGCAGCTTTAATTAGGGCCCGAGCACGGAAACCGTGCGAAGCCCTATTGTATTTCAAATGTTTATTATTTTTAGGGCCCGAGCACGGAAACCGTGCGAAGCCCTATTGTATTTCAAATGTTTATTATTTTTTTTTTATTATTATTTTCCTTTTTCTTCCACCCAATGAATTGCCTTTTTCAAGGCTTTAATATCCCCAAAAACTCATGAAACTTTGCGTACCCCCCCAAAGTTGGGCGTAAAATTTCGTATTTTGGGGGTCTCGCGCACGAGCGTACAGAAATGGCTCTACGGCGCCACCTAGGTTTCGGTTGTCGGAGGAGCCCCCGGACACTGTTTCATCCACGCGGATGGGATTTGGAGGGTGTATGAAACATATCGAGACGCACCAAAAAGTCTCTTGGTGACCCGGGTTTCGGTAAAGGGTACGGCGGCCATTTTGGGTCAAAGTTCACGTTTTTGTGATTTTTTGGTCATTTCCAGGGGTCGTATTTGAACGAACTCCTCCTAGGGCTTTCGTCCGATCCTTTTGAAACTTGGCGTGTGTGTTCATGAGGCTTTGACGATAAAAAGTTATCAAAATCATAACTTTTTGATGTACTATGTCAGAGGGGCGGGGCCACGAAATTCTCCATTTTGCCATAAAATTTCAAAGTGCTATAACTTTGTGAAAAATTCTCCAATCTTCACCAAACTTTGAATATATAATGGCAGTCTGGCCTAAAATACATTTCCACAAAAATATTCGGTGATTTTCATAGCGCCTCCTAGTGACGACAAAAAAGACCACTTTTACGAGATGGCGTGCAGCTCGAACAATATTCATCATATCCACCTCAAACTAGGTGTGGATGTTGTCAAGGCCTTGGACTTGACATCTGAGAAATAATTTCAACTTTTCATAAAAGGGCGTGGCCGTGACGGCGCGTCAAAGTGGACGCTGCCTTTTTTTTCACCGAAAAACCAGACTCCCTTTACTTTTTGGCTGATTTTCAGGCAAAACTGTTCGGCTATCATATACTTTGTCACAGCTGTCTGAAACTTGTTGGGGTTGTTAAGACCAATGTTACGCAAAATTCGGCTGCATAATTAATGAGGGGGCGGGGCAAAGCGCTTTATAGCGCCCCCTTGAATTTTTCTTTGGGACAGCCCCGCCACAGTTTTGAACACAGAGTTATGAAACTCAGCTGAGTTATGGGGCATCACAAGACCTACAAAAAAGTCTCTTGGAGCAATTTGTAAAATTAACAGGAAGTGAGATATTTAAGTATGAAAATCACCATTTTTTGTGTTTCGAACTGTTAAGAAGGGGGCGTATTTGAACGAACTCCTCCTAGGGCTTTCGTCCAATCCTTTTGAAACTTGGCACATGGGTTCATGAGGCTTTGACGATGAAAAGTTATCAAAATCATAACTTTTTGATGTACTATGTCAGAGGGGCGGGGCCACGAAATTCTCCATTTTGCCATAAAACTCAAAGTGCTATAACTTTGTGAAAAATTCTCCAATCTTCACAAAACTTCTCATATACAACGGTAGTCTGGCCTACAATACATTTCAACAAAAATATTCTGTAATTTGCATAGCGCCTCCTAGTGGAGACAAAAAATACCACTTTTACGAGATGGCGTGCAGCTCGGACAATATTGATCATATCCACCTCAAACTTGGTGTGGATGTTGTCAAGGCCTTGGACTTGGGGCAAATTTGCTCTATAGCGCCCCCTTGATTTTTCAGTGGAACAGCCCCACCACAGTTTTGCCCACAGACTCACGAAACTCAGCTGAATTGTAGAACTGGGCAGTACCTACAAAAAACTATCTTGGACCATTAAGCACAAAAAAGCTCTATAGCGCCCCATGGCGCATGTTGGGGGCGCTGCAATTGGAAAAAATGTGTAAAATAAAGCAAAACTCAAAGTACATTGTCGCACATGTTGACTGTCGCCATGCTGCAATGTGTTCTCAAACAGCATAATGTAGACAGAATATGACATGTAATAGTAACTGTACATTATATCAGTGAAATAAAGTTGTACATTGTCGCACATGTTGACTGTAGCCATGCTGCAATGTGTTCTCAAACAGCATAATGTGGACAGAATATGACATGTAATAGTAACTGTACATTATATCAGTGAAATAAAGTTGTACATTGTCGCACATGACTCCTGAAGGCCAGATCTGAGTCTATGAGAGCTGTCTGAAACTTCTTGTGGTTATTAAGACCGATGTTATAAAGAACGATATTATGCACATTTAAACGTGCGCACATTTCGACGTGCGCACATATGCGAGGGCCCGACCATCGCTGCTTGCAGCTTTAATTTTTTTTTATTATTTTCCTTTTTCTTCCACCCAATGAATTGCCTTTTTCAAGGCTTTAATATCCCCAAAAACTCATGAAACTTTGCGTACCCCCCCAAAGTTGGGCGTAAAATTTCGTATTTTGGGGGTCTCGCGCACGAGCGTACAGAAATGGCTCTACGGCGCCACCTAGGTTTCGGTTGTCGGAGGAGCCCCCGGACACTGTTTCATCCACGCGGATGGGATTTGGAGGGTGTATGAAACATATCGAGACGCACCAAAAAGTCTCTTGGTGACCCGGGTTTCGGTAAAGGGTACGGCGGCCATTTTGGGTCAAAGTTCACGTTTTTGTGATTTTTTGGTCATTTCCAGGGGTCGTATTTGAACGAACTCCTCCTAGGGCTTTCGTCCGATCCTTTTGAAACTTGGCGTGTGTGTTCATGAGGCTTTGACGA
The DNA here is from genome assembly GCA_004119915.2 of Collichthys lucidus. Lineage (NCBI taxonomy): Eukaryota > Metazoa > Chordata > Actinopteri > Sciaenidae > Collichthys > Collichthys lucidus. The sequence goes on along the minus strand of CM014085.1, from coordinate 1,155,193 downwards.
TGAAAAGTTATCAAAATCATAACTTTTTGATGTACTATGTCAGAGGGGCGGGGCCACGAAATTCTCCATTTTGCCATAAAATTTCAAAGTGCTATAACTTTGTGAAAAATTCTCCAATCTTCACCAAACTTTGAATATATAATGGCAGTCTGGCCTAAAATACATTTCCACAAAAATATTCGCTGATTTTCATAGCGCCTCCTAGTGACGACAAAAAACACCACTTTTACGAGATGGCATGCAGCTCGAACAATATTCATCATATCCACCTCAAACTAGGTGTGGATGTTGTCAAGGCCTTGGACTTGACATCTGAGAAATAATTTCAACTTTTCATAAAAGGGCGTGGCCGTGACGGCGCGTCAAAGTGGACGCTGCCTTTTTTTTCACCGAAAAACCAGACTCCATTGACTTTTTGGCTGATTTTCAGGCAAAACTGTTCGGCTATCATATACTTTGTCACAGCTGTCTGAAACTTGTTGGGGTTGTTAAGACCAATGTGATGCACAATTCGGCTGCATAATTAATGAGGGGGCGGGGCAAAGCGCTCTATAGCGCCCCCTTGAATTTTTCTTTGGGACAGCCCCGCCACAGTTTTGAACACAGAGTTATGAAACTCAGCTGAGTTATGGGGCATCACAAGACCTACAAAAAAGTCTCTTGGAGCAATTTGTAAAATTAACAGGAAGTGAGATATTTAAGCATGAAAATCAACATTTTTTGTGTTTCGAACTGTTGAGAAGGGGGCGTATTTGAACGAACTCCTCCTAGGGCTTTCGTCCGATCCTTTTGAAACTTGGCACATGGGTTCATGAGGCTTTGACGATGAAAAGTTATCAAAATCATAACTTTTTGATTTGCTATGTCAGAGGGGCGGGGCCACGAAATTCTCCATTTTGCCATAAAATTTCAAAGTGCTATAACTTTGTGAAAAATTCTCCAATCTTCACCAAACTTTGAATATATAATAGCAGTCTGGCCTAAAATACATTTCCACAAAAATATTCGGTGATTTGCATAGCGCCTCCTAGTGGAGACAAAAAATACCACTTTTACGAGATGGCGTGCAGCTCGGACAATATTGATCATATCCACCTCAAACTTGGTGTGGGTGTTGTCAAGGCCTTGGACTTGGGGCAAATTTGCTCTATAGCGCCCCCTTGAATTTTTCAGTGGAACAGCCCCACCACAGTTTTGCCCACAGACTCACGAAACTCAGCTGAATTGTAGAACAGGGCAGTACCTACAAAAAACTATCTTGGACCAATAAGCACAAAAAAGCTCTATAGCGCCCCATGGCGCATGTTGGGGGCGCTGCAATTAGAAAAAAATGTTGTGTTAAATAAAGCAAAACTGAAAGCAGTACCAAAACAAGACTGCAGTATGTAATGAGGCGGCTGGACAAAAAAGCTCTATAGCGCCCCATGGCGCCTGTTGGGGGCGCTGCAATTGGAAAAAATGTGTAAAATAAAGCAAAACTCAAAGTACATTGTCGCACATGTTGACTGTCGCCATGCTGCAATGTGTTCTCAAACAGCATAATGTAGACAGAATATGACATGTAATAGTAACTGTACATTATATCAGTGAAATAAAGTTGTACATTGTCGCACATGTTGACTGTAGCCATGCTGCAATGTGTTCTCAAACAGCATAATGTGGACAGAATATGACATGTAATAGTAACTGTACATTATATCAGTGAAATAAAGTTGTACATTGTCGCACATGACTCCTGAAGGCCAGATCTGAGTCTATGAGAGCTGTCTGAAACTTCTTGTGGTTATTAAGACCGATGTTATAAAGAACGATATTATGCACATTTCAACGTGCGCACATTTCGACGTGCGCACATATGCGAGGGCCCGACCATCGCTGCTTGCAGCTTTAATTTTTTTTTATTTTTATTATTATTCAGCCAAATGAATTGCCTTTTTCAAGGCTTTAATATCCCCAAAAACTCATGAAACTTTGCGTACCCCCCCAAAGTTGGGCGTAAAATTTCGTATTTTGGGGGTCTCGCGCACAAGCGTACAGAAATGGCTCTACGGCGCCACCTAGGTTTCGGTTGTCGGAGGAGCCCCCGGACACTGTTTCATCCACGCGGATGGGATTTGGAGGGTGTATGAAACATATCGAGACGCACCAAAAAGTCTCTTGGTGACCCGGGTTTCGGTAAAGGGTACGGCGGCCATTTTGGGTCAAAGTTCACGTTTTTGTGATTTTTTGGTCATTTCCAGGGGTCGTATTTGAACGAACTCCTCCTAGGGCTTTCGTCCGATCCTTTTGAAACTTGGCGTGTGTGTTCATGAGGCTTTGACGATAAAAAGTTATCAAAATCATAACTTTTTGATGTACTATGTCAGAGGGGCGGGGCCACGAAATTCTCCATTTTGCCATAAAATTTCAAAGTGCTATAACTTTGTGAAAAATTCTCCAATCTTCACCAAACTTTGAATATATAATGGCAGTCTGGCCTAAAATACATTTCCACAAAAATATTCGGTGATTTTCATAGCGCCTCCTAGTGACGACAAAAAAGACCACTTTTACGAGATGGCGTGCAGCTCGAACAATATTCATCATATCCACCTCAAACTAGGTGTGGATGTTGTCAAGGCCTTGGACTTGACATCTGAGAAATAATTTCAACTTTTCATAAAAGGGCGTGGCCGTGACGGCGCGTCAAAGTGGAAGCTGCCTTTTTTTTCACCGAAAAACCAGACTCCATTGACTTTTTGGTTGATTTTCAGGCAAAACTGTTCGGCTATCATATACTTTGTCACAGCTGTCTGAAACTTGTTGGGGTTGTTAAGACCAATGTGATGCACAATTCGGCTGCATAATTAATGAGGGGGCGGGGCAAAGCGCTCTATAGCGCCCCCTTGAATTTTTCTTTGGGACAGCCCCGCCACAGTTTTGAACACAGAGTTATGAAACTCAGCTGAGTTATGGGTCATCACAAGACCTACAAAAAAGTCTCTTGGAGCAATTTGTAAAATTAACAGGAAGTGAGATATTTAAGCATGAAAATCACCATTTTTTGTGTTTCGAACTGTTGAGAAGGGGGCGTATTTGAACGAACTCCTCCTAGGGCTTTCGTCCAATCCTTTTGAAACTTGGCACATGCGTTCATGAGGCTTTGACGATGAAAAGTTATCAAAATCATAACTTTTTGATGTACTATGTCAGAGGGGCGGGGCCACGAAATTCTACATTTTGCCATAAAATTTCAAAGTGCTATAACTTTGTGAAAAATTCTCCAATCTTCACCAAACTTTGAATATATAATAGCAGTCTGGCCTAAAATACATTTCCACAAAAATATTCTGTGATTTTCATAGCGCCTCCTAGTGACGACAAAAAAGACCACTTTTACGAGATGGCGTGCAGCTCGGACAATATTGATCATATCCACCTCAAACTTGGTGTGGATGTTGTCAAGGCCTTGGACTTGGGGCAAATTTGCTCTACAGCGCCCCCTTGAATTTTTCAGTGGAACAGCCCCACCGCAGTTTTGCCCACAGACTCACGAAACTCACCTGAATTGTAGAACGGGGCAGTACCTACAAAAAACTATCTTGGACCAATAAGCACAAAAAAGCTCTATAGCGCCCCATGGCGCATGTTGGGGGCGCTGCAATTAGAAAAAATGTTGTGTAAAATAAAGTAAAACTCAAAGTACATTGTCGCACATGTTGACTGTCGCCATGCTGCAATGTGTTCTCAAACAGCATAATGTAGACAGAATATGACATGTAATAGTAACTGTACATTATATCAGTGAAATAAAGTTGTACATTGTCGCACATGTTGACTGTAGCCATGCTGCAATGTGTTCTCAAACAGCATAATGTGGACAGAATATGACATGTAATAGTAACTGTACATTATATCAGTGAAATAAAGTTGTACATTGTCGCACATGACTCCTGAAGGCCAGATCTGAGTCTATGAGAGCTGTCTGAAACTTCTTGTGGTTATTAAGACAGATGTTATAAAGAACGATATTATGCACATTTCGACGTGCGCACATTTCGACGTGCGCACATTTCGACGTGCGCGCATATGCGAGGGCCCGACCATCGCTGCTTGCAGCTTTAATTTTTTTTTTTTTTTTTTTTTTTTTTTATTATTCAGCCAAATGAATTGCCTTTTTCAAGGCTTTAACATCCCCAAAAACTCATGAAAATGTGCGTACCCCCCCAAAGTCGGGCGTAAAATTTCGTATTTTGGGGGTCGCGCGCACGAGCGTACAGAAATGGCTCTACGGCGCCACCTAGGTTTCGGTTGTCGGAGGAGCCCCTGGACACGGTTTCATCCACGCGGATGAGATTTGGAGGGTGTATGAAACATACCGAGACGCACCAAAAAGTCTCTTGGTGACCCGGGTTTCGGTAAAGGGTACGGCGGCCATTTTGGGTCAAAGTTCACGTTTTTGTGATTTTTTGGTCATTTCCAGGGGTCGTATTTGAACGAACTCCTCCTAGGGCTTTCGTCCGATCCTTTTGAAACTTGGCGTGTGTGTTCATGAGGCTTTGACGATGAAAGGTTATCAAAATCATAACTTTTTGATGTACTATGTCAGAGGGGCGGGGCCACGAAATTCTCCATTTTGCCATAAAATTTCAAAGTGCTATAACTTTGTGAAAAATTCTCCAATCTTCACCAAACTTTGAATATATAATGGCAGTCTGGCCTAAAATACATTTCCACAAAAATATTCGGTGATTTTCATAGCGCCTCCTAGTGACGACAAAAAAGACCACTTTTACGAGATGGCGTGCAGCTCGGACAATATTCATCATATCCACCTCAAACTAGGTGTGGATGTTGTCAAGGCCTTGGACTTGACATTTGAGAAATAATTTCAACTTTTCATAAAAGGGCGTGGCCGTGACGGCGCGTCAAAGTGGACGCTGCCTTTTTTTTCACCGAAAAACCAGACTCCATTGACTTTTTGGCTGATTTTCAGGCAAAACTGTTCGGCTACCATATACTTTGTCACAGCTGTCTGAAACTTGTTGGGGTTGTTAAGACCAATGTGATGCACAATTCGGCTGCATAATTAATGAGGGGGCGGGGCAAAGCGCTCTATAGCGCCCCCTTGAATTTTTCTTTGGGACAGCCCCGCCACAGTTTTGAACACAGAGTTATGAAACTCAGCTGAGTTATGGGGCATCACAAGACCTACAAAAAAGTCTCTTGGAGCAATTTGTAAAATTAACAGGAAGTGAGATATTTAAGCATGAAAATCACCATTTTTTGTGTTTCGAACTGTTGAGAAGGGGGCGTATTTGAACGAACTCCTCCTAGGGCTTTCGTCCAATCCTTTTGAAACTTGGCACATGCGTTCATGAGGCTTTGACGATGAAAAGTTATCAAAATCATAACTTTTTGATGTACTATGTCAGAGGGGCGGGGCCACGAAATTCTACATTTTGCCATAAAATTTCAAAGTGCTATAACTTTGTGAAAAATTCTCCAATCTTCACCAAACTTTGAATATATAATAGCAGTCTGGCCTAAAATACATTTCCACAAAAATATTCTGTGATCCTGAAAACCCTTTGGCACGAGACTTTTAAACATCATTGACTATTTTAATCTCGTGCATCTGTCTTGAGCCTACACATGAACGTGGTCACAACTTGATCTTGTTTTATCTTACAGTTTGCCTGTTTTTTAACCTGGAGGTCTGTGACGCTTTTCTCTAATCATATGCCTGTAACTGTTTAAAGCGCTGTTTGCTGTCACACATTAACCTTGTGCTGCTGTTCGCAATGTCGAGTCATTAATCTTCCACTGCTTGTCACTTTTCAGCACGTTTCAGCCAGAACTGCGTCATCCTGAGTCTGTTGTATGAGGATACAGAGGGCTCTTAACTCATGGTTTAGTGACACCTGTCAAACTGTCATTGACATTGCGGCTCCTTTAAGACCAGGCAGCACAGAAAGCTAAATCAGAGCCCGGGCTGAATGAACAAACCTCACTGCCAGACAGCAGTGTCGAAGAAGCTGAGCGAAAGTGGAAGGACAAAACTGCAAGTGTCTTTTCAAATCTGAGGGATTGTTGGCGTCAGTATCAGTCAACTGTGAAAGAGGCTAAAAGAAAATACTTTTCTGATATAGTCTGTTAAACTGTCATAATCCTCATGTATTGTTCAAAGTAATCAACTCTGCTCTGAATGCACCACAGACTGGAATCGAGGCCTCCCCTGCTGTGTGCGAAGAACTTTTGAACCACTTTATGATAAGCGTCACTTTTACCAGAGCATGTTTTTCCCTCCTGCTTCCGACCCTTCAGTATTGTCCCCTGCTCTATCGTGTTAGACACGTTTGACCCTGTGACCCTGCCCCTATTGCAGGAGATTGTGGGTCATCTGAAGCCCTCTGGTTCTCGGACGGATGCCTGTCACCCCAACTTTTTAAGGGTGTTTCCCACCATTGGACCATCATGTCTCACTGTCATTAATAGCAGCCTGTCCTCTGGAGTGGTCCCTGTACATTCTAAATGCAGTTGTGCAGCCTCTGTAAAAAATCTGGGCTTGATCTTTCGTCTTGTCAAATCTAAAACTGCCCTTCTTTCTAAAATCTTAGAGAAGATTGTTTATTCTCACTCATGGACTTTTTAAACGAACATTAATATTCTCGAGATTTCCAATCCGGTTTCAAAACATTGCACAGCACAGAATCAGAGTTTTAATGATATCCTTTTAGCTACTGACTCTGGTCACTGTGTTGTCCTGTACTTTAGATTTGACCGCAGCTTTTAATTACGTAGACCACGAAATCTTGATTGCTCGTCTGGAGCAGTGGTGGGCATCAGTGGCAGGGCACTCCATGGTTAAGGTCCCTATCTGTCACATCGACTTTCTGTGTCAGAATTGATGACTTTGTGTCCTCCACTGCTCCTCTGTATGTGGGGTCCCACAGGGTCTGTGCTTGGCCTCTTCTATTCTCCTTTAGCTACTACCTGGCACAGTATCGCGTCCCAGTTGTTAAAAATCTAGGGGTAAAAGTGGACACTGATCTTAAATTCGACAGCCAGATTAAAGCTGTGATGAAGTCCAGCTCTTTTTCAGTTAAGGCAGCTGACAAAAATAAAACCAGTACTTCAGAGACAGCACTTGAGACAGTAATCCAACGCTTTTGTGACCAGCGGCTTGATTACTGCAATGCATTTATTTGGGGGGTTAGTGGGTCCTGCATTAGTCATCTTCAACTGGTTACAAAATGCTGCTGCACGTTCTTTTAACTGGCACAAGCAATTTGAGCAAATTTTCACGATTGTAGCTTCACGCTCCACTGGCTGCCTGTCCATTTTAGGATTCATTTTAAAGTTCTCTTGATTTTTTCTATTAAGGCCTTGCCCCACCTTACCTATCTGAGCTGCTGCTCCCCTACACGCTAGCCGTTCCCTCAGGTCAGCGGACCAGCTGCTCCTGACTATCCCAAAGCTAGGGCTAATTTAGAGGGGATCGAGCATTTGCCCGTTGCAGCCCCTAAGCTATGGAACGAATTGCCGCTGCACGTGAGACAGGCCTCTTCTCTGTCTCATTTTAAGACCCTTCTTAAAACCCACCTCTTTCTTTGGCTTTAACACCATTGTAGGGGTTGACAGAACAAACACAACATGCACGCACACCACACACACAGGCAGACAGACAGGCAGACGCACACACATCTTCTCATCTTGCTTGTGGTTAAGTCAACTCAATGATTGGAAATACGGTTTGGCCAGAAGTCTTCCTGTTCCCTGATTACAGTTGGTCCTGGTTGCTTGGCAACCTCAGCCTGCTTGAAGGAAAAGAGGGGGGATGGGCCAGCAGACAGAAGCGGCAGCCATTTTATAGTTCTTGGCACTTAATTTGAACCTGTCTGTGTAAAAATGGATACAGAGACAGCAGAGCGTTACGCCAAGCTGTAAAGACATGCTATTTGCAAACATTAGTGACCAATGCTAAATTACTGCTAATTAACATTAGCCACTAGGAATTAAATATGTTAATTACTAACATGTAAAGTCAACATGCTAATGTAGTTGCTAACGTGTCAGCGCCAGCAGCATAACTGCTAATGTTAACATGCTATGTTAATTCAAACAGGTGCAGATAAGCTGCTGCTGTTTAGGTCCCTGGTTGCTTGGAAACCTCAGCCTGCTTGAAAGAGGAGAGGGGGAGGGGCCAGCAGGCAGAAGCTGAACGGCAGCCATTTTAGTAGTTCTTGGCACTTAATTGAATTTGTCTGTCTAAAATGGCAGCAGACCGTAACAGCAGAGCAAGACATGCTATATAATAATGCATGGGCACGACGAGGCTAGAGTCACGCACACTCAAAATTTTCTTTAGAAATTTTTCTAGTTCATATTCAAATCATTCTTTAAGAATACTTTTAAGATTTTTTGTTCAAGCAATACAACTATTCCAGTGTTTTTTGTATGGGGATAATTTTGTCTCAAAAAGATTTGAATGCGTACAATATGATTTGAATGCGTACAATATGATTTTGAATGCGTACAATATGATTTGTATACATATGCATACATTTATAATATCCAAATACAAAATACAAGTATAAAAATGTGACATACAAATAAATAAACGAATTTGTATAAATAAATGTGGATTTGTAATATTTTCGAGATTTGAAAATAAATGTCCTGACTTTGTGTGTGGAGTCAGCATTTGTGGATCCATTTTTTTGCTTTTGTGGATCCATTTTTTGCTTTTCTCGCGATGATGTAATTTTGAGACATTCCTACCGCTCACCCGATTCACAAATAAATGCCACCAGATTTGAATACAAATAGCAGTACACCCTTCCCGAACATCCAGCAGATGGCAGTGTTGTGGCAACGGTGCAGACCAAGGTACTTTTTTTATTTCTGTTTCTGGACATAATGGAGAGAAGCTTTTTTGATAAAAAACAAAAAAAAGAAAATTCGGCTCAATTCTCGTTTTCTGTTCCAAGCACCAAAAACAAAATTTCCACTACCATATTCCGTTTTAGTGGTGGGCGGGGCTCGTACGCTTCTTTGCCCGGTACTCTTCAAAATAAAAGTTCTTCCGTTTGACAAAGTTTTTCTTTATTAAAGAGTGACCAAACGTCCTCTTTTGGCCGGAATTTTACGTCCTGTCTGGGGCTCCTAAGGATTTTTTCTTATAGGTTCATTTCCCGGAATGCCACTACTAAATACCACTATCTGAGGCACATGCCGCTAACCTGTAGAGGCAGATGCGTTTTTTCGTTTTTATCAAAAACGAAAAAAAACACTTGTTTCTGGTTTCGCTTCTCTCCATTATGTCCAGAAACAGAATAAAAAGTACCTTGGTCTGCACCGTTGCACAACACTGCCATCTGCTGGATGTTCGGTGAAGGGTGTACCGCTATTTGTATTCAAATCTGGTGGCATTTATTTGTGAATCGGGTGAGCGGTAGGAATGTCTCAAAATTAAGTCATCGCGAGAAAAGCAAAAAATGGATCCACAAAAGCAAAAAATGGATCCACAAATGCTGACCTCCACATTTATTTTCAAATCTCGAAATATATTTACAATCCACATTTATTTATACAAATTTGTTTATTATTGTCACATTTTTAGGGCCCGAGCACGGTAAGTGCGAAGCCCTATTGTATTTCGAATGTTTATTAGGGCCCGAGCACGGAAACCGTGCGAAGCCCTATAGTATTTCGAATGTTTATTATTTTTTTTTATTTTAGGGCCCGAGCACGGAAACCGTGCGAAGCCCTATTGTATTTCGAATGTTTATTATTATTTTTTTTATTTATTAGGGCCCGAGCACGGAAAACCGTGCGAAGCCCTATTGTATTTCAAATGTTTATTTTTTTTTTCTATTATTATTATTTTCCTTTTTCTTCCACCCAATGAATTGCCTTTTTCAAGGCTTTAATATCCCCAAAAACTCATGAAACTTTGCGTACCCCCCCAAAGTTGGGCGTAAAATTTCGTATTTTGGGGGTCTCGCGCACGAGCGTACAGAAATGGCTCTACGGCGCCACCTAGGTTTCGGTTGTCGGAGGAGCCCCCGGACACGGTTCATCCACGCGATAGATTTGGAGGGTGTATGAAACACCGAGAGCACAAAAAGTCTCTTGGTGACCCGGGTTCGGTAAAGGGTACGGCGGCCATTTTGGGTCAAAGTTCACGTTTTTGTGATTTTTTGGTCATTTCCAGGGGTCGTATTTGAACGAACTCCTCCTAGGGCTTTCGTCCGATCCTTTTGAAACTTGGCGTGTGTGTTCATGAGGCTTGACGATAAAAGTTATCAAAATCATAACTTTTTGATGTACTATGTCAGAGGGGCGGGGCCACGAAGTTAGCCATTTTGCCATAAAATTTCAAAGGGCTATAACTTTGTGAAAAATACTCCAATCTTCACCAAACTTCCAACATAGAATGGCAGTCTGGCCTAGAATACATTTCCACAAAAATATTCGGTGATTTTCATAGCGCCTCCTAGTGGCGACAAAAAGACAACTTTTACAAAATGGCTTCCAGCTCGGACAATGTTGATCGTATCCACCTCAAACTAGGTGTGGATGTTGTCAAGGCCTTGGACTTGACATCTGAGAAATAATTTCAACTTTTCATAAAAGGGCGTGGCCGTGACGGCGCGTCAAAGTGGACGCTGCCTTTTTTTTCACCGAAAAACCAGACTCCATTGACTTTTTGGCTGATTTTCAGGCAAAACTGTTCGGCTATCATATACTTTGTCACAGCTGTCTGAAACTTGTTGGGGTTGTTAAGACCAATGTGATGCACAATTCGGCTGCATAATTAATGAGGGGGCGGGGCAAAGCGCTCTATAGCGCCCCCTTGAATTTTTCTTTGGGACAGCCCCGCCACAGTTTTGAACACAGAGTTATGAAACTCAGCTGATTTATGGGGCATCACAAGACCTACAAAAAAGTCTCTTGGAGCAATTTGTAAAATTAACAGGAAGTGAGATATTTAAGCATGAAAATCACCATTTTTTGTGTTTCGAACTGTTGAGAAGGGGGCGTATTTGAACGAACTCCTCCTAGGGCTTTCGTCCGATCCTTTTGAAACTTGGCACATGGGTTCATGAGGCTTTGACGATGAAAAGTTATCAAAATCATAACTTTTTGATTTGCTATGTCAGAGGGGCGGGGCCACGAAATTCTCCATTTTGCCATAAAATTTCAAAGTGCTATTACTTTGTGAAAAATACTCCAATCTTCACCAAACTTTGAATATATAATAGCAGTCTGGCCTAAAATACATTTCCACAAAAATATTCTGTGATTTCATAGCGCCTCCTAGTGACGACAAAAAGACACTTTTACGAGATGGCGTGCAGCTCGGACAATATTGATCATATCCACCTCAAACTTGGTGTGGATGTTGTCAAGGCCTTGGACTTGGGGCAAATTTGCTCTACAGCGCCCCCTTGAATTTTTCAGTGGAACAGCCCCACCACAGTTTTGCCCACAGACTCACGAAACTCAGCTGAATTGTAGAACAGGGCAGACCTACAAAAAACTATCTTGGACCAATAAGCACAAAAAAGCTCTATAGCGCCCCATGGCGCATGTTGGGGGCGCTGCAATTAGAAAAAATGTTGTGTAAAATAAAGTAAAACTCAAAGTACATTGTCGCACATGTTGACTGTCGCCATGCTGCAATGTGTTCTCAAACAGCATAATGTAGACAGAATATGACATGTAATAGTAACTGTACATTATATCAGTGAAATAAAGTTGTACATTGTCGCACATGTTGACTGTAGCCATGCTGCAATGTGTTCTCAAACAGCATAATGTGGACAGAATAGACATGTAATAGTAACTGTACATTATATCAGTGAAATAAAGTTGTACATTGTCGCACATGACTCCTGAAGGCCAGATCTGAGTCTATGAGAGCTGTCTGAAACTTTTTGTGGTTATTAAGACAGATGTTATAAAGAACGATATTATGCACATTTCGACGTGCGCACATTTCGACGTGCGCACATTTCGACGTGCGCGCATATGCGAGGGCCCGACCATCGCTGCTTGCAGCTTTAATTAGGGCCCGAGCACGGAAACCGTGCGAAGCCCTATTGTATTTCAAATGTTTATTATTTTTAGGGCCCGAGCACGGAAACCGTGCGAAGCCCTATTGTATTTCAAATGTTTATTATTTTTTTTTTTATTATTATTTTCCTTTTTCTTCCACCCAATGAATTGCCTTTTTCAAGGCTTTAATATCCCCAAAAACTCATGAAACTTTGCGTACCCCCCCAAAGTGGGCGTAAAATTTCGTATTTTGGGGGTCTCGCGCACGAGCGTACAGAAATGGCTCTACGGCGCCACCTAGGTTTCGGTTGTCGGAGGAGCCCCCGGACACTGTTTCATCCACGCGGATGGGATTTGGAGGGTGTATGAAACATATCGAGACGCACCAAAAAGTCTCTTGGTGACCCGGGTTTCGGTAAAGGGTACGGCGGCCATTTTGGGTCAAAGTTCACGTTTTTGTGATTTTTTGGTCATTTCCAGGGGTCGTATTTGAACGAACTCCTCCTAGGGCTTTCGTCCGATCCTTTTGAAACTTGGCGTGTGTGTTCATGAGGCTTTGACGATAAAAAGTTATCAAAATCATAACTTTTTGATGTACTATGTCAGAGGGGCGGGGCCACGAAATTCTCCATTTTGCCATAAAATTTCAAAGTGCTATAACTTTGTGAAAAATTCTCCAATCTTCACCAAACTTTGAATATATAATGGCAGTCTGGCCTAAAATACATTTCCACAAAAATATTCGGTGATTTTCATAGCGCCTCCTAGTGACGACAAAAAAGACCACTTTTACGAGATGGCGTGCAGCTCGAACAATATTCATCATATCCACCTCAAACTAGGTGTGGATGTTGTCAAGGCCTTGGACTTGACATCTGAGAAATAATTTCAACTTTTCATAAAAGGGCGTGGCCGTGACGGCGCGTCAAAGTGGAACGCTGCCTTTTTTTTCACCGAAAAACCAGACTCCATTGACTTTTTGGTGATTTTCAGGCAAAACTGTTCGGCTATCATATACTTTGTCACAGCTGTCTGAAACTTGTTGGGGTTGTTAAGACCAATGTGATGCACAATTCGGCTGCATAATTAATGGGGGCGGGGCAAAGCGCTCTATAGCGCCCCCTTGAATTTTTCTTTGGGACAGCCCCGCCACAGTTTTGAACACAGAGTTATGAAACTCAGCTGAGTTATGGGGCATCACAAGACCTACAAAAAAGTCTCTTGGAGCAATTTGTAAAATTAACAGGAAGTGAGATATTTAAGCATGAAAATCACCATTTTTTGTGTTTCGAACTGTTGAGAAGGGGGCGTATTTGAACGAACTCCTCCTAGGGCTTTCGTATCCTTTTGAAACTTGGCACATGGGTTCATGAGGCTTTGACGATGAAAAGTTATCAAAATCATAACTTTTTGATGTACTATGTCAGAGGGGCGGGGCCACGAAATTCTCCATTTTGCCATAAAATTTCAAAGTGCTATAACTTTGTGAAAAATTCTCCAATCTTCACCAAACTTTATATAAAGCAGTCTGGCCTAAATACATTTCCACAAAAATATTCTGTGATTTTCATAGCGCCTCCTAGTGGAGACAAAAAATACCACTTTTACGAGATGGCGTGCAGCTCGGACAATATTGATCATATCCACCTCAAACTTGGTGTGGATGTTGTCAAGGCCTTGGACTTGGGGCAAATTTGCTCTATAGCGCCCCCTTGATTTTTTCAGTGGAACAGCCCCACCACAGTTTTGCCCACAGACTCACGAAACTCAGCTGAATTGTAGAACTGGGCAGTACCTACAAAAAACTATCTTGGACCATTAAGCACAAAAAAGCTCTATAGCGCCCCATGGCGCATGTTGGGGGCGCTGCAATTGGAAAAAATGTGTAAAATAAAGCAAAACTCAAAGTACATTGTCGCACATGTTGACTGTCGCCATGCTGCAATGTGTTCTCAAACAGCATAATGTAGACAGAATATGACATGTAATAGTAACTGTACATTATATCAGTGAAATAAAGTTGTACATTGTCGCACATGTTGACTGTAGCCATGCTGCAATGTGTTCTCAAACAGCATAATGTGGACAGAATATGACATGTAATAGTAACTGTACATTATATCAGTGAAATAAAGTTGTACATTGTCGCACATGACTCCTGAAGGCCAGATCTGAGTCTATGAGAGCTGTCTGAAACTTCTTGTGGTTATTAAGACCGATGTTATAAAGAACGATATTATGCACATTTAAACGTGCGCACATTTCGACGTGCGCACATATGCGAGGGCCCGACCATCGCTGCTTGCAGCTTTAATTTTTTTTTATTATTTTCCTTTTTCTTCCACCCAATGAATTGCCTTTTTCAAGGCTTTAATATCCCCAAAAACTCATGAAACTTTGCGTACCCCCCCAAAGTTGGGCGTAAAATTTCGTATTTTGGGGGGTCTCGCGCACGAGCGTACAGAAATGGCTCTACGGCGCCACCTAGGTTTCGGTTGTCGGAGGAGCCCCCGGACACTGTTTCATCCACGCGGATGGGATTTGGAGGGTGTATGAAACATATCGAGACGCACCAAAAAGTCTCTTGGTGACCCGGGTTTCGGTAAAGGGTACGGCGGCCATTTTGGGTCAAAGTTCACGTTTTTGTGATTTTTTGGTCATTTCCAGGGGTCGTATTTGAACGAACTCCTCCTAGGGCTTTCGTCCGATCCTTTTGAAACTTGGCGTGTGTGTTCATGAGGCTTTGACGATGAAAAGTTATCAAAATCATAACTTTTTGATGTACTATGTCAGAGGGGCGGGGCCACGAAATTCTCCATTTTGCCATAAAATTTCAAAGTGCTATAACTTTGTGAAAAATTCTCCAATCTTCACCAAACTTTGAATATATAATGGCAGTCTGGCCTAAAATACATTTCCACAAAAATATTCGCTGATTTTCATAGCGCCTCCTAGTGACGACAAAAAACACCACTTTTACGAGATGGCATGCAGCTCGAACAATATTCATCATATCCACCTCAAACTAGGTGTGGATGTTGTCAAGGCCTTGGACTTGACATCTGAGAAATAATTTCAACTTTTCATAAAAGGGCGTGGCCGTGACGGCGCGTCAAAGTGGACGCTGCCTTTTTTTTCACCGAAAAACCAGACTCCATTGACTTTTTGGCTGATTTTCAGGCAAAACTGTTCGGCTATCATATACTTTGTCACAGCTGTCTGAAACTTGTTGGGGTTGTTAAGACCAATGTGATGCACAATTCGGCTGCATAATTAATGAGGGGGCGGGGCAAAGCGCTCTATAGCGCCCCCTTGAATTTTTCTTTGGGACAGCCCCGCCACAGTTTTGAACACAGAGTTATGAAACTCAGCTGAGTTATGGGGCATCACAAGACCTACAAAAAAGTCTCTTGGAGCAATTTGTAAAATTAACAGGAAGTGAGATATTTAAGCATGAAAATCAACATTTTTTGTGTTTCGAACTGTTGAGAAGGGGGCGTATTTGAACGAACTCCTCCTAGGGCTTTCGTCCGATCCTTTTGAAACTTGGCACATGGGTTCATGAGGCTTTGACGATGAAAAGTTATCAAAATCATAACTTTTTGATTTGCTATGTCAGAGGGGCGGGGCCACGAAATTCTCCATTTTGCCATAAAATTTCAAAGTGCTATAACTTTGTGAAAAATTCTCCAATCTTCACCAAACTTTGAATATATAATAGCAGTCTGGCCTAAAATACATTTCCACAAAAATATTCGGTGATTTGCATAGCGCCTCCTAGTGGAGACAAAAAATACCACTTTTACGAGATGGCGTGCAGCTCGGACAATATTGATCATATCCACCTCAAACTTGGTGTGGGTGTTGTCAAGGCCTTGGACTTGGGGCAAATTTGCTCTATAGCGCCCCCTTGAATTTTTCAGTGGAACAGCCCCACCACAGTTTTGCCCACAGACTCACGAAACTCAGCTGAATTGTAGAACAGGGCAGTACCTACAAAAAACTATCTT
This sequence comes from Collichthys lucidus, assembly GCA_004119915.2. Lineage (NCBI taxonomy): Eukaryota > Metazoa > Chordata > Actinopteri > Sciaenidae > Collichthys > Collichthys lucidus. The sequence goes on along the minus strand of CM014085.1, from coordinate 1,139,138 downwards.
GGACCAATAAGCACAAAAAAGCTCTATAGCGCCCCATGGCGCATGTTGGGGGCGCTGCAATTAGAAAAAAATGTTGTGTTAAATAAAGCAAAACTGAAAGCAGTACCAAAACAAGACTGCAGTATGTAATGAGGCGGCTGGACAAAAAAGCTCTATAGCGCCCCATGGCGCCTGTTGGGGGCGCTGCAATTGGAAAAAATGTGTAAAATAAAGCAAAACTCAAAGTACATTGTCGCACATGTTGACTGTCGCCATGCTGCAATGTGTTCTCAAACAGCATAATGTAGACAGAATATGACATGTAATAGTAACTGTACATTATATCAGTGAAATAAAGTTGTACATTGTCGCACATGTTGACTGTAGCCATGCTGCAATGTGTTCTCAAACAGCATAATGTGGACAGAATATGACATGTAATAGTAACTGTACATTATATCAGTGAAATAAAGTTGTACATTGTCGCACATGACTCCTGAAGGCCAGATCTGAGTCTATGAGAGCTGTCTGAAACTTCTTGTGGTTATTAAGACCGATGTTATAAAGAACGATATTATGCACATTTCAACGTGCGCACATTTCGACGTGCGCACATATGCGAGGGCCCGACCATCGCTGCTTGCAGCTTTAATTTTTTTTTATTTTTATTATTATTCAGCCAAATGAATTGCCTTTTTCAAGGCTTTAATATCCCCAAAAACTCATGAAACTTTGCGTACCCCCCCAAAGTTGGGCGTAAAATTTCGTATTTTGGGGGTCTCGCGCACAAGCGTACAGAAATGGCTCTACGGCGCCACCTAGGTTTCGGTTGTCGGAGGAGCCCCCGGACACTGTTTCATCCACGCGGATGGGATTTGGAGGGTGTATGAAACATATCGAGACGCACCAAAAAGTCTCTTGGTGACCCGGGTTTCGGTAAAGGGTACGGCGGCCATTTTGGGTCAAAGTTCACGTTTTTGTGATTTTTTGGTCATTTCCAGGGGTCGTATTTGAACGAACTCCTCCTAGGGCTTTCGTCCGATCCTTTTGAAACTTGGCGTGTGTGTTCATGAGGCTTTGACGATAAAAAGTTATCAAAATCATAACTTTTTGATGTACTATGTCAGAGGGGCGGGGCCACGAAATTCTCCATTTTGCCATAAAATTTCAAAGTGCTATAACTTTGTGAAAAATTCTCCAATCTTCACCAAACTTTGAATATATAATGGCAGTCTGGCCTAAAATACATTTCCACAAAAATATTCGGTGATTTTCATAGCGCCTCCTAGTGACGACAAAAAAGACCACTTTTACGAGATGGCGTGCAGCTCGAACAATATTCATCATATCCACCTCAAACTAGGTGTGGATGTTGTCAAGGCCTTGGACTTGACATCTGAGAAATAATTTCAACTTTTCATAAAAGGGCGTGGCCGTGACGGCGCGTCAAAGTGGAAGCTGCCTTTTTTTTCACCGAAAAACCAGACTCCATTGACTTTTTGGTTGATTTTCAGGCAAAACTGTTCGGCTATCATATACTTTGTCACAGCTGTCTGAAACTTGTTGGGGTTGTTAAGACCAATGTGATGCACAATTCGGCTGCATAATTAATGAGGGGGCGGGGCAAAGCGCTCTATAGCGCCCCCTTGAATTTTTCTTTGGGACAGCCCCGCCACAGTTTTGAACACAGAGTTATGAAACTCAGCTGAGTTATGGGTCATCACAAGACCTACAAAAAAGTCTCTTGGAGCAATTTGTAAAATTAACAGGAAGTGAGATATTTAAGCATGAAAATCACCATTTTTTGTGTTTCGAACTGTTGAGAAGGGGGCGTATTTGAACGAACTCCTCCTAGGGCTTTCGTCCAATCCTTTTGAAACTTGGCACATGCGTTCATGAGGCTTTGACGATGAAAAGTTATCAAAATCATAACTTTTTGATGTACTATGTCAGAGGGGCGGGGCCACGAAATTCTACATTTTGCCATAAAATTTCAAAGTGCTATAACTTTGTGAAAAATTCTCCAATCTTCACCAAACTTTGAATATATAATAGCAGTCTGGCCTAAAATACATTTCCACAAAAATATTCTGTGATTTTCATAGCGCCTCCTAGTGACGACAAAAAAGACCACTTTTACGAGATGGCGTGCAGCTCGGACAATATTGATCATATCCACCTCAAACTTGGTGTGGATGTTGTCAAGGCCTTGGACTTGGGGCAAATTTGCTCTACAGCGCCCCCTTGAATTTTTCAGTGGAACAGCCCCACCGCAGTTTTGCCCACAGACTCACGAAACTCACCTGAATTGTAGAACGGGGCAGTACCTACAAAAAACTATCTTGGACCAATAAGCACAAAAAAGCTCTATAGCGCCCCATGGCGCATGTTGGGGGCGCTGCAATTAGAAAAAATGTTGTGTAAAATAAAGTAAAACTCAAAGTACATTGTCGCACATGTTGACTGTCGCCATGCTGCAATGTGTTCTCAAACAGCATAATGTAGACAGAATATGACATGTAATAGTAACTGTACATTATATCAGTGAAATAAAGTTGTACATTGTCGCACATGTTGACTGTAGCCATGCTGCAATGTGTTCTCAAACAGCATAATGTGGACAGAATATGACATGTAATAGTAACTGTACATTATATCAGTGAAATAAAGTTGTACATTGTCGCACATGACTCCTGAAGGCCAGATCTGAGTCTATGAGAGCTGTCTGAAACTTCTTGTGGTTATTAAGACAGATGTTATAAAGAACGATATTATGCACATTTCGACGTGCGCACATTTCGACGTGCGCACATTTCGACGTGCGCGCATATGCGAGGGCCCGACCATCGCTGCTTGCAGCTTTAATTTTTTTTTTTTTTTTTTTTTTTTTTATTATTCAGCCAAATGAATTGCCTTTTTCAAGGCTTTAACATCCCCAAAAACTCATGAAAATGTGCGTACCCCCCCAAAGTCGGGCGTAAAATTTCGTATTTTGGGGGTCGCGCGCACGAGCGTACAGAAATGGCTCTACGGCGCCACCTAGGTTTCGGTTGTCGGAGGAGCCCCTGGACACGGTTTCATCCACGCGGATGAGATTTGGAGGGTGTATGAAACATACCGAGACGCACCAAAAAGTCTCTTGGTGACCCGGGTTTCGGTAAAGGGTACGGCGGCCATTTTGGGTCAAAGTTCACGTTTTTGTGATTTTTTGGTCATTTCCAGGGGTCGTATTTGAACGAACTCCTCCTAGGGCTTTCGTCCGATCCTTTTGAAACTTGGCGTGTGTGTTCATGAGGCTTTGACGATGAAAGGTTATCAAAATCATAACTTTTTGATGTACTATGTCAGAGGGGCGGGGCCACGAAATTCTCCATTTTGCCATAAAATTTCAAAGTGCTATAACTTTGTGAAAAATTCTCCAATCTTCACCAAACTTTGAATATATAATGGCAGTCTGGCCTAAAATACATTTCCACAAAAATATTCGGTGATTTTCATAGCGCCTCCTAGTGACGACAAAAAAGACCACTTTTACGAGATGGCGTGCAGCTCGGACAATATTCATCATATCCACCTCAAACTAGGTGTGGATGTTGTCAAGGCCTTGGACTTGACATTTGAGAAATAATTTCAACTTTTCATAAAAGGGCGTGGCCGTGACGGCGCGTCAAAGTGGACGCTGCCTTTTTTTTCACCGAAAAACCAGACTCCATTGACTTTTTGGCTGATTTTCAGGCAAAACTGTTCGGCTACCATATACTTTGTCACAGCTGTCTGAAACTTGTTGGGGTTGTTAAGACCAATGTGATGCACAATTCGGCTGCATAATTAATGAGGGGGCGGGGCAAAGCGCTCTATAGCGCCCCCTTGAATTTTTCTTTGGGACAGCCCCGCCACAGTTTTGAACACAGAGTTATGAAACTCAGCTGAGTTATGGGGCATCACAAGACCTACAAAAAAGTCTCTTGGAGCAATTTGTAAAATTAACAGGAAGTGAGATATTTAAGCATGAAAATCACCATTTTTTGTGTTTCGAACTGTTGAGAAGGGGGCGTATTTGAACGAACTCCTCCTAGGGCTTTCGTCCAATCCTTTTGAAACTTGGCACATGCGTTCATGAGGCTTTGACGATGAAAAGTTATCAAAATCATAACTTTTTGATGTACTATGTCAGAGGGGCGGGGCCACGAAATTCTACATTTTGCCATAAAATTTCAAAGTGCTATAACTTTGTGAAAAATTCTCCAATCTTCACCAAACTTTGAATATATAATAGCAGTCTGGCCTAAAATACATTTCCACAAAAATATTCTGTGATTTTCATAGCGCCTCCTAGTGACGACAAAAAAGACCACTTTTACGAGATGGCGTGCAGCTCGGACAATATTGATCATATCCACCTCAAACTTGGTGTGGATGTTGTCAAGGCCTTGGACTTGGGGCAAATTTGCTCTACAGCGCCCCCTTGAATTTTTCAGTGGAACAGCCCCACCACAGTTTTGCCCACAGACTCACGAAACTCAGCTGAATTGTAGAACAGGGCAGTACCTACAAAAAACTATCTTGGACCAATAAGCACAAAAAAGCTCTATAGCGCCCCATGGCGCATGTTGGGGGCGCTGCAATTAGAAAAAATGTTGTGTAAAATAAAGTAAAACTCAAAGTACATTGTCGCACATGTTGACTGTCGCCATGCTGCAATGTGTTCTCAAACAGCATAATGTAGACAGAATATGACATGTAATAGTAACTGTACATTATATCAGTGAAATAAAGTTGTACATTGTCGCACATGTTGACTGTAGCCATGCTGCAATGTGTTCTCAAACAGCATAATGTGGACAGAATATGACATGTAATAGTAACTGTACATTATATCAGTGAAATAAAGTTGTACATTGTCGCACATGACTCCTGAAGGCCAGATCTGAGTCTATGAGAGCTGTCTGAAACTTCTTGTGGTTATTAAGACAGATGTTATAAAGAACGATATTATGCACATTTCGACGTGCGCACATTTCGACGTGCGCACATTTCGACGTGCGCGCATATGCGAGGGCCCGACCATCGCTGCTTGCAGCTTTAATTATATTTGTATTTGGATATTTATAAATGTATGCATATGTATACAAATCATATTGTACGCATTCAAATCATATTGTACGCATTCAATTCTTTTTAAGACAAAATTATCCCCATATTTTTGCATAATAATGAACAGATATGAAGAAACAAAGAGAAATAGAAGAGAAATATTGTAATTATTATTTTACAGATTTATTCGTAATATTTTGCAGTCATTTTACTCACAATTTAATTTTAGATAATTAACTAATTATGATATTGTTTGGATAATCGTCTCTCCATTAACGCGTCCGCCATATTGGATGTGGCAGATCTGCCCTTAAACTAATAAAAGGAAATGGACTGAACTTCATAAAGCCCCTTTCTACAAAGTGCTTTAAGTTAATGCCTCTTATACACCCATTCACACACACTCTAATATATCTGAGAAACAAATAAGGACCAAAAACAACGTATGTAACTTTTAAAGTGATGAATATAAATGTTTACGCCTTATGTAAGCACCAAACCAACATATGTATTTTTCTAATGCTGTGTTTACAGCTACTAATGTGTGTAACACTGTTACTGTGATGATAAATATTGAAATATTTATATTCAACATTTAATCAGTGTCTATAATAACCAGATCCTGAAATGTAGATGTGACATGAACAAATTCCAATTTAACCTCAGCCTAACCCTAAGCCACCTAAACAAGCTATTCTGTGCCCCTGTGTTCAGTGTTTATTAGCAGAATGGCACAGTGGTACAGTTAGCAGTGTCGTTTGGCTGGGGCCTTTTCCATGTCTGCGTGGGTTCTCTCTGTGTGCCCAAGCTTCCTCCCACAGTCCAAAGACATGAACCATAACAGGTTAATTGGTGACTCTAAAATGTCTGTAGGTGTGAATGTGAGTATGAATAGTTATTTGTCCTGTGATAAGCTGGTGACTTATCCGGGTGTACCCCGCCTCTCACTCTAAGTCAGCTGAGATAGGCTCCAGCCCACCATGACCCTGATGAGGATAAGCGGTTATAGAATATGGGTGGATTATGGATGTTCATTATCAAAAATCTAGATTAAGATAGTGAAACTGGAAAATATTATGCATGTTGGCATTGGCTAACATCCCTCTATCTGTTCTGGTCTCTTCTAATCACTTCCAAATGAACTACACAGCATTATAAAATCCAAATAGTCAGTTGTGTCTTAATGTGTTATTCCTCTGTGACTCCAAATTCCATTTCCTTAAGTCACTGCAGTAAGTCACTGCATTGAAGTAAATGAACACTGGGTCTATTCATGAGGAACCCACAGTAAGAAACATGTGTCACCTTGATTTTCTGCATGCAGTCAGTCACAGACTCCCCATAGACACACTGGATGGTTGGTGTCAGTGATTTTTTTTGGAATTCCACGGCCATATCAGCACACTTGTTCTGCTCAGCGTTGGACAACACACACCACCGCAGACCATCTAAGATATATAGAGATGGATGGGTGGTAAATAAGTTAGCTATATAGACAGACAGACAGACAGAGATAGATAGATAGATAGATAGATAGACAGACAGACAGACAGACAGACAGACAGACAGACAGACAGACAGACAGACAGACAGACAGACAGATAGACAGATAGATAGATAGATAGATAGATAGATAGATAGATAGATAGATAGATAGATAGATAGATAGATAGATGCACATTGATGAACATATATACACAGGGGGCATTGATGAACATACATACCTATACAGCTATAACTGCAGTCTGTGTGTGTGTTTCCAAGTTACTGTTTTTCTCCATTGGTTTGGCTCATTTCTTGAAACTGAGATGACATTCTCATAACTATAAAGCAATTTGGCCAAACAGACTTGCAGTTCTGCACAACACTTCAGATAACCAGCAAAATGTAATTTGTCTCCCAAAACTACTCATCCATCCTTCAAAATGAAATCCCTTTCCCATGTAAATAGTCAGTACCATAAAAATGGCATGGATCCTTCTTAATTGCTTTGGCACATTTTGATTCATTCAGTACTTCTGTCAAAATAACTTGGATGGTACTGCACAACTACATGGATCACCTGGCAATGTTTGTACAGCTCCCAAAACAGTTTACCCTTCAGTCAAAACTACATTCCATTCTCATATAACTAGTCAGTGCCTCCAAAATGCATTGTCCCTTTGGTATTGTGTAAGTACTGCAAGTCAAAATGCTTAGAAGCTTTGTCATGGCATATTTCTAACTATACTACACTGCACTCATTCTGCCGAGGAATTTTCATTTTTATTCTCAACTAACATAAATTGTACACATTACAGTAGGTAGGGAACCATAAAAAAGGAAAATATACTGTGTACACAAAATACAAAAACCCACAAAAAAGAAAAAAATCAACAAATCAGCACTGTAAATACAAAGAGTCACAAATGAAAACATTTTGTTTAGTCACGGTCACTCCCCTCTCTCTCCTGGTCACCATCCTCATCTTCCTGGCCATCCATTCTCTGTTCGGCCACAGATTCTCATCCACATCGCATCTGATGTTGTCTCTTGAGATACAGCGCGGGAAGAAGCGTTGTGCATGCCTGAGCCATCCTCTACACTGATCCCCTGTTATGTCCTGACAGGCAGCGTCCATTGCAGTATTCTATTCCAGTTTCCTAACACTATTTTGACAATTGAGCAGACTATTCTGCATATGATGACTTATACGATGAAAATGTGCTGACATGTTTTGAGGACAATAACCATGATACTGAAAACCAACCAATTGGGATAGATCAGCAAGATACATTCATTTGAAAAATGTACTAAATGTTGGCTGATTGTGTTAACTGTAGGATACTTGTACATAGCTATTTGCAAGGATGTACTAAAGGCTTGACACATGTACAAAGCATTTGGAAATGTGATGAAAGCAATGATAAATGCCATTCTGTTGTGAGAAACTGCAAGATAGTTTGGGAATTTGTCCATGTTGTTATGAGAATGTCATCTCAGTTTCAAGAAATGAGCCAAACCAATGGAGAAAAACTGTAAAAACCTTGTAAAAGAATACTCTTGCTCAGCTTTTTCCGTCTAAGTTTTATATTTTTTCTAAATATTTTCCACATTTTTTGAGATATCGTTTGACTGAATTGCTGGAAAATCTGGCTTTATTTACACAGTATTCAAAAATATGGAAACTAGAGACAAGACGAGCAGAGGTCTGAAAGCGACTGCGAACATAGAAAAAGAGAAGATGAGTGAAGCAACACTAAATTGTCCAACAAAGTCAGCCCAGAGTGCAAAAGTTTCCAGTAAGAGCAACATTTTATTATCATAATTCCATATTCAAAAGTAAACAAAAATATTTATTATGAGCTGCCCCTCCCTGATTTCACACTTAACAATGTACTTTGAAGATTTAAAAAACAGATTAAACGGCAGAGTATGACGCTCATATAGTCAAATACTGGTCCTAGCTGCTCGCTGTCAATTCTACCAATGTTTAGTAAAGACAGTCAGTTCTTCTATCATATCATATTATCAGTTCAACTAATCAGAGTATAACGGCCAGGTTAAAAACCAGTAAAAAAGGAGGACAGCAGCTCTTCCGTGGGGTTGCTCCATATGTCTTAATCAGAGGTCAGGCATCTCCACATAATGCTGCAGCAGCTGCTGGAACCTAAAAGAGAAAGTCAAACACTCATGTCATAAAAACACAGCAAGTGTATCTGGTGCAAGAAGCATGTGTGCTGATTCTTTAAGGATAAGTACTGAACTCCGAGGGATCCGAACTCTGAGGGATCCGAACTCTGAGGGATCCGAACTCTGAGGGATTCAAACTCTGAGGGATCCGAACTCAGGGCAGTGAATCATGTTTCTGGTTTAAAGATGCTGTTGCTGGTTATCTTCTGAAATCCGATACTGATGCCGAAAACACAAATACAGTCCTGTTCTCCACTTCCTGTAATCTGCAGCTGTTCAGTTCATTACTCACTCAACATATTCAAAACTGACCCGCTGTGAAAAACTACAGAAGGACAGATGGACTCTGCCACCAACAATAAATTGGCTATATAAGGAGGTACTTACTTTCATGTAAATCTTAAGCTGAGTCCTGCTTTATTATCCAAGCTTGGTATGTGTGTTTGGGGTACATATTTAGATTAAGACCTTCATCTTTCAGCTGCTATTAAGTGTACACAGTGCATGGTTGTAAATTAAGTTATGTTAAATCATAATACCACACAGGAACACTGAGGACGAGTTTTATTTGAGAATATAACTAAAAAAAAAATGCAGAGAGGAGAGAAGAGGATTGGAGGGTAATGGGGCCCAAACAGCTTATTTTTTGCCCTCGGAACCTCGAAGCAGGTTGATCCGCCCATGCATCCAAACGTGCACACGTTTCACTCACGTTTTGAAAACAGCCTTTGTTGACACGTCCTCTTCAAAGGTCGGATCTCCTCTCGATGCTGAGCAGCTCCACTTCGAAGATCAGCGTCGCTCCTCCGGGAATCTTCGGGGGAGCTCCCCGGTCTCCGTAGCCCAGCTCGGCGGGGATGACCAGCTTCCTCTTCTCGCCCTCGCACATACCCAGCAGACCCTGGTCCCAGCCTTTGATCACCTGACCGGTGCCCAGGGTGAAGGTGAAGGGTCTGTCGCGGGGAATGCTGCTGTCAAACTCGGTGCCATCCTCCAGCTTGCCCGTGTAGTGCATGTTCAGCACGTCCCCTTTGCGGGACTTCATGGGGCAGTTGTCCACCCGCTTCTTGATCCCGATCTGCAGCTTCTTATTCTCGGCTCCGCTGACCGCCGCCGGGCTCAGAGACAGCACGGTCACAGCGACCAACAGAATCAGGCGCATGGCTGCAGTCCACTCAGCTTCCAGCCGGTAAAAGGTCTGTTAAGAATGACTCGACGGTCACAAAGGAAATCAGGGGATGAATCAGGGAAATAAGCCGGAGATCTGCCCCTCAGAGCGGATACACGCACTGTACGACCCCGGATGTATTTGACGCACCGGCTGGTGCTACCAACAAAAACGTCCGGTTCAAACACTGTATGTAGTGACTTGGCTTTTCTATGTTTTGTCTGATTTGATCTTAAATGTGATTCTAATGCATTAAAACCTAACGATAAAGTAACATAATAAAATCATCATTGGTCCCAAGCAGCATACTTTAACAGGGAGAACAGAAAATACACAAACTTTTCTTAAAGATTGAAATAGTTTTATCTCTGTTTGTGAAATGTGACGGTCATCACACACCATACATCAGTTTTGTATAAAAATACCAAACTTCAGAGTCAGAACATTAAAGTTGATTTGTTTTGGAGATGGACGTCCTTCATGTTAGGTAACATTATTAAATGACACACACTAACTTTGTATTTGTGTCATGAAATGGAAACGTACAGACAAGTTTGACCGACCAGAGTTAAATGAATACACAAATAAATAAATGTTATTCGCCTTTAAGTTCCCCCTTAACTAGACATCGCTATTCTGAAGCTAACTTCCGCCGCTTACGTCATCAGTGCTTCCTCGCGGTCACCTACCTGCTAAAGTAAGTTACGTTTGTACGTATTGTTATTTTTGTTTGTTCGACGTCACAGCCGCAGCACACATGACGGTGGAAGCTAACTGACTGTGACCTCTGCTGTCATTACGCAGCGAGCTGTGAGCTAACGTGTCCGTGTACAACATGCTCTCTCGGTTGTTATTTAACCTCATCAACAACCTCCATGTCGTCGAGAAGTTGGCAGAGTCTCGCCCGATCCGCAGGGCGGCTCAGATCACAGCATACGCCATCACCAAGGCTCAGATAGCCGGCCAGGACGCCTCGGAGCGCGTCATGCGGTCCCATACGCTGCGGCAGGTCCGAGAGGAGGCCGGCAAAGTGCCCGGCGATCTGGGAGAGATGAGTGGCCGTCTGCGAAGAGTCCGAGAGACATTCGTCAGTGAAGTGAAGGGGGGACGGAAGGAAGGATCCAGACGCATCAAGAAATAACCAGGGTGTTAATCAGACTGGGTATCCAGCTTTTGTGCTTGGAGTAACATCTCATGTGTGTGTGACCGTCAGGCTGACTGTGGAAGTACTGAAGGAGAACAGTGTGGTGTGTAACTGCAACCATCACAATGTTAATGTGAAGAGGTATACACTGACTCATCACCTCAAACCTATTCGAATGAAACACATTCAATGTTTTAGAAACATCTTCAAGTCAGATTTCGGACTAGTGTGGAAATTTTAGGCTTGCTTCTCTACATGAACTTGACAAGTCACTTGAAACCTTTCTGAGGATAACACTCTATTGATGGTCTTCATGTTAATATGTGATGAAAACAACAATCTCCCTCAATGCAGCTGCACTCAGGCACCTGCCAACAAGCTTTTATAGATCTACATGTAGAGAGATGTGTATGTATAGGTAATGACTACACCTTTTTGCTGTGACTGTATGAATAAAGATTAGAATTTATAAGACAGCACTTTGCTCAGCACTGTTATGTGTCTGATCTGATCATATATTTCTGTGTGCCTGTGTAAATGTAAGTGTAAGTGAGACTCAGTGGTTCAGGTGAAGGTAGCCGTCGCCATGGTGTGTTAAAGAAAACACAGGAAACACATACTACTTTTTTTTAGTTTAATGAAGGATGTGATGACGTGAGAGGGGATCTGGATGTGTGGTCTACAGAAACATAAATCAACATAAGTCCAATCATGTTGCTGGGGAAATGCAAATCTCTATATAATTTCAATAGGCTAGTACAAATATAACAGGTAGCAGGAATGAGTTATATTCAACTACTGAACTCTGCTCATCTTAAAATAAATATATGTACATAATGAAACAAGACAGATATACTATAATTTACTTTGGCAAACAATCCGCAGAAGGAGCAAAACAAACTCACTTCTACTCTCTGCCTTCTTGTTGTTTATGTTGATTGTCCTGTACACGTGACATCCATTGCACGTCTGTCCGTCCTGGGAGAGGGATCCCTCCTCTGTGGCTCTTCCTGAGGTTTCTTCCACATTTTTTCCCTGTTAAAAGGTTTTTTGTGGGCAAGTTTTTCCTCACTCGAACCGAGGGTCTAAGGACAGAGGGTGTCATTCTCTGTACAGATTGTAAAGCCCTCCAAAGCACTTTGGGCTATACAAATAAAATTGAATTGAATTGAATTCCTCTCATCCAACTCAGTGTTTTTCTTTCCTCTCTTAACTGCAGCCACATGCTGGTTTCCTGATACACACTACATGCTCAGGTCCACCCATATTTAGGAGTCTCTTGAACAGTAAGCGTTGAGGTGTGGACTAACATCAGGAGCTGACTTTAAGTAAAGTCATGTCAGAAAGTTCACAGTTCATTGCCTTCAGGTTGTAACTCATTCCGTTTTGCTTCTATAACAACACATATAAAACACTGGAAATTATCTCTCTGACCTTTATTCACTGCTGTGGCAGAACTGACTTTATGCCTATCTCCACGTTAAATTATATTTTGACAAAAATAAACATTAAAACTTCATGGCTCATGAGGCAGGCATTCCCATGGTCCAAAATCAAAATAATTTTATATCTGGCCATTCCACAGCTTGGAGAATGGGAATCACAGCAATTGGCTTTAAAACAGGTCTAGTGGCCATGTATCTGATTTCTGCCACAAAAAGCTTAAAATTCAAGTTAATACATTTACTATACTAAAAAGAAAAACGCTCTAGCAGCTGTGAAATTATATGATGATCAACAATAATATCTCCATACATTGTGTTTTTGCAGTAAATAGCTTTATTTCATTTGAAGCAGCACAGAAAACAGCTCAAGTCAGCAGCTTCATGTAGCAATACTTATGCAGAGACACTGGCCTGGCAACTAATAATTTCACACAAATCTCTATCAGGAGGAAGAGAAACCATTTGTTTCTGACAGCATGAGTCAGTACATATACACTGATATGGCACCTGAACTTCATATAAAAATAAATCTCTTAGTATAGGAAAATACACATCCAAATCAACACCTTAAAACAGGAAACAGCATCAGGCAGCAGGAAGTAGGCTGCGGTGGCTATGACAAGGACTGGTTATCTCTAATTAGACAGTGTTTGTGTGAGAGGACATGAGACCAGACAAAACACCCTACTGGTGTTTGTTTAACTTTAAAAGTTGGAATTAAATTAACACATTAAAGACTGTTATCTTTTTTCAACTGATGCAAACTCCTCAATCGTCCTCATGTTTTCCCCAAATCTGATGGAACATGAGCAGTTGTGTCCAAATTCATAAACTAAAGGTGTGATGAAAAGATGGGAGGTTTCCAGCTCCCACCCCAATACATCAAATTAGTAACATTATTACACAGCAAATAAATTAAATGTGCATCTGCAAGCAGCCTTGCTGGTTAAATCAGATATATTTAAAGTATCGATCTTTAGCTATTTGAAGGGAATCCGTGAAGCATAGAGCCTCCAGACATACAGTCAGAATCACACCATCCTTAGCACAGCTCTGTGTGGAGGCAACACTAGTGCATATTCACTGATATGGCATTAGCTTATCTTAAGGGAAGACTATGCTTGTTAGTAGTACTCACAGAGCAAGTGACAGCAGTCAGAACAGTAATCTGATTTCTATACAGTATTCACATTGAAAGTCTAGTTACAGTCTTAAAGGTTCGGAAGGGAAATGAGAATGAAAATATTGAATATTAATGAGTTCATGTGAGTCTTCTGTTCTTTTTACATTCAGCTTCAGAGAGACAGGGATGCACTATCCACTAAAGCAATGTAACAGGTGGCAGCATACATACTGATATGGCAGCTCACCTTCAGTAAACAAGGTAGCAGCAGCACCTTCTCTCAACAAGTTTGATTCACGCAAACCCTCTGAGAGCACTTTGGTAAATAACTCTCTTCTCTGCCACAAAAACAAGAGACATTGTGCTTCATTTGCTTCAACACTAGCACCATTTAAATCCAAAAGCAATTCGGATTCACAGTGCTCTCGTATGAACAACAAGTAGGTTGAAATCATGCATAAATTCAACAAATTCAACTTCAAGAGAACAAGAGAAAGAAAAAAGAAACTCATAAGAGATGAAAAGTGACACAGAGAAAATGGGAAGCAGGCTGGACTGCTGTTTCATGCTGTGTCTTTAAATCCACACACTGGTCAGCATGAAGCTGAATATAGCTATCAGCAGCAGCCATACAGATGACATCACTGTAAATGGATAAGAAATAGGGAGATATCAGAATCTGAAATATTAAAGAGGATGTACATAAGAAAACAACTCTGACACACAGTCTGTCTAGGTGGCCAGTTTGTGGAAAGAAATTCAGCTGTAGCTTCCCTTCATTCTGTCTTAGTGTCTTTATTCATGGAACTGTTTCCTTTCCTTTTTGTCCATCCATATAATTGAATGTGTCAGATACAACATTTACATCAGTGAGGAGAATTCATCTCACCGCTGCACTCCAGGAATTTGAAAATTATACTCGTAATCCACACTGTGCCACACTGTTCATTTTAATTATACTATATCTCACACAATGCTGGCTGGATTTTGATGAAACAACAATTATCTGACACCACTCTTATTTCCATAAGATAAATATATGAAGTTGGAGCCACACTCACAAAATGTTTTTGTATATAAAAACTGTGTAATTCAAATAGATGGACATTTTTTGAGTGCAGAAACAGTTAGCCTAGCTTAGCACAAAGACTGGCAACAGTGGGAAATAGCTAGCCTGTCTCAACATCTCTAAAGTTCGCTAATTAACATGTAGTCTATTTCATTTAATCTGTACACCAGATAGAGCCACCTTTCCCCCCCTGTTTCAAGTCTTTATGCTGAGCTAATCTAACTGGTTGTCACTTTATATTCATGTTAATCAAAGAATATATGCCACTTGCTGTAAAGTTGGTGTATTTGTTTTCATTTAAATATGTGTATTTCATTACTTCATATTGCTATTTTTAATATGATTTTAAATTCAACTCTAAATAAAGTAAATATTCTATCACTTGGATTTGTGTTAATTGATCATTTGTTTTTTTACCTGCACTCGAAGAGTTACACTCCATATCAACCAGTGAGTCCATATAGCCCTGTCCCAGCCACTCCTGGTAGGTCTTTCTGTTAGCAACACCCACAAGGTGAACAGTGGAGTCCTTGAAGATGAGATCTGTGCTCGTGTAGTTCTGCGATTCAAACATCTTGAAACCAGGACCTGTATCACTACCAAAATATGTCTACAAGACAAAAGAGATAGATGAACTGAATAAACACCAAAATTATCCTATGGTCCAGTAAGACGTTCATTTTATTTCATTTGACTGTAAATGTCACTCTGAAAAGCATTAATCTATGACAGTTATCTTTACAAAGTAATCCACAGATGTTCTTATGTTGAATATGTGAACTTTTTACTTTAGAAGAGAATGCTCTCTGTGCTCTTTGTCTACTATACAACACAACACAGTTACAGCCCTCCTCATGATTTCTATCTACTAAAATGTAAAAAATATGTATCACACATACAAATAAAAGTCTATGTTTATGCACCACCCCTAATTAAAAAAAAAAAAGTCAGTAAATCCTTTACTGTGGAGAATTAGGCACCATATCTTAATCCAGTTTCTATGGTGGCTCACACCTTCTGACTGACTCACAGTTTGTACAAAGAGCATGTTACTCTTACCTGTGCATGATCCAGAAGTCCATAGACACCGTGCATATTGGTGTTGGGCCGCACCATGACAGCGTGCGCAGGGACTCTGGCAAGGTGACAGTGTCTGTAATCTATGACCTCAGCTTTACTGCTCTGAGAACACAACAGCTGGAAATCTGAAGACAGGAGATTCAAGGCCCACGATTCACCAGAGTTACCTGAAGAGACGCACAAAGCGGGGGGGTGGGGGTTAATAGGTCCCATATAATGATGGAGAACATATATATATATATATATATATATATATATATATATATATATATATATATATATATATATATATATATATATATATATATATATCTTATATCTTATATATGTGTTGCATATCATCATGTTACCATCAGTGTTTTTGAAGACAGTAGAATGCTTGACGAAAGCCACATCCCCATGCCCACTTGCCAGACACCTGAATGAACACATAGACAAACACATGTAGTGTGTGCCATGAGTTCAAGTCACTGTTCTATTGGAAGTGATAAATTGGAGAAGACATTTTGGGGCCCTGTGTTTGCCTGGAAGTACAATTTGTATGCTTGGATTGGCATGAAACACTCCTGATATCAGGACAATAGCTGGACAACCACAGTAAAAAACAATGAATCCTGTGTACAGAAAAGCTTCAGGGGAGTTAACTACAACTCTCGGTGCATTGAAGTAAGAAATAATAGAATCTACAGCTTAAAGATCCAGTGTGTAAGATTTAGGATGATCTTTTACTAGAAACTGAATATTGATACACATGTTGTCATTAGTGAATAGTCACCTGAAATAATAAGAGAGAGTGGATCTTCTTCCACTGAGTACACCATGTTGCATCACTATGTTTGTACAGTTGACCAGAAGGGACAAATCAAACATAAGAGCTTTCACCTTATGCTACCATAGTTTCTCCTACACTTTTGAAAGGGGAGTGTGAGGCAAACAGTACTCAATCGGATGCAATCTGTAACTTCACCACCAGATGGAACTAAATTCTTCACACTGGACCTTTAAATCAATTTACTGTTGGATTTTGGGTTCAACTTGCAGGAATTTAGCAGCTATGGTGTTGTGTGGTTTTTGCCAAATTCAGGGAGAAAATGTGATTTGTGCCCGTGACTGGCTTCTTCTCCATGGAAATAATGCCAAAGGTTTTCCTTTTGAGGGACCTATAAAGTATCTATGTATTGTATTGTATTTAATTTAATTGTATTTAATTGTATTGTATTGTATTCAGTAACGTTGGAATATGGGAAGAACACCTTGATGAGGTACAGGTTTGGGATGTTCTAGTTTTTACCTGAAGGCACCATCGTATCCGTCATACAGGTCCCTTCCCTTCATGCACTTGTTCTCTCCTAAGCTGTCTCCTACACACAGACCACACAGGTTGTCAGGGAAACCAGGCTGGTTGGCACCTGGTACACAGCTCTGCTTGAAGAAGTCTCCCATCGCTAAGCATCACGGGACACAGGAAATATCAAAAACGTCAGAGAGGAAGATGGAAGGGAAAATTAGGCTTTAAAAATGAATAATAAAAGAAAAAGAAAGAGAAGAAATGCTTAAAACGATCATTTCATATTCACAGCAAATATTACTCAATCTCTGACAGCTGTTTGTTATGTTTTCTGGAGGAACTTTGTCAAATCTGACAAAATCATTTTGCAAACTACAACTACAGAAAACCTGCGTTACAAACTGACGTAGGTAACAAGTATCAACACATACCCACATCCCTAAAATATTGTTGTGATTATTGTTTTACTATTGACTGATTGTATACTTCACAAAGCTTAATGTGTTACTGTAAAATGTGGCTTCATTATTTTATCTTCATTATAAATTAATCTGTAAATAATTTTCTTGATTAATCTATAGGTTGTTTGGTCCATAATTTGTCAGAAAATGATGAAGTGTTGATCTCTGTTTTTCTAAAACCCAAAGTGACTCTAGAGGCACGGTACCGCACCACCGAAGAGTCAGTAGCTCAGATAGTTAGCCAGTCCACGGTAGCCGGTGCGGTACAGCCACAGGTAGCTTCAGTTAGCCGTCCCCCGGTAGTTCCCGAGCAGCCGGGAGGCTGGGTGACTGTTCGAAGGAGGCATAGCCCCAAACTGAAGCCCACGGTACACCACCAACCACTCCACGTTTCAAACAGATTTTCCCCGCTCAGCGACACACCCGCTGAGAGGCCAACTCTGGTCATTGGAAGCTCCATAGTCCGAAACGTGAAGTTAGCGACACCAGGGGCCATAGTTAAATGCATCCCGGGGGCCAGAGCGGGCGACATCGAATCTTTTTTGAAACTGCTGGCTAAAGATAAGCGTAAATACAGTAAGATTGTTATTCACGTCGGTGGTAATGACACCCGGTTACGCCAATCGGAGGTCATTAAAATTAATGTTTCATCGGTGTGTCAATACGCCAAAGCGATGTCGGATTCCGTAGTTTTCTCCGGTCCCCTCCCCAATGTGACCAGTGATGACATGTTTAGCCGCATGTCGTCATTTCACCGCTGGCTGTCGCGGTGGCGTCCAGCAAACGAAGCAAACAATATGGGCTTCATAGATAATTGGACACCTTTCTGGGGAAAACCTGGTCTCATTAGGAGAGACGGCATCTATCCCACTTTGGATGAGCAGCTCTCTTATCTAGAAATATGGCCAAGTTTATTAGCTGACCAAAACCATGTCGACAACCCAGAGTTGAGACCAGGAAGCAGAGCTGCAGTCTTACACGCTTCTCTGCGCCTCCATTAGAGCAGCTGCCCACCCGGTCATTTAGTATAGAGACGGTGTCTGTCCCCGTCCACCTACATTATTTAAAGATAAAACAAACAGAAGAGGAGTTCATCATAAAAACTTAAAAAAAATTAAATCAACATCTCCAACAGTCCAAAATAAGAGAATTAAATGTGGACTCTTGAATATCAGGTCTTTGTCATCTAAAGCTGTCTTAGTCAATGAATTAATATCTGATTATTGTATTGATTTGTTCTGTCTCACTGAAACCTGGCTGCAGGAGGATGAATATGTTAGCTTAAATGAATCCGCTCCTCTGAGTCATTATAATACTCATATTCCTCGAAGTACTGGTCGAGGTGGTGGAGTTGGAGCCATATTTGACTCAAATCTATTAATAAATCCTAAACCTAAACTAAATTATAATTCATTTGAAAGTCTTGTTCTTAGCCTCACTCACCCAACCTGGAAAACTTTGCAGCCAATTTTATAGTATATCGAGCTCCTGGTCCTTATTCCGAATATCTGAATTTGCATCAGGCTTGATCCTTAAAACAGATAAAGTAATTATTGTAGGTGATTTTAACATTCATGTGGACAACCACAATGATAGTCTTAGTACTGTGTTTATCTCTCTATTAGACTCTATAAACCGACTCATTGGGCCAATCCCATTTCACCCCTTCGCCTTACCCCTACCCCTCCCTTTTGCGCGTTCCCGTGAAGGGGTAGGGCTATCCCAATTCTCCTTAACACAAAGGCGTAGGGGTAGGGGATTGGCTTAGAACCCCTCCAAAGTGAGCGGTTGAGGCAGGCTGACTCCGAAAGTAGGGGTACGAAACATTTCCCATAACACAACGCGGCATTGTAAAAGAAAATAGAAATGGGATTGGCCCATTGTCTGAACCACACTCTTGATCTTGTTCTTTCATATGGCATTGAAATTGATAATCTAATAGTCTTTCCACAGAATCCTCTTCTCTCTGACCATTTTTTTAATAATCTTTGAGTTCATACTACTGGACTATAAGCCTTTGTGTAGAAATTTCTACAGCAGATGTTTATCTGATAGTGCTGTAGCCAAATTTAAGGAAACGATTCCTTCAGTATTGAATTCAATGGCATGTCTAACTGTAATAGAGGACTTGTCTGCTTCCTTTAGCCCCTCACAAATAGACCATCTTGTTGATAGTATTACAGGCTCATTACGGACAACTCTAGACTCTATTGCACCTCTGAAAAAGAAGATTAAACAAAGAAGGCTAGCACCATGGTATAGCCAGCAGACTCGTAACTTAAAACAAGAGGCACGTAAACCTGAACACAAATGGCGTGCCACTAAACTGGAAGAACCTTATCTAGTCTGGCAAGATAATCTCAGAACATACAGGAAGGCTCTCCGTAATGCCAGAGCAGCCTACTACTCTTCTTTAATTGAGGAGAATAAGAACAACCCCAGGTTTCTCTTCAGCACTGTAGCCAGGCTAACAGAGAATCACAGCTCTACTGAACCATCTATTCCCTTAGGTCTAAGTAGCAATGACTTCATGAGCTTCTTTAATGGTAAGATTATAACTATTAGAGACAAAATCCATCACCTCCTGCCCTCAAAAGGCATTGATCTGCATTCTGATACAACAAGTTTGAAAACAGCTGTAAAACCTGATATGTATTTAGACTGTTTTTCTCCCATCGTCCTTCATCAAATAACTTTAATCATTTCTGCAGCTAAGCCTTCAACCTGTCTCTTAGACCCCATCCCAACCAGGCTGCTCAATGATGTTTTACCTCTAGTTAGTCATTCGTTATTGGGTACAATTAATCTGTCTTTATCATCCCGACATGTACTGTTGTGGAGAAATTGCTGAAGTCAAAGGTCAATGGTGAGGTCAGGAGGGAAGAAAGTGTTCAGGAGCCTCTGATGTCTTATGCTGTATTATTTATTGACGCTTGGCCAAGGAGAACTAGAGACACTCTCAAAGTACATCTGAAGTGTTTGAGTCGGTCTCGCATTCTGACGAACTTGTGATGGTGCATAAACTTTAAACCCAAAGATCACACCCCAAATACTATACGCCCCAGAATTAGTAAAAGAGAATGTCTTTACTCTTGGAGGTGTTATTGTCAACACATCCTAGTCTGGAGACACAGATGTCCGCTTACGCAGATTGGAACGGCAACAACAAGCTATCTATTATGACTAGGAAGGCAGCAACAGGTCTCTTCGACCCTGGCCACCACAGTGAGATATGGTGGCACCTAGTCATAAGACAAACAGTTAATACTGTCGTGGATCACAAGGCTCACACGTGGCCTCGTGTAACCTAAAAAGAGAAAATTCCATAACATGTACCACAGTCCTTTAAGGTAGCTGTAATTAAACCTCTTCTCAAAAAGCCCACTCTAGACCCAGAGGTTTTAGCCAACTACAGACCGATATCAAACCGTCCCTTTGTGTCTAAGATACTTGAGAAAGCTGTAGCTAATCAACTGTGTGACTTTCTCCATAACAATAGTCTATTTGAGGAATTTCAGTCAGGATTTAGAATGCATCATAGCACAGAGACCGCATTAGTCAAGGTTACAAATGACCTCCTATTGGCATCAGACAAAAGACTCATCTCTGTACTTGTCCTGTTAGATCTTAGTGCTGCATTTGACACCATTGACCATCAAATTCTTTTACAGAGAGCTGGTTTAAATCATATTAAACCCTAAGCTGGTTTAAATCATATTTTTTAGATCGATCTCAGTTTGTTCACGTCAATGATGAATCCTCCATGCATACCAAAGTTTGTCATGGAGTCCCACAAGGTTCTGTACTAGGACCACTTTTATTTAGTTTATATATGCTTCCTTTAGGGAACATTATTAGGAATCACTCTATCAATTTTCATTGTTATGCTGACGACACCCAATTATATTTATCGATCAAGCCTGATGCAACCAATCAGTTAACTAAACTCCAAGCATGCCTTAAGGATATAAAAAATTGGATGACCTATAATGTTCTGATGTTAAATTCAGACAAAACTGAAGTTCTTGAAATTGGACCCAAACACCTCAGAAACTCTCTTTCTAGAGACTTAGTTACTTTAGACGGGATCACCCTGGCCTCCAGCTCCACTGTAAAGAATCCTGGAGTTGCTTTTGATCAGGATTTGTCCTTTAATGTTCATATAAAACAAATTTCGAGGACTGCATTCTTCCACTTACGTAACATCGCTAAAATCAGACATTGTCTCTTAAGCGGATGCAGAAAAACTAGTCCACGCATTTCTTACTTCAAGGCTGGACTATTGTAACTCTTTGTTATCAGGCTGCTCTAATAAGTCTCTTAGGACTTTACAGTTAATTCAGAATGCTGCTGCACGCGTCCTGACAGGAACCAAGATCATCACGTCTCTCCAATTTTGGCTTCCTTGCATTGGCTACCTAATAAATCTAGAATAGAATTTAAAATTCTCCTCCTTACTTACAAAGCTCTTCATGGTCAGGCACCATCATATCTAAAAGAGCTCATAGTACCTTACTACCCCTCTAGAACACTGCGCTCTCAGGACACTGGGTTCCTTGTGGTTCCTATAGTCTCCAAAAGTAGATTGGGAGCCAGAGCTTTCAGCTATCAGGCTCCTTTTCTGTGGAACAAACTACCAATCTGGGTTCGGGAGGCAGACACGGTCAACACTTTTAAGAGTAGACTTAAGACTTTCCTTTTTGATAAAGCTTATAGTTAGGGCTCGCTCAGGTCATCCCTTAGTTATGCTGCCATAGGATTAGACTGCCGGGGGACTCCCCAGGGTTATGCCTAGCCAGGCACGGTATTGGTTAAAGATGTAGTCACATCTCCCTTACCGAAAACCCTCCCTCCTTCTCTGTCTCTCTCTGTCTCTCTGTCTCTCTCTGTCTCTCTGTCTGTCTCTCTCTCTCTCTGTCTGTCTCTCTCTCTCTCTCTCTCTCTCTCTCTCTCTCTCTCTCTCTCTCTCTCTCTCTCTCTCTCTCTCTCTCTCTCTCTCTCTCTCTCTCTCTGTACACGTGACATCCATTGCACGTCTGTCCGTCCTGGGAGAGGGATCCCTCCTCTGTGGCTCTTCCTGAGGTTTCTTACACATTTTTTCACTGTTAAAAGGGTTTTTTGTGGGCAAGTTTTTCCTCACTCGAACCAAGGGTCTAAGGACAGACCTAGAGGTATCTTGCACTGCTGAGGGCTGATCAGGCCTTTCTCCATCAGTACTGCTACAGGGATGTTCCAGCCAGCTGTGCGACCGTATCCGGTGTGACAGGAGCGAAGGCCACGCAGGTCATCAAGGTAACGGATGTGATTGCTGGTCTTTTTCACCACCGCAACGGCGTAATACATGGAACCATCGTGGTCATCTGG
This sequence comes from Collichthys lucidus, assembly GCA_004119915.2. Lineage (NCBI taxonomy): Eukaryota > Metazoa > Chordata > Actinopteri > Sciaenidae > Collichthys > Collichthys lucidus. Next base: position 1,116,251 of record CM014085.1, on the reverse strand, counting down.
AGAGAAAAAAAAGGAGAAACCTGAGTCTGTCTTCTTCTGAAACAAGAATGTGTGATAGTTTGTGTGAGTCTCTGTACTTGTACGTGTTTTTACCTGTGTAGCTTTCACCAGCAGCAGGAACCAAGCCGTACTCTTTGCCTGCTGTGTAGATGTAACCTCCATCCAGAGTGACAGCATCAGCCTCATTGTCCTATACAAATATGAAAAGTAAGAACAGAGATTGGGATACAAGAACAGTTAGAAGACTGACTGATATTAGCTTATTACAGAAATCTTGGTATCAGTCTACTGTATGTTAGATTAAAGGTAACAGAGGTAAAGGTAGCAGAGAAGGTTTCCCATCATGAAGTCTCAAGTCAAAGTAAAGACCAACAAATTCCAATTTAACCTCAGCCTAACCCTAAGCCACCTAAACAAGCTATTCTGTGCCCCTGTGTTCAGTGTTTATTAGCAGAATGGCACAGTGGTACAGTTAGCAGTGTCGTTTGGCTGGGGCCTTTTCCATGTCTGCGTGGGTTCTCTCCGTGTGCCCAAGCTTCCTCCCACAGTCCAAAGACATGAACCATAACAGGTTAATTGGTGACTCTAAAATGTCTGTAGGTGTGAATGTGAGTATGAATAGTTATTTGTCCTGTGATAAGCTGGTGACTTATCCGGGTGTACCCCGCCTCTCACTCTAAGTCAGCTGAGATAGGCTCCAGCCCACCATGACCCTGATGAGGATAAGCGGTTATAGAATATGGGTGGATTATGGATGTTCATTATCAAAAATCTAGATTAAGATAGTGAAACTGGAAAATATTATGCATGTTGGCATTGGCTAACATCCCTCTATCTGTTCTGGTCTCTTCTAATCACTTCCAAATGAACTACACAGCATTATAAAATCCAAATAGTCAGTTGTGTCTTAATGTGTTATTCCTGTGTGACTCCAAATTCCATTTCCTTAAGTCACTGCAGTAAGTCACTGCATTGAAGTAAATGAACACTGGGTCTATTCATGAGGAACCCACAGTAAGAAACATGTGTCACCTTGATTTTCTGCATGCAGTCAGTCACAGACTCCCCATAGACACACTGGATGGTTGGTGTCAGTGATTTTTTTTGGAATTCCACGGCCATATCAGCACACTTGTTCTGCTCAGCGTTGGACAACACACACCACCGCAGACCATCTAAGATATATAGAGATGGATGGGTGGTAAATAAGTTAGCTATATAGACAGACAGACAGACAGAGATAGATAGATAGATAGATAGATAGATAGATAGATAGATAGATAGATAGATAGATAGATAGATAGATAGATAGATAGATAGATAGATAGATAGATAGATAGATAGATAGATAGACAGATAGATAGATAAATAAATAAATAGATAGTTTCACCTTCAGTTTTACAGTCCATGGCTCTCATTGCATTATAATAGAAGCTACCCATCCACATCTTGGGGTCCTCTGACTCCACAGGCTGAAACGTGGTGGATGACTCAGAGAAGAGTAAAGTTCCTTGTCCATATGGTTCAGACAGAAACATGCTGAAGCCAGACTTTTCCTACAGACAGCAAATTACACTCAATTAAGTTTACATATAGGATCTTACAGTGCCTTACAATCAGACAGTTGAAACTTTGCATTTTGATGAGCGATACCCCCATCCTCATGAGTTTATGGTTTAAGTCGCTAGTCTTTTTCCATGCAGCACAACATTCATTTAGTAAATATTAGTCCCTGTTCTAAAAATTAGGATTTATACTGGGGTTCAGATGTTTTGATTATATAACGTGTGTTTCCTGTCTTTTGCATGTCTCGTGCACTTCCCTTATTTGGACTGTGTTTTGCTGAGAATGGCAGGGATAGATATCAGTAGTTTAAGAACAGGAGAGGCAAGAATGTGAGAAACAGGCCTGAGAAATGTCATTTGTCATAATGTCACATTACCTCATACATATTGTTCATTGTTGAGCAGACTCATCAGTGAGGGAGGTGTCTGAGAAACCCCTTTTAAAAAATGTATAAGAACTAACGGATAAGGCTCTTCAGGGAGCCTTTTCTCTGTAACCCTCTTGTGTGTTGCACTGTTAAACGCTCCTTCTTGTACAAGAATAATAAATTCAACTTATACTTTGAATCCAGTCCTCCTTATTCAAGGGTCCTTGCTTAAAAATTCTTGTAACAGTCCCATTTAGAGTAATATAGAAAATAAAGCAGAGCATACAGTGTAGCTACCATGTAATTCTCAGTGAGTTTGCCCAGCTTAACACACCAGGCGTAGAAAACAGTTTGAGTTGTTTTCAGAAACATATTTTAGTGTGTTGTTTAGCTGTAGTACGAGCATGTTTAGAACTAGGCCACCATTTTTGCTTGGAAACCGACCGTTTGTTTTGGCTCAAAAAAATGTGAATCTTCAATACGGTTGTCCAAAAACGAATAGGTGACAACATGTGTCACGTGTCAAAGAGAATTTTTTATAGTGTGCTAGTACTGAGTTGATCATGGCTAGTGTGACTGTGTCTGTGTGACCAGTTTATATATTCTGTTTCTATCCAGACAACAAACAAGCACAAATTTAATCATAACATAAACCACACATGCTGATCATATGCTCTTTCTATTGATGCATGAGCAGTTGTTGGGTTTGTGGGTGTTATGACAGTGAGCTGTTTGGTCATACCAAGCCCTGTATCAGCATGTCAAACACCACAGATGAAGAGATGTGATCGCCGGCCACAATCCCACGAAATGGGACGCGGACCAGATGGCATCTTTTCCACTGAGATACAGGAGCTCTGGTACCGTCACGACACAAAAGGTCGTATTCCGATGACAGCAGTGGTTCCGTCCAGTTTGGGCCACGACCTGGTGAAAAATAACCAGTTTAGTTAACAGACAGACTGCTGACAAGCTAACTAAACTAAAGTTGTTCAATGAGTCACTAGTTACTGTTAGAAAAAACTGTTACAACTAACTAAGTCATCACCATGAGTGTTGTCCTCGACAGTTGTGTGTTTGACGAAGGCCACCTCTCCTGCATCTTCAACTAGACACCTACAGAGATCAGAATAAAAACATGTTGAGAGATGCAAGCTACTGTGTCAGTGTTCAATCAATTTTTTTCATTCATACAAGACTTATAGCATGTTGTTGCATGTGTTTTTAGCCATTCTAGGAGCATGGTTTTAGGGACAACAATCAGTCGTCTATTGCATTCCATCCAGCAAAGGACAGTGCACTTGGCTGCAATAACCTTTTGAAAAAGTGACTTGGATTTTATGATATCAGTCGCAAGCTTCAAGTAGTTAATAGTCAAGCCCAACTTACGCCATCCACCAGCTCCACCTTTGGTCCATTTCTGGATCCAGAAAACCAAGATGGAGATGTCCACAATGCCAAACTCCACAAATCAATGGGTGACATCACAGTAGGTTCATAGTTGAAGGTGAACATGGTTAATATTGTACCCGTTAGCATTGTCACTGTCACTGATGTCGCCATGCTAGTGTTAGCACTTAGCTCAAATGCTCAATTTGTTTTATAGAAATAATGATAAATGTTTTTATGCCACCGCTACAATATCTTTGTTGCAAAAATATCTTATACGTATATAATTCACAGTCACAGTTAGGTGTACTACAGATAATAATAGAGGAGCAGAAGGTGCTGCCACACATTTTTTGTATAACAATTTGTGTAACATTTTTGTATATGAGTCAAGACGATGAGTGCGTCACCTGAAAGCTCCTTCATAGCTGAAGTATCTCTCTTGGCTGCTCATGGCACAGACTTTCTTTCCACTTTCATCTCCTCGGCACAACTGACACAGAGACGCAGGGTCCCCTTCTTCATTTGCTCCGGGGATACAGCTCGCACTGAAGAAATTTGCCACACCTAACCTCAAAAAGAAATGCATCTTTCCAGCCTGCTGCATGTACAATCCATGTGCATCCATGTATATGTATGTTTCCTACCTTGTGGTATGTTGCAGCCCATCACAGACATGTAGCCCTGGTCTATCAAATATCCTAAAGGCATATTCCAGCCAGCTGTTCGGCCTTTCCCTGTGTGGCAGCTCTTTTTTCCCGCCAGGTTGTTGATGTTGATGGCAGAATTTGTTTTCTTCACCACAGCAACTGCATAGTAGGAGGCACCGGTACCTGATGCAATGGAAGCACAGGTGTTAACACACATATATAAGTCATACAATAAGTTCTACATGTACGTTCACACCAGTGCACTGTATGATATTCTGACTGCGTGTTTTTATTATTAGAAAAGAGTTGGGAGATCAAAGTGCAGACTACCACACCTGTTATGAAATATCCCATGTGAGATATTTTATAACAGGTGTGGTAGTCTGCCTGTCTCTACAGAGATTGTAATCAGGCCAAGCAGTGTGATAATGCACAACATGCCTGTATTAACTTACTCCATGTTATCCATGATGGACAACCTCAGGCTTCAACAGTAAAGCCATGTCATCCATTACTCGTTATATTTTCAATATAAATATATTCTTCCAGAGTTGTATCACTGGGGATACAGTTTGTTTGGTCATGGTAATATTTTCCTCTGATATGTTAATTAAAAATAGAATTTTGGGGAATGTGTCTGCACAATATGAAGCACAGAGACTGGAAACGGGGAAACAACTAGCCAGGCGTATTGAAAAAAAGAAATATGAAGTGTTAATTGCTTTACAGAGTCTGCAGGTATCTTTTATACGTTTTTTTATAGGACTCTTACTCTTTTGCTGGTGCTGATTCTTTTCCTCATGATGCTTTGAAAAGATTTGAAAAGAATCTTACGATCATTCTTGGATTCACTGGCAGCCATCTTGAAGGAAGCAGTCTTCCCCAGCCTGTAGATGTCGGTGGCGAACATGGACAAGGCATCTACTTCTTTCTTCTGCAAAAGATACAGAAAAAAAATGATTATAGGTTATAATGAGTCCTCATGATGAACATGAACAGCAAATTAAGTTGTTTGGTTGTTAAGTTGTTGTTAAGTTGATTTTTTATTATTTTTAAAATTTGGAGTCAAAGAAAACATTCTGAAATCAGATTTTTTCTCTTAAAGTAAGAACATAAAACATTAGGCTTTATTAATAAATCATATGTCCTTCATATCATTTACATAGGGACATTTATAGTCTCAATTTACACATTAAAGCATGTGACTTTACTGCTAGCGTAGCTTCTGGTTTCAGCTTGAAATCTTTCGTAGTTGTCATAGAGAACCATGTGTGCTTTGTGCTCTCTGATAACTGTATAAATAATTAACAAGTTGATTGCAATTGTCCATAAAGTTTCTGCTTTGTTATCTGATGCCTGATTATGTGTTCTGCCTCTCTTTATTAACTTTTAACGCATACCAAACAATAGATGATTAATTAAATAACATATCGTGCAATGCAGGAGATTATGATCCACATTGAGAAACTACTACAATCACATTATCTTAATTGTGTTTAAGATAACTTTGACAATAACAACTGTGTTGAGTTCAATAAAGTTTATTTAATTAAAATTCATGTTGTCAAAATCCGACCTGCAGTTTATGGACGCAGCTCTCGACTGTGAGTCCATTGACACAGCTGAGGGATGGACGGATGGACACTTCGGTGAAAGACTGTGACATGGCTTGACATTTCTGCTGCTCTGCATCAGAGATGGTGCACCATCTGATGCTTCTCTGACCAAACACTGACACCATGACAAAAAAGACAAATCAAATAAGTGTTGGGACCCCTCAGAGGGTCACAAGATCATATATCACTACACAAATGAAAGAAACCGAGAGGGGAACAACACATGTAACCTGATGATAAGACATTGCTTTGCTTTTTGTCACATGAAAAAGAGGTGTGTGATGAATAGGATACATTCTTATTAATTTATGCTGGGGAAATATCAATTTTCTACAAACCCTGTATTACACATAGAGTATCTTCACCTCTGGGGAAATACAAGCAGTTACTGAGAGAGAAAAGTACATTTTAATCAACCTCTAATATAACATGATTTCCCTGGCCACACAGGAATGGCAGCAGTGTACTTTACTACAGTGTATTTAGTTTTAGAAAATCAGCTCTTACCAGTGTGTAATATTAGCAGTAGAGCTTTGGCTGTCCTCCACATGGTCATGGCCTTGTTCTCTCTTCCTCTATGTTGAGTGAAATAGCCTCCACCCTCTTCTCCTCCAATTTAAATGATGGCTCTTGAGTCAAAGTCCAACTTCTATCTTCAAAACTCGGATTAAAGTCCTCGTGCAGAACTCAGAAGAAGCTGTATTTTTACTGATTTACAACTGAGTGATGTAGAACATGCCATTCAGTAATCACAAGACTCTCAGCTCGAGTATCTGGAGCTGTGGTGAGCTCTACCTGGTCTGACACGTCTCTGCTGCCACTGTCTGGCTGCAGGCCAAAGCCCTGGACAGAAAGGTCTTTTACAGTCAGAAAACCCCACCTCTGCTTTCCTCTCACTCCTCTCCTCCACTCGTGTGGTGCTTTTCCACTGATGGGCAAGGGGAAAGAAGGGATTCAGGCCAACATAGTGAGGCCGTTGGTTACCGACTCACTGCTCTGGCTGGACAACACAGACACAAGGAGTCTGTTTACCTGCTTTGGTTGCTAGCATTGACCTTATCTCTGAGTTTGAGTTTCTATATAGAACGTGGTGTTTGATAAAGTTATTCCCAGTTGCAGAGACAGGTGGACAGAAGGCGGGCCGGTTTTTGCTATTGGCAATGTGGGCGACTGCCCAGTGTGAGGGCGCACAAGCGCCCTGAAAAAAGAAAAAGAAAAACTCGCCAGCTTTCTATACCGCTCATTTCCAGGCCAAGTTAGGGGAGTGCACGCCCTCATTGTCACGTCAACTTACTGCTGAGAGTCATACAGGTTGTGGGTGTGTCAGAAGAGAAAAGGTGGACACAAACTGCTTCAAATAGACGTCCCGACTGTGGAATTTTTTAATACTGTACACTTATGCTAACTTTAACAACCTTTAATATACATTGACATGGCATTTTGTAGGCTACATGTGATATAGCTTTTTAAATCATTTGTAGTATGTTATGTTTAGTTTATAGGATGTTAACAAATGTTATTAAAATGTGCATCATGGTCATTTAAATTGGGTAACTAGTGCATGTGTGATGTGAGTGTAATCTAACTTACACATTGTATCTTAATTGTAAATTCAGGGGCACTGAAGGAGAGGAGTGCCTGAAACCACTGGGTGTTACAGTCTAATCACAAAAAGATGATACTAAGAATAATATAAAACAAAATAATAAAAATGAAAAACCTAAGAAAGGCATGATTTCCCCTATTCTGTACATGTATCATAGCAATGCAATTATTTCTGATATGCAAATTAGATTTAATCTATCATTAAGGTGAACTGCTGATTAGCAGAATGCAAATAAGTAGTAAACTGTAGTATAATACAACATATAGGAATGCTAAGTATTAACATGAATGATGTGCACTTTAACACTGATATCAAGTTTAACACTATAAACACACAATATGAACTGTAACAAACAACCAGTCAGCGCTGATGTATGACGTTGTGGAACATGAACAGCATTTTGATTGATTATTACAAGCAGAGCAAACGTTAGATAACCACATGTCAATAAACATGTAGATAGATAAACACCTGCTGAACAGATCTAATCTTTACAAATGACATTAAGAAAGGGAATGGACGGTCTTTTCAGGGGGTCATGGAGAGGAGGGTCCGCAAGATTGTCGAACCTCGGATCCAGGAGGAGCAGTGTGGTTTTCGTCCTGGCCGTGGAACTGTGTACCAGCTCTATACCCTTAGCACGGCCCTGGAGGGTGCATGGGAGTTCGCCCAACCTGTCATGGTTGCACAGGTTGACCCAGGATGCAGGCTCGGACAACGGTTAGAGAAAGAGAGAATGGGATTTATTGAGGTGTGGGAAGAGAGGGGAAGGAGAGGGCCCGATACAAGGTGGAGGGAATGGCTGAGGTGATGCAGTGGTAGGAATGGTTGGAGGAGGATAATGGAGTGACTGAGACAGGTTTCAGAAGGGACACATGAAAAGTGGGGTGAATTTTCAAAGACAGAGGCAGCTTGAGCTTCACAACAGAGGGATTAATGATGCTGGCAACCTCATACGGGCCAATGTAATGAGGGGAGAGCTTTCTAGAATCAGTCTTCAACAGAATATCCTTAGCACAGAGCCAAACCTTGGGCGAAGATGGGCCTGGACCGAGGGAACCGCAACCTCACCCTCCTGGGCAGGAAACAGGTGGTAAGTAACCCAGAGAGCATTCAAATGGGGTCATACCTGTGGCGGCACTTTTTAGGGAGTTGTGGGCGTATTAAATCCAGGGAAAATGGACATTCCAAGAGGTGGGGTTCCTGGCAGACACACAACGGAGAGCTGCCTCCAAGTCCTGATTGGCTCGTTCAGTCTGCCCATTGGTCTGAGGCTGAAAACCAGAAGACAAACTCACAGAATCTCCAAGGGCCTGACAGAATGCCTTCCAAACCTGAGAGGTGAATTGAGGACCACGGTCAAAGACAATGTCCAAGGGAATACCGTGAAGACGAAAGACATGAAGCTCCAGGAGTTCAGCTGTCTCGAGAGCAGAGGGGAGTTTAGGAAGGGCCACAAAATGCACAGCCTTAGAGAACCTGTCCACAATGGTCAGGATGTCTTACCTCGTGAAGAGGGCAGTCAAGTGAGTCAAGCAGAAACAAATGCTCGGGTGTCTGTGACCACGGTGGGCCACCAAAAATACTGCTGCAGGAGTAACAGGGTGCGGCTGATCCCAGGGTGACAGGCCAATCGGGACTTGTGTGCCCACTGGAGAACTTGAGAGCACACTGCGTCTAGGACAAAGAGGCGGTTAGCTGGACCTGTAGCAGGGTCCGGTTGGTGTTGCTGGGCCCTCTTCACAACATCCTCAATTTCCCCAGGTCACAGCTGCTACTACACAAGAGGTAGGTTGGTTGATGAAGCCGGGGAGAGAGCGGGAGAGAGCATCAGGTTTTGTGATACTGGATCCAGGACGATAGGTTAGGGTGAAGTTTAATTTTTTTACCCCCCGGCGAACTGTTTGCCTTGGCTGGGTCTGTTTTTAACTTTTATGTACAACTCGGTTGCTTATCATTGGGTCACTGCCGTAACCCTTGACTATTTGCCGGCCCCGTGGTAGTGCAGCGCAGCCGCGTCTTAAAGTGTGTCTGTGTGCGTGTGTGCGAGGGAACAGTGTGGAATTTAATTTTGTTCTGTTGTGTTTTGTTCGTTTGTTTGTTTTCGTTTGGAGTTTATTTAGTTATTCTTAGTTGCTTTCTCATTTGTGATTATATAGATTTTGTTTAGTTTCATAGATTGCCTAATCTGTTGTCTCTGGTCCCCTACATCCAGGTGCTAAGCCTATGGTGGTGGAGTGGTGTCCCGGTGGTGGTGTCCCTGTTTTTATATATATGGTTTGCACTCATTTAGTTTTCCTTTGTGTTTGACTTTTTTCTTAATAGCTTCACGTGTGGTGTCCCTGGGATCCCCGTTCTTTTGACCCGATTGCCACAAAAGGTCGCAGCCCTGGTTGTCCCCTCCCCTCTTTTTATATCCAGAGTGAATGATTTTAATGTTAGGGTTTTAAAAAAGAAAATTCACTTGTAATAAAATATTTGCATCCTTGGACCACAGTCTCTGCCTTCCCTTGTAAAACGGACCTGAGTGCTTTCCATCTGAAATCTGTCCATTGAAAGAAATCTCTGGGTGAAATTCCCAGGGTGGCGTTGTCAGGCAATTTAATACATTTTTTTTAAAGCTGTGTCGTCTACAGAGCTTGCGCCGCCACACATCCATTCTCTGCAAATGCTTATTATCATCAGGGTCGTGAGGGGCTGGAGTCCATCCTAGCTGACTAAGGGTGAGAGGCAGGGTACACCCTGAACAAGTCACCAGTTCATCACAGGACACATAGAGACAAACAACCATTCACACCGGAGTTACCATTTAGAGTCACCAAATAACCTGCATGTCTTTGGACTGTGGGAGAAAGCCAGAGTACCCAGAGAGAACCCACGCAGTCACAGGGAGAACATGCAAACTCGGACTGAAGAAAGACCTCACGAGAACTGTGTGACGAGATCAATGCCACATTGACTAATGGTGCAACAGTCTCTTCAAGAGAAGAAGGACTTGTTGGCAGAAAAGCAGCAAAGAAAGCACTACTGAAGGAGAAACATAATGTGAAACACCTGAAATTAGCAAAAGTACACAAGAAATGAACAAGGGAAAATTGGCATAAAATGTTGTTTGAAGTTTGAACAGTTGGACGAAGGAGGGATATAAAAATAAGTTTCTCTTGCCAACAGTTAAACACAGAGGGGGTAGTATTATGGTGTGGGATCATTTCAGCCTCATGAACAGGTGACTTAGTGAAAATTGATCCATCATGGATAAGAAAGTATACCACATTATTCTGGTGCAACCCATTCTTCATTTCATAAACATATATACATAGATGCCTCATTGAGTAGGTTGGTCCGTTGCTGCGTTACATTAACACGTCTACCATATTGGATGTGGCAGATCTGCCCTGTAAACTAATACAATGAAATGGACTGAACTTCATAAAGTGCCTTTCTACAAAGTGCTTTAAGTTAATGCCTCTTATACACCCATTCACACACACACTAATATATCTGGGAAACAAATAAGGACCAAAACATATGTAACTTTTAAAGTGATGATTATAAATGTTTACATATGTATGTATGTATGTATGTATGTATGTATGTATGTATGTATATGTGTGGGTGGGTGTGTGGGTGTGTGTGTGGTGTGTGTGTGTGTGTGTGTGTCTCTCTCTCATCTCTCTCATCTTCTCCCGCTTTTACGTAGTCGGGTCGCGGGGGCCGCAGCTTCAGCAGGGAGGCCCAGACTTCCCTCTTCCCGGCCACTTCGTCCAGCTCTTCCAGGGGGACCCCAAGACATTCCCAGGCCAGCTGAGAGACATAGTCCCTCCCGGAGGGACGTGCCCGGAACATCTCACCAGGGAGACGTCCAGGAGGCATCCTTACGAGATGCCCGAGCCACCTTAACTGGTTCCTCTCGATGCGGAGGAGCAGCGGTTCTACTCTGAGCTCCTCGTGGATGGCCGAGCTTCTCACCCTATCTCTAAGGGAGAGCCCAGCCACCGTGTGAAGGAAGCTCATTTGGCCGCTTGTATTCGCAATCTCATTTTTTCGGTCACTACCCAAAGCTCGTGACCATAGGTGAGGGTAGGAACATAGATCGACTGGTAAATCAAGAGCTTCGCCTTTTTACTCTGTTTCTTCTTCAGCTTCTTCTTCACCACAACGTACTGGTGCAGAGTCCGCATCACTGCAGAAGCCGCACCGTTCCGCTGGTCGATCTCCCATTCCATCCTTCCCTCACTCATGAACAAGACCCAGAGATACTTGAACACCTCCACTTGAGGCAGGATCTCATCCCCGACCCGGAGGCTGCACTCCACCCTTTTCCGGCTAAGAAACCATGGTCTCGGATTTGGAGGTGCTGATTCTCATCCCAGCCTCTTAAACACTGGGCTGCAAGCGACCGATGTCCACGCGATGTTGCAGAGACGTGTCAACCAAGACAGCCCCACAACATCCAGGGCCTTGAGGAACTCTGGGCGGACCTCATCCACCCCCGGGGCCTTGCCACAGAGGAGCTTTTTGACTACCTCAGCGACCTCAGCCCCAGAGATGGGTGAGCCGTTCGAAAGTCGCTGTTCATGGCTTCACCGAACTCCTCCCATGCCCGAGTTTTTGCCTCCGCAACCACCGAGGCCGCACTCCGCTTGGCACGTTGATACCTATTAACTGCTTCAGGAGTCCCACAGGCCATAAAGGTTCTGTAGGGCTCCTCCTTCAGCTTGACGGCATCCCTCACGGCCGGTGTCTACCTGCGGGTTTGGGGGCTGTTGCCGCCAGTGGCGGCTGGCGTGTAAAAGTGAGGGAGGAAGGAATGTTTGGTTTGCATAATGAAGGCCACGCCCCTGCTGGATCTTTACGCACGGGTTGAGTCGAGAATAGTTTTTTTTCCTGAATAATTCAATAACATCATTTCCACGACTGGCAACAGTCAACAAGTAAAAGAACAACAGTAACATTATTTCACAACTATTTATATATAGTTGAATATATAGTCATAAGTCATTCAATACACTTCAAGCTTGCCATATGCCGTTCTCATCTGATCTGACTCGACTGCCAAAGTGCTACTAGCAACTGAAGTTTGATAAGATAACCCCTCCCCCCAAGCAGCTAAAGACGTTGCTTATTGGTTCATCGTGCTATAGCACTGCAGCCTATTGGTTCATATTTTGTGACACTTGTCAGATCTCTTCGCTAGTCCCACCCGCCCAATGGAGGTTTTTCCTCCTCTCGCAATAGAAGGCTATGGCAGCCACGAGCCGCCAGTGCCGGAGACTATTTGAATGGGAGTGAATGGAAGCCCAGAGGAGGAAGATTCTCCGTCTGCCTCCTTTCGGCTCCTATTCAATCCAATTCGCGTGCAGTATTTTCTAATAGCGATAGGGGGTGCTCATGTAATTTTACCCAGATAAATTAATACAATGTACATGTTATATATGTATTTTGGCATTAAAATAGTAATATTCAAGGACAGCAATTAATTAAATTGGTCAAGACAATTTCAACTTTTTATTCTTAAAATTTTTAAGGAGGATCTTCCTCCCTCTCCTCACTGAAGGAGCCACCTCTGGTTGCCGCAACAGGCACCGATTACCTTACGGCCACAGCTCTGGTCAGCCGCCTCGACAATGGAGGAATGGAACAAGGTCCACTCGGACTCAATGTCACCCACCTCCCCCGGGACGTGAGTGAAGCTCTCCCAGAGGTAGGAGTTGAAACTCTGTCTGACAGGAGATTCAGCTAGACGTTTCCAGTAAACCCGCACAGACAGTTTGGGCCTGCCAGGTCTGACCGCCATCCTCCCCCTCCATCGAAGCCAACTCACCACCAGGTGGTGATCAGTTGACAGCTCCGCCCCTCTCTTCACCCGAGTGTCCAAAACATGTGGCCGCAAGTCCGACGATAGGACCACAAAGTCGATTATCGAACTGCGACCGAGGGTGTCCTGGTGCCAAGTGCACATATGGACACCCTTATGCTTGAACATGGTGTTTGTTATGGAGAGTCCATGACAGAGCCCGACTATATCTAGCCGGTACCTCTCAACCTCGTGCACCAGCTCAGGCTACTTCTCCGCCAGAGTCCACGTCCCCAGAACCAGCTTCTGCAACCGGGTCAGACCGCCAGGGTCCCCGCCTCCGACTGCTGCCCATCTCTCTTTGCACCTGCCCCCTGAGACCCCCTCCGCTCGCCAGCAGGCTCCACCCCCAGGCCAGGCTCCAGGGGGGGGCCCCGGTAACCCTCGTCCGGGCAAGGGAAACCTGACTCCATAGGTATCTATATTCATCAGGGGTGATTGAGCTGTGCTTTGTCTGGTCCTTCACCTAGGACCTGATTGCCTTCGGATGACCCTACCAGGGGCATGAAGCCCCCGACAACATAGCTCCTGGGATCATTGGAACACGCGAACCCCTCCACCGTGATAAGGTGGCAGCTCCAGGAGGGGTGTATATAGCAGTATAAACAGTGTGAATATATCAAAAGTACATATGGAGGGGGGTGCACATTGATGAACATATATACACGGGGACATTGATGAACATACATACCTATACAGCTATACAATTGCAGTCTGTGTGTGTTTCCAATTTAAAAACCTTGGAAAAGAATACTTTTGCACAGCTTTTTCCGTGTGTTGCCACTCTGCAGCTTAAGGGTTGCACTCTACTTTGCCACATCCAAAATGGCGGTGACGTCGACATGGTATTCAGCGCTCAATGCGGCGTCTACGTATATGTGTCTATGGTTTTAAAGCCACTTCACCAGAGATGGAGGGACCGGCCTGTAAGGCTGAAGGTTGATGGCAATAGGCAGTTAAATTTCCTCTCTAAACAATAAACTGTTTAAATGTTCTCAAAGGACTAATAATATTCAGATTTACCAAGCAGTAACCTTCCTTAAGTCTAAATTCATATTATAATCAGGCAGTACTACTACTAGAGGACATTTTTAACCTTGTATGTGGTCAAAGATGAGAAAAATCTAATGTAACATTATTTGTCAGTGTTGTACCTCTTGAGTTTGTTCTAGCCCATATGTGCCTACATTGTACCACACTTTGTTCTCCTGTAATTAGTCAAACTAGTCTCAATGCAAGTTTTCTTTATTGTTCTTGCAGGTTTTCAAACTACATGCCCTGGGCTACCAACCTGTTTTTTTTCCTGAGCTATCATGACTGGAAAGGCCAAATGGTCAGGGACATTATACACCATGTGGATCCAGTAGAAGGGGTGGTACCTGAGATCCTCTTAAAGATGAGGAAGTTGTACAAACACGTGCTAATTAGTAAGATATATTTTGTTTAACATGAAAATATTGTTATGATATGATACACTTTATTACCCCCTTATGCACTGAAGCACATGCACAGATTTTGCCCTGCCAACCAAAGCTCACCATGCTGAACTTCTGGTGGTAGCTGCCTGGTGGACGGGCAGCAGTCGTTTTCAAACCAGGTTTTGCTTTTTGAAAAGCTCCTGCAGGGGTGTCACAGTGGTTACTGTGCAGTAGTGTCAAACAGACTTTAGAGAATTTTTTCTTAGGCTGTAAATTGATGGCTAGAGCCACATGACTATCTTACCTCTATCTAATGGACCTGTGACACTTCCTGTCTGACTTCAGTTACATTCAGCCATTTAGCTGACGCTTTATCCAAAGCGAAAAGGGAAACAATAGCTGTTTGATACTTCTTTTAAAAACAGTTCTTCATCACACTTTATGCATTTAAGAATATGCTAATAATTCATGAATGATGCAGTACACATTTAAAGTGAAGTTGTATGTAGCATGACATGAATACAGAAGATATTTTAACATAGACATTCTCATAGGTACCAAGGTTATCCTCTTAACCTATATGTGTGTGTGTTTTTTCTTTTCTCGACAGTGGCCAAGTGTGGGGTGACACCTGGGAGTCTGCAGAATGACATGCAGAGCTGTAAACCAGCCCACAAAATCATCACAAAAGTTCAAAGTTCAACATGGAGCATTCGGTTCATGTTCACAATAAAAATATTGAATACACATTTCAGTCAGTGTCTGTCTCTGTTTCAGCCTATAACTGTGGCTTAAGTACATAAAAATATGCATGAATCTGATAGATCAATAAGTGTTGCATATCAACGAACACTGTCATATGCATCATTACTTGTATAAAAGTGACTAGGCTATTATGATAGTGCTAAAGTTACAGTAATACTGCATGTAAAGTATTTAACATCAGGACAGCAGCTACATAGATGACAAGATTCTAGCTGTATGAGATGACTGTGATAAGCAGTAATGTGTGTAAGAGCCTAAAGAAAGGAAGTTAACTACACCAGCACCAGCTGGAGTATATGTTTGTTTTTGCTTCTTTTAATATGTCACCTGTCATGTTTATATGCAGATTTGGAGTTGTTCAGTCTTATATACATATTACTACAGTTTGTATGGTTTAGCAAAAAGGATTTCAATAAAAGAATGTACAAGTCATTCATACTGCTTGATTTTGGTTACTCCATCATATCATCCCATCTCCATGTCATCATCATCATCCCATCTCCAGAGCAGCAGCAGCCCAGCGCCAGAGCAGCAGCAGCAGAGCAGCCAAGCGCCAGAGAGCAGCAGCAGCAGCAGGAGCAGAGCAGCCAAGCGCAGAGCAGCAGCGCCAGCGCAGAGAGCAGGCACCAGCGCCAGAGCAGCCGCCGCCGCAGCACCAGCAGCAGAGCAGCCAGCGCCAGAGCAGCAGCAGCAGCAGCAGCGGCAGCCCAGCGCCAGAGCAGCACCAGCAGGCCAGCGCCAGAGCAGCAGCAGCAGGAGCCCAGCGCCAGACAGCAGGAGCAACAGCAGCAGCAGCAGCAGCCAGCGCAGAGCAGAGCAGCAGGAGCCCAGCGCCAGACAGCAGGAGCAAAGCAGCAGAGCAGCAGCAGCAGCCCAGCGCCGGAGCAGCAGGCCAGCGCCAGAGCAGCAGCAGCAGAGCAGCCAAGCCCAAGAGCAGCAGCAGCAGCAGCAGCAGGAGCAGAGCAGCCAAGCGCCAGAGCAGCAGCAGCCCAGCGCCAGAGCAGCAGCAGCAGCAGCCCAGCGCCAGAGCAGCCGCCGCCGCCGCACCACCAGCAGCAGAGCAGCCCAGCGCCAAGCAGCAGCAGCAGCAGCAGCAGCAGCCCAGCGCCAGAGCAGCACCAGCAGCCCAGCGCCAGAGCAGCAGCAGCAGCAGGAGCCCAGCGCAGACAGCAGGAGCAACAGCAGCAGCAGCAGCAGAGCAGCCCAGCGCCAGAGCAGCAGGAGCAGCAGCAGCCCAGCGCCAGGGCAGCAGCGGCAGCAGCAGCAGCAGCAGCAGCAGCAGCCAGCGCCAGAGCAGCAGCAGCCAGCGCCAGAGCAGCAGCAGGAGCAGCCCAGCGCCAGAGCAGCAGCAGCAGCAGCAGCAGCAGCAGCAGCAGCAGCAGCCCAGCGCCAGAGCCAGAGCAGCAGAAGCAGCAGCCAGCGCCAGAGCAGCAGGAGCAGCCCAGCGCCAGAGCAGCAGGAGCAGCAGCAGCAGGAGCAGCCCAGCGCCAGAGCAGCAGCAGCAGCATCATCAGCACCCAGCTCCATCAATCACCCATCTCCATAGCCAGATCAGCGCTCTCAGCGCAAATCAGTCATGCAGCATCGCAGAATCCATCCAATCAGATGTCATCATAATATCACCCATCTCCAAATCAGCATCATCAACCCATCTATCCACATCATCAGCCATCATCATCATCCAATCATCAATATCGTTCATCATCATCCATATCAATCATATCATTATATACTCCATATCATCCATCATCATCATCATCATC
The DNA here is from genome assembly GCA_004119915.2 of Collichthys lucidus. Classification (NCBI taxonomy): domain Eukaryota; kingdom Metazoa; phylum Chordata; class Actinopteri; family Sciaenidae; genus Collichthys; species Collichthys lucidus. Next base: position 1,099,254 of record CM014085.1, on the reverse strand, counting down.
ATCATCATCATCATCCCATCTCCATATCTTCATCATCATCATTATCATCCTCATCCCATCTCCATATCATCATCATCATTATCCCATCTCCATGTTATCATCAGCATCATAATACCCCATCTCCATATCATCTTTATCATCATCATTATCATCATCCCATCTCCATATCATCATTATCAGCATCATCATCATCCCATCTCCATATCATCATCAGAGACGATTCGGTCCCAGCCATTCATACCCAGTGGTTTCCTTGCCCTCACACAGGCTCGTTCTGAAGGCATGTCCTCCATGATTGTTGTCCCAAGTCCCAAGTCTGGTGGGTGAGGCCCTTCTAATCTTGGCCTCCCCCTCCAGGCTTGGGCGTCTACTAATGGCAGATCCATCCGTCCTTAGCTGAGTAGGACCAGACGGTACCCCGCTTCCTGTTTTTGTTCTTTTGTGGTTTTCTTCATAATGTTTCTAATTGCACTACTATAGGGGGTGGTCCTCCCATGCCACCACTCGATCATCTGGTGATTCGTTGCCTGAGAAGTAATTTATACACTGGTGATTTGTACCAGATGTCCAGATCCAACCCCTTCCACGCCCATTTCCAGCAGGTCGACCAGCACCTGTTCTGATTTGGGTAGGGGTCCTTCAGCAGGCGTTCTCCCTCCTCGATAGCCTCCAGTTATAAGGTCATCATACGCTCTCCAGAAATGCACCCCGCCCCCTCGGGCTTGAGTTAGCATTGTATACAAGGGTTGTTTAGGGTGGTAACGTTGGGTCGGTGACTCAATGGTGAGTTCTATCAGCCTAGCTCACAACACCTGCTGCTGCTGCGAAGTATACCTCAGTAGCTGTCAATCAGGGGTCTCCCTGCTGAGGCATCCAATCTGCTGGTAATCCTTATGTGTTCGTGCTGATTCTCAACCACCACACTACCTGGATCCCCTTCCCTTTGGGTGAGTTGTCAAAACATTTCTGGGCTGCTGACCCAGATCTTGCCTGATCCTAACCCAAGGTCAAAGTACATCCCCTGCTGGGGTTCGGCATAATTGGGCCCCCCATTAGTTTGAACATTTTTCCTCTAAATGCTATGTAGGCTGTATTCAATATCCACATCAATTTGTCTGGACACCTTGGCACCGGCTGGTTCTCGATCCTTACAGGGTTATAGGACATGTACCTTTGTAACTGCATTCCATCCACTATTGCCTCTCGCTGGACTGTTTCCCCCGGATCGATGGGCCCGGGACTGACAGGTCTGGATCCCGTCTGTACTCCCAATTGCTGCAAAAATACTCTGCGGTGCCTCGTTTCTATCCTGTGTCAAAATCTTTCCTAGGCCAGTCCAGAAATACTATGTGGTTTGGTAGTTCTAAGCTTGGTGGGCTCTTTCCAGTACCAGGATTATTTAGGGTATAGTAGTCCAACCTCACTTTCCGTTTAAATCTTTTACTTATCTTTGCATTGACTTTAGGCTATCCGGTTCCTGTGTTCGTTTTATTCTCCTGGCTGGGGTTTCTTCTGTGATTTTCCTTTTCCAGGGAACGAGTGCCAGAACCATAAACTTAGTCGCTTGATTTACTTCTTTCCTGGTGCTTGCTTTGGCTTTTCTGGCTTGACGTCTTCTACCACTGTGACGTCTGCTCCTACTGAGTAGATTCCCTTGTATAGGACTGCTATCATCGTTATTTCAACTTTTACTATTTGGTCAAGCCTCATGGGCGTGGTTGCTCTACTAGCCACCTTTGCGGGCATTTGCAAGATTCCATCCCTATACCATGCTTCTGGTGTGACAGTACTGGGCTGTCTTTGCCTTTGCTTTTGCCCAGGAGTTTCCCCAGGCATCCAACCCTGTCATGAAATAATATAAGTTGGTGTCTCAAGCCCCTTCTACTCTCAGGACTTCGGGTAACTCTTCTGTTTGGATGCCCGGGTCCTGGACGACCTCCTCGATGAGTCTTCCCCACGTAGTGAGCTCCCAGGGACCTTCGCATTCTTTCTTACGGGCCTGCTGTCGATCATTATCCGTCAACTTCCCGAGTCCTGTAGTGTAGCCTGGTTGCGCTGGATCCCTAAACACTCTTATCACCAATGGGACTTGTTTCGTAGAAAATGATGGACATGCCATTTGCCCATACTGAGGAGTGTATGGCCATCCATGGTGTATCGCTTGCTCCAAGATGGATCGCCTTCTACTGCAACCTTCAGCTATTGTGCTGTAGCCTTCCGATTCATCGGCTCCCATGTCTGGGTACAGGGCTGGCGCTGGTGGGCTGGCACTTACGTGCCTCCGTGACTCTTCATTTTCGCACCTCTGGGGCGCGACTACCGTGGGTAATGTGCTCCAACTCTGTTCTCCAGGTGGTGGTTCGAAGCCTTAAAATGCATCCAGATACCTCCTCACTTGCCAACCTTTGGCTCTGCTTACCTGCAGAAGTCTCCTAGTCCACAACTGGAGGGAGCAGCCACTATAGTGCAGGATGAAGGATCTGTCCCACTGGCAGCTGCTCTACTCCCTGGATTCCCCTCTCCTTTAGTAACACTGTGTTACTATCTAAGATCTTCTCTACTATGTCTAATACTTTGTACTTAGCTTTGACTGCAGTATTCGTTGGGTGGTTGCGTGCTTTGATGTCTGTCGTTTAGGGCTCTCCCTATCTCCAGGACTTTGGTGCTCCATTCTTTGGTGTTAGCATTCCAATTCTTTACCAGGCCAATGATTTTGTTCTACCACCCCATTTGCCTGGGGGGTATATGGCGGAGAGTAAACCCTCATTACTCCATTTTGCTGGCACCACTGGTCCACTTGGGTGTTGTGGAAATGGGTTCTATTATCTGTCCGGAGTTCTTTGGGCAATCCCAAATTAGAGCACACTTGATCCAGCATGCTGACCACACTGAGTCACAAGAAGGTACTTCTCGCCCTTCTTCCCGGTAATCCCCAGCGGGCCAGCTGCATCCATACATACTGATCCCCAGGGTACAATGCTCTTTATGGTGAGGCCGTCCACCCTTTTTCCTCTTTGTCCTGCATTGTATCGACCACATACGTCGCAGTCTTTGAGGACTCGGTGGACTCGGCCCCCTGGAACCCAGAGTTGCTGCTTTTCCAATTCCTTCCATGTAGGCATGGCTCTTCGGGAACCACCCTTCCTTTGGGTGTCTGTTCCCACTTCTCTCTCCCGACAAAGATGATTCTTTTCTGTTGTACGCAGGGCCGGTCTCAGCTATGGGCAATGTGTGCGGCCCCCCAGGGCGCAGTCCCCGTGGGGGCGCACGAGCGCCCAAAAAAGAAGATAACTTCGCGAATTTTCAAAACTGCTCATTAAGTTAGCGGAGCGCCCCCGGGAGCGGGGGTTGACAAGGCTGAGGGGGCGGCGTACAGACTGATCATGGTGCACGGCGCATCCAGGGGTGCACCGGCGGCCGTGAGGGCGCATGAGAAAATGTTTGTTCCGAGGAGGGGGGGGTTCGTCCAGGGCGCAAATGTGGGCAGGACCAGCGCTGGTTGTACGTACCGATCTACTTCATTGTTTCCTTTCCAGTGAGCCCCTTCTTTTCCATGGGCTCTCTGATGTACCACATCCAGGCACATCTTTAGCCGTAGCTCAGCTTTTTTTTTTCCAGAAGTCTTGGTGCGCCACTATTTTGGCCTTGGCTCCCTCATACCCATTTTCTTCCCAAATGGTGAGGTCTTTTTTGAGCGCCTGAACACAGTAGTGGCTCTCTGTTATTACTCTGGCTGTCCTTATCTTTCTCTTTTCCAGTTCTAGCAATCCTTCCAGGATTGCCGTCACTTCGCACAAATTTACATTTTTTCAGGTTGAGCTTCAATCCTGCCTCTGTCAATCGCTCCACTACTTGCTGTAGCCTTTGAAGGTGCTCCTTTTCGGTGTCATCCACCAAGAATACATCATCGATGTAGATGGTCAATCCGAGGTCTTTCAGGACGTCCATCACGGCCGCCTGGAAGACGTTTGGAGAGTTCTTGTATCCTTGTGGCAGGCGTTGCCACACATAGGCCCTGCCCTTGTGTGTGAACGCCGTTTTTCCTTGCGACTGCTTGGCCAGTCTCAGGGAGAAGAACCCATTCGCTAGGTCGATACATGATTTAAACGGCTTCACCTGGAGTGTCTTCGGCACTCCTTGGGGGTTAATCAAACTCGCCCGATTGGCTACAGTCCGTCGGTTGAGGGCCTTGAAGTTGATTCCTGGCCTCCAGCTGCTTCTGTTTTTTTAATTACTTAAATGGGGCTGTTAGTGATCGGAATTAGTTCTTCTCGAATGATTCTTTTACTATCTTGTCCATTTCTTCCACTGCTTCTGGATTCAGGAGATAATGCCTCACCGGCTGATGTACTCCTCCTTCGATGGTATGGGCATACTTGGATCCTAGATCCCCGCAATCATTCTTGAATCTGGCGACTGTTGCTCCTGCGATTATTTGTCCCAGTTTCTCCTTTCCCTCGGGGGAAAATTCACTTTCCTCCAATTTCTGTTCTGTGGCTTCTGGTATATATAGATTTGTACCACTCTCGTTGGACTTTTCTCCTGAACTGGCGCCAGTCTCACAACCCTGGATGGTAGTTTGTCCCACCGACACTTCAATGATCTTCGTACTCGCCTTGGTTCATTAAGTTCTTTTAGGTCTCTTAGTTATGAGGGTGTAGGGACCTTTAAGCCACACTACTCCTCTCCAGATTCCAAACGGCATTCTGTCTGTTTCTCCGTTAGCCAGCATGATTGTTATGTGTCCTTTTGTTTCAAGGCTTCTGCGGGTCATGGACACCTCTGCCCCGAAATCCACCAGGTAGCCATCCACATCGGCATAGATGTTCCCCCACCCAGTAGGCATTCTATAGGGTGACCCGCGCCTTGGACATTACTTCTGTGGCCCTCCAGCCTGCATCATGGCACAGGTATTCTGGAGGGCCTCCTTCTGTTCTGGCGTTAGTTTATTGTATTCTTCTTTAGGTAGGTAACTACCTTTCCATGCGTCCATCTGAGACACTGTGGTGCACTAGCATTTTTAAGAAGTCCATCTCACCCACTTTCTGGGTTACCAGTTACTATCCTCAGGGCTCTTACATATCTTGCGGGGGCACCTGCTTCAGGGTATGCCACACCTGCGTCAGGGTTTGATTTTGTTCTAACCCCGCTCGAGCCCTGGCAATCTTCCTTGTCATCGACATCTTCCAGCACTAACCTTACATAACTCTGTCGAGCAGGCTCACTCTTACCGACAGGCTGGCTTGTAATGTGGCTAAGCCATAGTCTCTTCGCATCTTCATCGTTAGTGCCTCCTTAAACGAGTCTCCACACCTCCCTCAGATACTCTCTCGTGTTCTCTTCTGGGCGCGGGTTCCTCATCAGGGCCTTAAGCTTTTTGAACTGAGGGAAGCGGTAAGAATGGGGTATAGTGATGGCCGCGTTTTGGGTATCCTTTCCATTCTAAGCTCACCCCGATTCCACCGGGGAACCAAAATGATTAATTTTGGGAACCCCTGGCAAAAAAGAAGTCCACCATTCCAGATGGGCACCTGCGATTCATTTTGGGAATCCCTCTTTGCGTGTCCGGCGTTACGCCACTAAGGGGCGCCATCGTACATTCTCTGCAAAAGGATTCCCAAAATGACCCGATGGGCCCAAATTGAAGCGATATCCAAGAGCCCCCCACCACCCCACGGACACCCGCCAGCCAACCCCCCCCAAAGGTCCCCAAAATGAATTTGGGCACCCCAAATGGAAACGCATTACCAAAGTCCACCACACAGACACCCAAAATGAAGGATTCAGAATAGGAACCCTAGGTGCCCCAAAATGGAGGATTCATTTTGGGGCACCGGTTCATTTTGGGGCACCTTTAAAGGGTTTCTCGAATGTTCAAGGAATTCATTCAAGGGTTTTCAAGGATTTTCAAGGATTCATTTTGGGGCACCTTTAAAGGGTTTCTCGAATGTTCAAGGAATTCATTCAAGGGTTTTCAAGGGTTTTCAAGGATTCATTTTGGGGCACCTTCATTTTGGGGCAGCCAAGGAATTTTCAAGGATTTTCAAGGAAAGGTGCCCCAAAATGAATCCGCCCACCACCTCACCTTTGAAGGTGCCCAAAAATGAAGGATTCAGAATGGGAACCCTAGGTGCCCCAAAATGAATGCAGTCGCACACCCTCTGACCTGCGTGGAGGTGTTGGAGGACATGTACTTCTACAAGTCGCACGGGTCTGAAATTTTAGTATGTTGTTCGGGGGCGCCAGACGGGCGCAGAGACCTCAGTCCCGGCCCCGTCGGCCCAGTACTTTTCGAATTTCAGCCTCCCGACTTAAAGCGTCGACGAGTCAAACCCAGAGAGGTTGTTCTCAAAGCCTGCACTACTAGGCCTCGCCGACTGCAGAACGGCTGACCTCTGACCCTTCCGACGCGCGCGCGGGTCCGAGACCCGACGGGGCGATCGTGGCCAACGTCCCGATACACATACCGAAATTTCGTCCCCCTTCGTCAAAGCCTCGATGAGTTATTGACGGAACGGGTGTAAAAAAAAAAAAAAGTTATTCGACCTTTCAGAATAGGGCCCCCCGGGTAAGAATGGGAACCCTTAGTCCGAATGGGGACACCCTGGGTAAGAACGGGAACCCTTTCTCGCCTTTTCCGAATAGGGCCCCCTGGGTAAGAATGGGAACCCCTCTCCGAATGGGGACCCACCCCGGGTGAGAATGGGTGAGAACGGGAAGCCCCGGATAGGAACGGGAACCCCCCCGTGCCCCAAACGGAAAGTGGGGTGACAGAGTAAATTCTCAAAGTTTCCCTAACTGTCCTCATGGAACTCAGCAGGCCTGATGGTTACGGCGGGCCATTCTCTTCACCAGTGGATATTTCCTACTGTATCTCCCTCATCATCTTCCGTGAATAGATCATTGCAGCTTTCTTCATTTTTCTTAGCATTACATTGTGTGCAACAGCGAAGTATCCTAGTCTGAAGTTGCTGGTCAGTTTTTTACATGCCACCAGAGTGGGAAAAGTGGGCATCATGATGTTAGCCCATTCTCCCAGGGTGGCTGTGACCTCCAACTTCAGGTTCTCTTCTAGCCTACCTCTCCAGCTTTCTGGAATGTTGTGGTCGGTTTGACCGGCCTCCGGCACGTAGGCTTGTCTTTTGTCTTTAGTTTCTATGTGTCCTCACTCGATGCTCGTGCTGCCTTTTCCGAGGCGCTCTGTATGCTGTATAGTTCGGTGTCTTTTTCCTTTTCGCTGTGCCATTCGTAGTTCTTTGCGCTCTTCGGTGGCTTGTCTGGCTACTGAGGACAGGCTACCCCATTCTTCGCCTGGCTCATCGGATTCCTGTTCATCTTGGTCTGTCCGAAACCACTTTGGCTGTTGAGTTGCTCTGCCTCAGCTTTATCCTCGCCTCGGATGTTGCTCTTGGCCTAGGTAATCTCTCCACCTCGTCTCTCATTCTGGTGCTGGCCAGACCCTTTTCTTACGATCCTGGTCCTGGTCCTTACTGGTCACCACCACCAGCTCTTGTATGCCGCCCCACAAAGATGGCATCCTTATGTACAGCTTCCACGTGCTATTGCGGTACCTTCGGCTTGTTCCCAGGGCATATGGTTGGACCTCAGGCCATCAATGCATACCACCACTCTTCTGAACTGCATTTCCCCTGCTCGACTGAGACACTTTTCCAGCTTGTTCAGCATCTCCCCTTGGTATTCTTTGAACCCTTCTACCCCTTGGTAAGGACAGATGGGTATGTGGAGGATGGAATAGTAAGGCAATCTCCCTCTGCTTGTCATTATCACCTGCCTGGCAACTTCTTTTTCCCCAGGTTTCCGGTTTTTCCTCTGCAATACTTCTTGCTTGTAGTCCGGCCCGGCTTTACCCACTAGGTCTTTTCTGAAGGTGGCATTATAGATTTTTAGATTAAGGTCGGTGAACATCAACAGCGCGTCCCTATCGATCTGCCACAGGCTTCCAATCCATTGGTAGACTCCAAGCTTCCCTTGACAGGGGATTTGTCGCTCCTCGTCCGCCGTTTCTTCTTCGCTCTCACTGGCCCTTTGTGGGCCTTGAGCAGATGCTTCTTCTTACCCTTGCTTTTTTTCGGAGCTGAGGTCTGTGGCTGTGACTAGTAGTTAGCACTAGCCCGGGGCAGCTTTCCTTGCAGGTCCAGGCGCCGTTTTTGTTCTTCTGACATTTTCAGCAGTCTTTTTATGGCCGGGGTGACATCCCTATTCAGGGTTGAGGGGAGAATTAAATTCTCCTTTGGTGTAATGCAGCCATCAATTCCCTTGCCCTCTTCCTCATCTGAGGTTGTTTCTGTTCCAGATGCAGAGTTATCTTCGGGGTTCGGCTCCGGGTCTGGTTCCTGTTCTTCTATAAGACTCTGGGCATCTTCTTCTGTACTTAAAGCTCGTAGATAGGTTCCCCGGCTCTGCAGCTTGGCTATTTGTTCTTTATGTTTCTGGCTCTTATTAGTTGCTCTCGTATTCATTGGGTCCTTCAGGATGCATTCTGTTCCCAGAATTCCTGCCGTCATCTTTGTGATTGGGTCGTATTTCTTGGATGGACTGATGAGGGCAGTCATCCTGCCTCCTAGCCACCGGTCTATCAGTTGTATCCACCATTCCAGCCAAGCCAGGATGTCCGCCTCTGCCTTGACTTTAGTGGGGTGTTCCAGAATCATGATCGCTTGGTTTCTTATAGATCTGGGTATCTACGTACCCCTTTTGGGCTATCACCTCCCCTACTTCTTTCTCCACCGTTTGCTGATGTTTACCTTCTAATTCATAATTCATTAAAAAAGGTTGAGAACCGTTCTGCTCCTGGTTTGGATGCCATGTTCGAGTTGTCTGCATCAAGGCCTCTCTTAGTACCTCGGGTAGGGGATGAGTCACAGACTGGTTGGGCTATTCAGCACCGCTTCAGGTATTCAGCTTGACTGCTCCCACCGGCCGCTCATTCATCCCGCTCCTCCTCAAGGATCTCTGCGGGCTGGTGGCTCAGTTTCTCTCACTGGTCACCTAGCAGTACTGCCTCCTGGCGGGACTGCTCTACCGAAGTGCTCGGGCAAAAACTCTCTTCTACCGCACACTTGGTTCCTCTTCTCGTGTCGTCTCACGTGGATTCCTCCACCTGGATTCCTCCTCTGCCGGGTTCTACTTAGGCCCGATGAATGTTTTTACCGGGCACCACGTTGGGCGCCACGTGTTAGATCCCGAGTTACCCCTGTACAGGTAGTACTGGTCCAGCTCCAGGTCACATCCTCAAGCCCCTCTCGAGACCGTGTAGAGGACTGTTTAAGCTGGTGGCGAGAAGATTCGCCTAGCTTCTGACTACCTTCGTCCGCACGTCCACACTGCTTACTCTAGTATAGCACCTGTCCGAATAGCCCCTGCGGGACAAATACTACACTAGCCACGTACGTTCACGGCAGCTCTCCTCTCATTGATCTGTGCACTTGGTATGGTTGTTAGGATATTCTTTAGTGGCTCGGCCTGTAAGCCCCAAGGGTCCATTTATTTCTTTAGGCTAGAGTAACCTGTTAGAACCTTTTAATATGTTAAACACACTATACCTTATAATAACAACCCTAGGAGATGCCATAAATGTGAGATCCACAACTTAATCTTGCTAACTGCAGTGGATATATTTATTGCAAAGTTTAGCAAGGGCCAGCATACAGTTTAATTCATTCGAATATAATCAATCCTATTCTCTAAAATCACTATCTCTATACCAATAAATTTGAAAAACCTGATACAAAGGCTGTTGCTAAGTTGCTGAGGTTGGTCCAATTTGGAGAGATGAAGGGAAAGGGTGAAGCGATGGCCTTGTGATCCAGTCCTTTCACAACTGCCGTAACTGCTGGAATTTGTCGAGAGTCTCTGGCTTTGTCCCAAGCCCTGAATGTCTGCAGTCTTCTATCGGTAGGATGAACACGCAAAGAATCCTGGTTGGCCCAGTCGAGACCCACAGCCGGAAGGGGGTGGTTAATCCTCCTGTGCACGGCTTCCTCTTGCCGGCTGTAGCTCACCGGATTCTTCTCCTGCGATGTTGGGCTGTTCGTCGGTTCCTTCTCTGTAGTTTAGAGTCCGAAGATTCAATGCTCCTGATGTGATCTTATACACCTTGCTTGTTGGATCTTCCCCCTATCAGGCTACAATGAGTCACTTGTCGGATCCCAACCGTATTAGGTAGTGATTGTCATAGTTCATCCTCCTTGTTCCTCCGTCCAGATGTTTTCTTTTGCGTCACTTACCCCTTCCCCTCTCACCCTCTCTCTGGTTGCTCAAGATTTCCTGGCTCAACCTCCTAGTATGACTCAGTTATGATTATTTCCTTAACTACTAGCTGTTACAATGGTTTCACAACCTCTAGCAGTCAGAATCCAACCCTAGTTATAATCACACTTTTCTTCATGGTTACATTCATTTTAACATTTCATTTTCACATTATTTAAACACATAATCATTATTAATCATACTTTTACATTGTTCACACACATAATCATCATTAATCACATTTTAGCTTAGCTCATTTTGATCTTCATGTATTACTCACATACTCAGACGGTAAGTCTCCAAACTCTCTGTTATTTGTTTCCCAGGTTGTTATATTAACTTTTCGTTGTGTCAGTGGACCAGGGATTTCAACTTACTTGACAACTCACATGCACACACGTAAAGCAAGGCTGCGTTGATTCATTACAGTAAGCAAGTGAGAACTTAGTGCTGCTTCTGCTGCGCCGGTGAAATACACAGTACACAATACACAATCCAGCACAAAAACACGAGTCAACTTGATTGACCTTCGAGGGACGATCATCATGGCTGATCAAAGACGATATTTGGGTTGTGGGATGAGATGCATTCTGTGGTTTTCTTTTGTGATTGCATTTTTGATTTTTTTCTCTGGTATGGTGTGACGTTTTTGGCAGACCACATGGATAATGTCACTTTTTCCATTACTTTGTTTGCTAATCAGACCCTAAATGGCTTTAGATTACTTTCAACCACTCAACAATCTCATTGCATGACTTTGCTGAAACATGAGATGGCCCTAGATTATCTTATTGCCCGTACCGGTGGTTTGTGTGTAACCCTCAATTTGATTGGTGATGCATGTGTGACTTTAATTCCTGATAATAATGACAATATAACATCTGTTATTCAGGCACTTAAGAAGATTCAAGATGAGTTTGGGCCCTCTGCTTCGGCAGGAACCTCCTTTAATGCATGTTTGAGCACTAGATTCGGACCATGGGGTGCAATGGTTTTCCAACTTTTGATATCTGTACTTATCACCCTAGTGTAGTGGTATGAGGCATCGCTGCCACCTCGAGCATAGGGTTTTTATGCATCACGCCCTCCCTGGCCTATTTGCCAATCGCTTTTCGAGCAGAGGGGATAAAAGTAGGTCATGCCCCTCTCCTTGACCTCTCGCTTCCTGCCTCTTCAGCCCGTCCACCTCCGGGTCGCTGTGTGTGCTGCTTGCATCCGAGCACAGGTAGGTGCACCTTAGTGTGCTGCTTGTGTATGGTCGGGAGCGTTTCACTGAACTTAAATGTAAATCTTTAATAGAGCCGGCATCTCCGTCGCAGCCCGGGTGATATATTGATAACTGCCGTCGATCAGCGCATCGGTGAGTTACGATGAACTTTTACCATTTACCCTTTAACTTGCTGTTAGCCAGGTGGCCAAGTCTTCCTTTCGCCCCTCTCCCTCTAACAGTCAGCTGATCGCTTTGCCGTGTGGTGGCTGTCTCCCCCCGCTACGCCGACTCTTCACTCCTCTCCCTCTTTGGACGGGACGCTAGGTAGCCGGACTGAACCGGACTTTTAGTGGGATGCTGAACTGAGTAAGAGGAGCACTGATTAATTGTGGCTACCGCTGCTTCGCTGCTGCGGCTCGCTGCTACTGCTCGCTGCTACTGCTCGCTGCTACTGCTTCGCTGCTACTATTTTGCGGCCGCTCCCCCGCGGCTTCTACCGCCTCACCGGCTTGGTGCTGGGTTCTGTCGTCTGACCGATCGACTGGTTTCCTGCAGCTGATCCTGTACATCGTGTGTGTGTGTGCGCGTGTGCATGTGAGACCGAGCGTATTGGTTAACTTTTATCTGTTGAATGGATTAAGTTTCTGGGTATACCGGGGCAATTTACTATCTTGTTTTGGGGAATTTATTGTTTTCTATTGTGACTCTGCTTTGAACAAAGAGTATTGGTTTAATATCTCTGGCCAGAGACCTTGTTGGTTTGTTTTTGTTTATTTGGTTCAGACTAATGATTTAATCTCATGTTTTTGTTTATTATTTGGTTTGTTTCTTTACCTGGAGCCCTCTTAATATATGTTTCCCCTTGTCCCCCAGAGCTGATGGCCGACTGTGGTGGTGGTGGTGGTCCTCCAGGGTGGTGGTGATCCCCTTGTGTGTGTGCGTAATCCCCGTTTGGCATTTTCTTCATGTGAACATCACGTTTTTGTTGTGTGTGGGGTGCTCTTCTTTCTTTGGACTTCACCTCATTCTCCTTTAAGACTCCCTTCCCCGATTGGTAAGCCTGAGCGGGTACTCCCCCCTTTTTCTGTTGTTAGGTCTCCTTGTTTCATGTCAAACACTTGTTGATTTTAGTGAAATAAATTTTTTTGTAAGTGAACACTGAACTCCGTCTCCTGCTCTCCCTGAGTTAACGAACCTGTGTGTCCTTCGATTGGTGCTAGTTTAGTCTTAGTACCCAATAATAAATAATAATAAATAATACCGACAACGCCACCTTGGGCCCTAACCCAAGGTGGCGTTGTCGGTATTAAACAACTAATAAAGTAATAAAAATAAAGTAATAAAGTATTAACCCCCCCCCGTGCTGCCACACTAGGATTAATATTATTCTTTTTACATGCACTCTGACCCGTATGAAAGCCTTGATGCATCGTTGGATAGGCGAGACAGTGACTGGTCAGTATGCACTCTTGTCACAGGCTGAACTTTTGTTAAAGGAAGATCCTTCCCCTGTTAGTGATTATGCTTCGTCTGAGGATGAGATGTAAACATATGATTTTTTCCCTTTTATTTTTCTTTATATATACTTTTGTAATCGACACAGCAGAGTCTATCCTGCGCAAAAATAGCAAGCGTCTATTTCTAACAGGCAATCTGTATGATGACATGTCTTGAATCCTTGTGAATTGTCATGTTTGATGTAAAATGATTGTCTGTATTTTCTTGAATAATATGTAATCTAAAGGGGGGGAGTGAAGTGGAAAAATTCTTTGTAACCTTTATTATATTTTTGTGTTTAACTTTGTATGAACTTTGTCCTATTTAGGAGACTGCCTCCTGATGATTTGATATATGTTTGTGTTCTGACATTTCTCTCTGTCCCGGATATGTTGGTACCAGCCACCGTGTAGAAGGGGGAGTAGAGCAGATATTTACGAGAGTAACCCCCAGATGCAATTAGGGTCTCTCCTTTTATGACTTCAGAGGAGAGGAAGGGGGAGAAATGTCTACAAAAGGAGCAGTTGAATGTATTAGCAGCAGAGAGAACTTTGCGACTGTTGTACTCGTACTGTTGTCTCTCCTTGACCAAGAATAAAGTTCTCATTTAATACTGATCGTGTTCTCAGTCTTTATCGAATTACGACACGTGTTATCACTGGTGATTGTAAAATAGGAGGCTGCTTCTGTGATTTTATATTTTGAGTACCTCAGAAAGCATTCCATAAAAAAATGATGTTGATGTATATGTACTCTATACAGTACTGTATATGTACAGTACTTATTAAATGAGATTGGGAGGAATGATCCAGGTTAAACAACTGCACACAGGGAATTCCATTTTTCCTTTCAATAGAAATATATATGCATACAGTATGAGAAAAAACATTTCAAATTCACATCATATATGAGTTGAATAAATTACAACCAAAGCTTGTTGATTAATTAAAGCAATCAATTCTAGACTGACATCCAGATATCGTAAATGTAATCCAAAGTCTTGACCAGAACTCATCCTCCCCCTCTGCCCCTAAATAACTATTGATAATGACTACCTAAAAAGTCATTGTAAAAATCACATTCAACAGAGAACTTTTGATTTTATTCATTTTGTTTTATCAATTGCTCAGTCACACTCAGTCCTCTAAGAGATACTCTATTAATCCTGTGGATATAGATGTACAGAACAAACACACCAGCTATTCAAGTAATCACAATGTTTAAAGAATGTATAATGAAGCAAATGAATGTAACAGTAAGAAGTGTGCAACTCAGCTGAGACACACACTCATGCTGACAACTTCTATTTCTTCTACTGGCTATTTCAAGAATGTCTCAGAAAGGTTTGCACAGACAGAGCAAAAGGACTGCACCCTTAGAAGGGGGAAACATCCTATTTTAAGCAGCTAAAGACGTTATAGAAAGCTAAAGAAATATAACCATATAGGGCAGCCACGTATAGAACAGGAAGAGAGGAAGTGACGTCAGTGGACAGGTGTAGAAGAGTATAATAAGACGGAAGCAGCATGGACTCCTCTGATCTTACTTATAGCTTACAGAGGGTAAGATACACATTGACGATGACCCAGACTCAGACTGGACTGGATCTAAACAAGGAACTGACGCTGACACCACATCAACTAAATATAGAATGTACACCTCGGAAGCCAGAAGAGCCTGAGACTGACAAAGATGATCCCTTTGCACAACGCAGACGTACACGAGATTGAACAACAGGCCCAAATCCAACTAACAGACAATAGCACGCCATTCACACGGGTTAGTACACGAGTAGGGAGAGTGATGACAGAGAAGTAGCCCCTCCCTAATGCAGCAGTGCCCAAGCTAAAATGGGACACACACAGGCAGGGGCACACAGAGAGTGGTATAGACAGGCCATTGTAGAGGGTGTTCCAGAGGAAGTGAGAAATGCTATAAAGAGTAATCCGGACATGTTAGGGTGTGAGTCACATGTATGGGAAAAATACCTTATACACCACCTATCTAGAGCACAAGACACACATGAGGGCGAGCAAGACACCATTAAAGATCTACAGACACAGCTGTTGAGGATGCAGATACTTGAGGCGAAACAAAAGGTAAATGATAAGAAAAAACAAGACAAACCACACACTAAGGTGATGGTAGCCGCTGAGCTGCCAGGGACTCCTGATCTTTACCCTGTTCCCCTTTTGGTGCCACAACCATCTCAGCAGTTTGCACGGGGAGGTGGGGCCAGAGCAATGAGAGGTAGAGGCATGTGGAGAGGGGGTCGAGGAAGGGGCGGGCCACCAAGGGGAGTGCCGGGAGGGGACCGCTGTTACTACTGTAAGGGGCAGGGACACTGGGCACGTGATTGTCCCTACCTGCATCCAAGGGAAGATCCGGGTATCCCAAACCCGGCAGGACGTAAACGGGGACAAGATGGTCTGCCTCTACCCTGCGGCTCAGACACCTGCCGTGAAGACTATCACGGTAATGGGCTTCTCTGGGGAAAAACAGACTCTGCCAAGCACAGTGCCACTTCTCACACATTTGGGTGGACAGACTACAAAACATCCATATGTGCACTTACTCACAGTGCCGTATCTATTCTGTGTCACCCTGATGGACTAGTGGTAACTCTGCCAGATGGAACTGAGTTTCAGTGTGCCAGTGTGTGAGTTTCAGGGAAAACAGATTGGTACCAAGACAAATTTCAGGACAAGCTTGAAGGTAAAAGCTGGACAATTGAAATTCGAAATATTTATGTAGCACCTGAAGGAGTAGCTGCAGGGGTAGATCTGAGTCCTGAGCTGTTGCAGTGGTACATGATGTCAGACGAAGCTGCTCTAGCGCTGCATCCACAACACCAAGCTAAAGAGTTAGGAGGCATGGTAAAAAGGGCATTAGCCCAGATTGATTGGCAGAACACTCACATACTACAGGTACAGTACTCTGACTTGGCCAAAATGTACAAAATAGTGATAAAATGTACAAAATAGTGATAATAGCATCTAACGCTGCTGTCATGGAACACGACCACATCACCAGGCACCATGGTAGGGAGAAGACAGACCACTGCCTGACAGCAGAAATGATTGACAAATTACCTGACCATCTGTGGGCACAGAGTTCCAACAGATTGCGTGCCTATCACATTCTCAGTTAACACTGATACACCACTGTGGGTACGTCAATATCCCCACAAACCACAGGCCGAGACAGGAATCCAGGACACAATAGAAGGACTAATTGAGAACGTTGTGTTAGAACCCTCTCAGTCAGCCTGGAACACACCCACCCTCTCTGTGGAGAAGAAAGGGACAGGTAAATATCGCATGACATATGACCTTAGGGCAATTAATAACATTTTGACCACTCCCACTGTACCGGTAAATGGTAAATGGACTGTACTTATATAGCGCCTTTCTAGTCTTCCGACCACTCAAAGCTTTGTTTTTATTTACCTACAAGGGTTACCAATTGTGATACACCCGGCTGCTAATCAGGTACTCAAAGAAGCACTGAGTGACTGTCCTTTACCCGACGACATAACGCTAGTACAATATGTAGATGACCTACTGGTAGCCGCACCTACAGCAGCCTCTTGTATCAACGCGACACGTTCCGTCCTACAACACTTAGCAAACAAAGGTTTCAAGGTAAGCAAGACCAAACTTCAGGTAGTTAGAAAACAGGTCTCATTCCTAGGGCGTATAATATCACAAATGGGAGTTAGCATGTCTCCAGAACACCGATTAACTATTTTACACCACCCCAAGCCAATTAAGGTTAAAGACATGCTCTCCTTTTTAGGCCTGACAGGATACAGCCGTAGCTATGTAGCCAGCTACACCGGACTATCGGTTACCATTCTACCTAGATGTCTCTGAAACAGAAAACTGTGTTTATGGCATTCTGTTCCAGAGAAAATGGGGAGATAGAGTAATACTGATGTACATAAGTGTCATGCTGGATAACATGGAGGAGGGACATGTGGGTGCGGCCCAAATGATGAGAAATCTTGAAAATTGGTGGCATCCTTTCCTGAAAGATATGGCCCAGTACCTAATTAAAACATGCAACAATGCAAAAAAATTCAACGCCAGACCAACTGTCAGACCAGAACCAGGTAGGTACCCCTTAGAGACAAAGAGAAGTTATTACAGCCTACACGGATATGATAGACTCAGTTAGAGGGTACAGGTATGTGTTGATGTGTGTGGATGCGTATACAGGATAGCCAGAGGTATGCCCCACCAAGAAGGAAGATGCTAAGCTGGTAATTAAGTTTCTGGTAAATCAGAACAGCTGCCATAGAGAAAAAAAACATCCATGGGGTGATGCCACTTGTTCAATTGGAGGACCCACGAGTGGAGAGTGACAAAGACACCTTTAGGCATCATTAAGAATGACAATGAGCCACCTAGTATTATTGACTTTGAATAAAACTAGTCATGATAATTAGAGATTTGGAAAATGTGATCTCCTTGAGGGAGATCAAAAGAGGGAATTGTGGGTAAAGATGTACAGAACACACACACCAGCTATTCAAGTAATCACAATGTTTAAAGAATGTATAAAGAAGCAAATTATTGTAACAGTAAGAAGTGTGCAACTCAGCAGGGACACACACTCATGCTGACAACTTCTATTTCTTTTACTGGCTATTTCAAGAATGTCTCAGAAAGGTTTGCAGAGACAGAGCAAAAGGACCGCACCCTTGGAAGGGGGAAACATCCTATTTTACGAAGCTAAAGACTTCAAATATGCATGCACGTCTTGGAATAAGGACACATAGGAGATTTGTAAAAAGAACATTTATTGGTTAATTATATTCAGGTGTGCATTTCCAGCGAGGACGGAGCCACGTGGCACGATACGCGGGGCCAGTCCGCCTCGTAGTCCGCTTGCTAGCCGCCGCTGCTCGTTAACCACCTGAGCACACAAAAAACACAGACACACAGACTAAAAACACGAGTATGAAGATTCATTATACAAACCGAAGTATATTGTGAATTGAGCTATTGTAACAACGCAAAGGTAGACTTACCACAACTGGCTGCTCTGTCCTCACATGGTGTCATGTCAAAACAGGTCCCCGGGAAACGTGGCCCTTATGTATAGTTCTGGAGGACAGTAGTAAGTGAGAAGTGGGAGTAGGGGAGTTTGTGTGAGGTTATGTAAATATGTTTATTCATGTGTATGTATTTGTTGGTGTTTATTAATGGTATATGGGTTTTTTTAAATAGGTGTTTATATTGTATATATTGTATTTCTTTATTTCTGTAAATATTTACGGTTTATTAATATGTGTAAATATGTAAACGCACCTATTAATGGTTGGAGCTAATTAGTCATGTGATTAAGGGGAAAGGGATAAAGGGGATGGAGAAATGTGTCAGACCAGGACGGGAATGAGGACTCAGATGCAGAGGATATAATGATAAAGCACACTTTATTGTAGTCAGTATCTTCTTAGAAGAGTGATGAAATGAAAAGGCTATATAACTCCTGGCTAAAGTGACTTGGAAAAACACCTCTTAAAAGAGGGAAAACACATAAAGGGGAGGGAACAAGATTATATACAAACAAAGAAAACACTATTCTAGAAAAGAAACTCTCACAAGGAGGAAAATAAAACACTAGATAATAAACACAAAACGCTCCCGAAGGAGGAAAACCAAATCTAAACAAAATGGGTTCAAAGAAAAAGGCTCACCTAAACAGGGGCTCTACTGATATCTAAAGATCTCTAACTAATAATCACTCCACAAGCGGGAGGACAAAAACTGTAACAACAGAAAACAAAAGAGAACACTAAACTAAGAAAAGATTAATCAACAAAAAATCACTCTTAAAGAGGAAGAAGACCACAACTTACGTGACAGAACAAATTCTCTCTAATGGCAAACAGAGTATGACAAAGAGGGCTTCAGCGAACGAACAGGACGAAACACTTTGGCACGGGACAAAGGGAGACCCAGACAATATATACACAAGGTAATGGGGAACAGGTGGAAACGATCAGGGTGGAGGAGACAATCAGACCGGTGACACATGAGGAAGGGCAAGTGACCTGAAACGAGAGGAGAGTTAACTTTCAAAATAAAACAAAAACCCAGCTTGACCTCACCGCGGTGTGACAGTACCCCCCCCTCTAGGGCCGACTCCTGACGGCCCAGGCTGGTCAGGGTGGTCCCTGTGGAAGTCTGTGATGAGGGTAGAGTCTAGGATATGACGAGACGGGACCCACTGCCTCTCCTCAGGACCATATCCTACCCAGTCCACCAGATACTGTTTACCTCGGCCCCGGTTGCGAACTGCCAGTAACCGCTTGACCTTGTATACCGGACCGCCGTCTACCACTTCTGGGGGCGGCGGAGGGGCGGCGGCTGGGACCATCGGACTCTCCTTGGCGGGCTTGATCCGGCTTACGTGGAAGGTTGGGTGAACACGGAGGGATCGGGGCAGGCGAAGGCGAACAGCTGCAGGACCGATGAGCTTGGTGATTGGAAACGGACCCACGAACCGCGGCGCCAGCTTTTTGGAAGGCACTTTAAGATGAAGATCCTTGGCGGAAAGCCACACTCTCTGTCCTGGCTGGTAAGCTGGGGCGGGTCGCCTCTTGCGGTCTGCAGTCTTCTTGACCCGGTCCCCTTGGCAAATTAAAACCTGCTTGGCGACTGCCCAGATGCGGTGGCAGCGGCGAACCATGGCATGGGCGGAGGGCACAGACACCTCCAGCTCGTTGTCTGCGAACACAGGAGGCTGGTAACCAAATACACATTTGAACGGTGAAATACCTGTGGCTGAGGTGGGCAGTAGGTTGTGGGCATACTTGACCCAGACTAGGTGTTTGCTCCATGTTGAGGGATTCTGTGAGACCAGACACCGGAGGCCGGTTTCCAGTTGTTGGTTGAGGCGTTCGGCCTGGCCGTTGGCCTCCGGGTGATAACCCGAGGTCAGGCTGGATTTGGCTCCGATGAGTCGGCAGAACTCCCTCCAAAACCTGGAGACGAACTGGGGGCCCCGGTCTGACACAATGTCGTTGGGAAATCCGTGAACTTTAAAAACATTGATCATCATGATCTCCGCCGTTTCTTTGGCGGAGGGCAGTTTAGGCAAAGCAATGAATCTAGCCATCTTGGAGAATCTGTCCACCACTGGGAGCCCCGTGACGAAGTCCACCGAGATGTCGGACCACGGTCTGGTGGGGATGGGAAGTGGCTGCAGGAGACCCATGCGTGACCCGGAGGACGTCTTGTTCAGGGCGCAGACCGAACATGCCTCTACGTACTCCTGGACCTCCGGCTCCATGGAGGGCCACCAGAACCTCCGAGAGATAGCGAACATCGTTCTTCTGACTCCCGGATGGCAAGAAAGCAGCGAGGTGTGGGCCCAGTGGATCACCTGTGGGCGCATATCAACCGGGACAAACAAACGATTCTCTGGGCACCCACTAGGTGACGGAGCCTCACCATTAGCCTGCTTAACCTCATTTTCTATTTGCCAGGTCAGTGCTCCAACCACACATGTAAGTGGGAGGATCGTTTCTGGATCCTTGGCAACAGGCTCGGGGTCGAAGAGACGAGACAGTGCGTCAGGCTTGACGTTTCGGGACCCCGGCCTGTATGAGAGAGAAAAGGAGAATCGGTTAAAAAATAGCGCCCACCTGGCCTGGCGAGAATTAAGTCTTTTAGCTGTCTTGATGTACTCAAGGTTTTTGTGATCTGTCCAGACAATGAATGGATGGTCCGCCCCCTCGAGCCAGTGTCTCCACTCCTCCAAAGCTAGCTTGACCGCCAGCAACTCCCGGTTACCAACGTCGTAGTTCCGTTCCGCCTTGGATAGTCGCCGTGACAG
Source organism: Collichthys lucidus (assembly GCA_004119915.2). NCBI lineage: Eukaryota > Metazoa > Chordata > Actinopteri > Sciaenidae > Collichthys > Collichthys lucidus. The sequence continues at coordinate 1,078,430 of CM014085.1, read as the reverse complement.
GAAAGCACAAGGGTGCATCTTTCCATCCTGCTCTGATCACTGTGAAAGGATGGCCCTGATCCCTTCGTTAGAGGCGTCCACCTCTACCACGAACTGTCGTCGAGGATCCGGCAGGGTGAGGATGGGGGCCTAGGTAAAACGATGCTTGAGGTCTTGAAAAGCAGCCTCAGCTTCTGGAGACCAGTGGAACTGCACCTTTGTGGAGGTAAGAGCATGGAGAGGAGCAGCTATTGCGCTAAAGCCTCTGATGAACCACCTGTAAAAGTTAGCAAACCCAAGGAACTGCTGAACCTTTTTGCGGCTATCAGGTGTGGGCCAATCGACCACAGCGCTAATTTTAGCCGGGTCCATCTGCACTCTTCCAGGGGCTACGATGAAGCCCAGGAAGGAGACAGTGTCGGCATGGAATTCACTTTTTTCAGCCTTGACATAGAGCTTATTTTCAAGCAGTCTCTTTAATACTTGGGTTACGTGGTCTTGGTGGGTAGTCAGGTCAGGGGAGTAGATAAGTATATCGTCCAAGTATACGTATACGAAATGGTCGAGAAAGTCTCTTAGCACTTCATTAATCATGGCCTGGAATACGGCCGGAGCATTAGTGAGACCAAATGGCATGACCCTGTACTCGTAGTGGCCACTAGGAGTATTAAACCCAGTCTTCCACTCGTCACCCTCTCTTATACGCACCAAATGATAAGCGTTGCGAAGATCCAACTTGGTGAAGATCTGGGCCTGTTGGAGCTGGTCAAAACCAGATGACATAAGGGGAAGTGGATAGCGGTTCTTAATGGTTATGTCATTAAGTGGGCTGTAGTCAATGCATGGTCTTAGAGAACCGTCTTTCATTCCCACAAAGAAGAAACCAGCTCCGGCAGGTGAAGAAGAGGGGCGAATCAGTCCAGCCTTCAGAGAGGTATCAATATACTCCCTCATGGCCTCCTTCTCCGGCCCAGAGACCGCATACAGGCGGCCCTTGGGAATGGTGGAGCCTGGAATAAGATCAATGGCACAATCGTACGGTCGATGCGGAGGAAGTGAGAGAGCCTTGGCCTTGCTAAATACTTCTTTAAGGTGGTGGTAACAGGAAGGTACGGAGCTCAGGTCCGGGTAATTGGGATCTGTGACGGGGTTAACAGAAGTCAGATTAATGCCCGTGACCTCTTCTCCTTGCAGCGGAAGTTTCAAACAGTCCGTTCCCCAGCCCAGGATCTCTCCTGATCTCCAATTTATGTGGGGATTGTGGCGGTGTAACCATGGCTGTCCTAAAATGAGAGTCTGAGAGTGTGACTTGAATACATACAGTCGAATGTTCTCCTGGTGGTTCTTGACATTAAATGCGAGAGGTACTGTGATGTGTGTGATAGTAAAAAGGTCCTGACCATTAAGAGCTTTAGCTCGGATGGGCTTAGCTAACAGTTCTGTCTTAAGGCCCAGCTGTTCAGCTAAATGCCAGTCTATCAGGCTCTCATCCGCCCCCGAGTCTATAAATGCCTTAAGCTCAGTGGTGGTGTGATGTTTTACCTGGACGGTAGTGAGAGTACGTGGTGGGATGCCTGCACCCTTGAAGTTACTCACCATCAGGTTCTTCTTGGCAGTGCAGGTGGCGACGAGATGACCGGGTTCTCCGCAGTAGAAACAGCGACCCTCCTGTAGTCGTTTCTGTCTCTCTTCAGGTGATAGTCGGGCTCTCCCCAGCTGCATGGGTTCTCCTTATTCTGGAGGAGGATGATGATGCTGCTCTGGTGAAGATCGACGGGTTGCCGGCCATCCTGGTGCTTGCGGGCGTAGGGGTCTCATGGTGCGTTGCTGCCTGAGTTGGCGGGCTCGGTTATCCGTCCGGATAGCGAGGGCGATGAGTGAGTCGAGGTCCGTGGGTAGGTCGAAGGGAACCAGGAGGTCCTGGATAGGTGCTGCCAATCCCTTCAAAAACACGTCGTAAAGGGCTGTAGTATTCCAACCAATCTCTGCCGATAAGGTGCGAAACTGGATGGCGTAGTCACAGACAGAGTTGTTGCCCTGTTTTAGCCCGCTCAGCTCCCGAGCCTTTTCCCGGTTGGTCGTTACCGGGTCAAAAATCTTCTGCAGCGTCTTTTCAAATTCTGTGAGTGACCTGCAAACTGGTGAATCTCTGGCCCACTCTGCCGAAGCCCAGGCCTTGGCTCTCCCGGCAAGGTGGGAAATCATAAACGCGATCTTCGATCGGTCAGTGGGAAAAGCTTAGGGGTTTAGCTTATAATGTATAGAGCAGTCTATCAGGAAGGTTTTGCATAAGCCCAGTTCGCCAGAGAATCGTGCCGGTGGAGCTAACTTACATGCTGCTCCCACTACAGTCATAGTGGGAACGGGATTCACTGGTGTGGTGGGCGCTACTTCCGGAGGCTCGGGTGCTGCATTTGTCTGCACAAGATGATCGTGCAGGCCCTGGAGTTGTGAGGATAGAAGCCCCATCTGGGTGGCCATGGCAGTCTGGAAATCCTCCTGACGGGAGAGCCGGGCTTCTTGGGCTCGCAGGGCTGCCGTGAGATGTTCTATCCCTGCTGAGTCCATACTGGCCAAAGTGTAATGTCAGACCAGGACGGGAATGAGGACTCAGATGCAAAGGATATAATGATAAAGCACACTTTATTGTAGTCAGTATCTGAGTGATGAAATGAAAAGGCTATATAACTCTGTCTATACTTAAGAGACCTGGCTAAAGTGACTTGGAAAAACACCTCTCAAAAGAGGGAAAACACATAAAGGGGAGGGAACAAGATTATATACAAACAAAGAAAACACAGACTATTCTAGAAAAGAAACTCTCACAAGGAGGAAAATAAAGCACTAGATAATAAACACAAAACGCTCCCGAAGGAGGAAAACCAAATCTAAACAAAATGGGTTCAAAGAAAAAGGCTCACCTAAACAGGGGCTCTACTGATATCTAAAGATCTCTAACTAATAATCACTCTACAAGCGGGAGGACAAAAACTGTAACAACAGAAAACAAAAGAGAACACTAAACTAAGAAAAGATTAATCAACAAAAAATCACTCTTAAAGAGGAAGAAGACCACAACTTACGTGACAGAACAAATTCTCTCTAATGGCAAACGGACTATGACAAAGAGGGCTTCAGCGAACGAACGGGACGAAACACTTTGGCAGGGGACAAGGGGAGACGCAGACAATATATACACAAGGTAATGGGGAACAGGTGGAAACGATCAGGGCGGGGGAGACAATCAGACCGGTGACACATGAGGAAGGGCAAGTGACCTGAAACGAGAGTTAACTTTCAAAATAAAACAGGAAATGACAAGACATAACAAAAACCCAGCTTGACCTCACCACGGTGTGACAAAATGTTTGTTGGGGTAGCGAGTTGTGGAGTTTGTATTGGAAGCAGATTGGAGTATTGGATTGCGAGGATTATCATCATTATTGTTGTAAAGTGTTTGATTTTGTATGTGTGGAATCACACATACATTGCCACCTTGCCTCCGGACCGCTCGGGCAAGTTGACAAGTGGTGTCAGAGGTGGGATTCAAACCTTAAGAGCTATCAGAAGTCACAGTCTGATTAGCCTGGAAAACAACATGAAGAAAGGTGCAAAGAGGACGGAGCACCACGAGGAGCCGGACGATGGGGCACCAGGTGATGCTGCTGACCAGCAAGGTCAAGGGGCCATGGCAGCCAGCAATCCTGATAAACTGGAGGAGCTGACCAGTCTGGTTAAGTCTCTGGTTGTCTCACAGGCATCCAGAGATGAACGGATGGACAAAGAGGCGACACGCCAGGAACAGAGGTGGAGGGGCCTGCAGCACCAGTTCACCCAGATCCAGGCACAAGTGAGAGAGCTGAGAGAGGACTATGAGAATAGAAAGATACTGTCTGCCGTTGGCCAAAAGAAGAGTGGGCCATCCAGTTTGTCCCGCTGCTCACAGGTAAGGCACGTAGTGCCTATGTTCTCATGGATTTGACTTGGGGTGGAGCGGTTCGTCGACGTCATCGATTACGTCGATTATGTAAATACGTCGACTCGTAAAACATGCGCCGATGCGTCGCGGTCGCATGGCGGGCGTATATGCGGAAGTAAGATGGCTGCTCGGGGTAAAAACAATGGAGGTAGGGGTGGGCGATATATCGAGTATACTCTGTTCATGTAAATGTTTTAAGCCGTCGGCATTTAATTCTCCGGAGTTTGCCTGTCACACACTCCTGGTGCTGCTCACAGCACGCAGCACACTGCCCCACCCACCCAGAAAAATCCCCTGCGCGCATGCGTACTTTCTGTATCAAGTGAGGAGAGAAGTGGAGAGCGAGTTAATTGAAGATGGAGACGGACGACGAAAAACAGCTGCGGTCACGTCTCTCATTTTCGCGTGGTCATGTCAGCTGCTCCTATATTTTCAAGTGCGCCCTTATTGCCGACTTTATGTCAAATACTTTGAGAAAACCGGGAAAGTCAGCGCTAGCTTACTGCAGCGTGTGGACACTTCCGGTTTTCAAAATAAGACGTGGGTGTTAAATGTATTAAACGTTTATTTATAAAATATAAAGAATGGTTAAAATGATTTTTAAAAAAGTGTCTCATAAGCCAAGTATGATCCTGCACTGCTTCAATGCTCATATGTACATTATGAAATATATTGAAAATTCATTAAAAAAAAATATGACAAGTGTTAAAATCCTATAAAGAGTGTGTGTTGTGAAGGCAGCTATTTTTGGTGCATACATTTCATCTTGTTACTTTTGAAACAAAGGTTTTGTTTTTTAAGAGATGTGTTTGAATAAAATCTTGAAATATTAAGAAGACATGCTTTTGCTTTTTATTTAGGTAAATTCATTGTCATTAATCAAGTAATTAAAAATCATTGTTAGAATAATTGATAAAAAATAGTCGTTAGATTTATCGACTAATCGAAAAAATAATCGTTATATTAATCGATAGAAAAATAATCGTTAGATGCAGCCCTAGATTTGACAGATACAGAGGACTATGGCAAAGTCAAGGAGTGTATCCTGGCAAAATATCAAATTACGGCAGATTACAGCAGCACCTACAGACGACGGTTCCGGTCACTAGACATTCATCAGCGAGAAACCCCTCGAGAACTGTATGTGCGACTGAAGGACCTTTTCAACAGATGGGTCAGACCAGAAACCTCCACGGTAAAAGACATTTCGGAGATGTTAATTTTGGAGCAGTTTCTGAGGATGGTGAGCCCAGACCTGGAGGTCTGGATCTGTGAACTGGACCTAAAGACGGCAGAGGAAGCCACACGGCTGGCGGAGATTTTCATGTCAGCCAGAACTGGGAGCAGACGAGGCACCTTCGGTCCTGATGACCACCTCGCCAGGCATAGTAAGTCCAATGGGAGTGAGAGGGGTGGTCAAGCTCAGGTTAGACCTCAGTTTAGCATCAGGCAGTACCCTCCCAGGGGAGCAAGCAAACAGTCATCTTATGGCTCTAGACAAGATGTCCGCTGTTATCTGTGTAATGGAATACAGTGGTCCCTCGTTTATCGCGGGGGATACGTTCTAAAAATAACCCGCAATAAACGAAATCTGCGAAGTCAGTTTTACAATTATTATACATGTTTTAAGGCCGTAAAACCCCTAACCACACACTTTTAGACACCTTTTACACGCATTTTGTACAGTACTCCCTTAAACAGGACGCAGAACACATGTGCGGTTCTCACTTAGCCAATTTAGGACACAGAACACAATGCGCGTTCATACTGTACAGTACGCTGTAAAAAAAAAAGCATGCAAAATTACACTGGAAAAAATCCGTGAAACAGCGAGTCTGCGAAAAGTGAACCGCGATATAGCGAGGGACGACTGTAGGTCACACCCAGTACACATGCCCTGCCACGAGACAGAGTAAACCCTCACTCTTATGTACAGTCCCCAGACCCACCCGCCCAGCCCCAGTTCAGAATGAGGTGCACACAGTGTCAGTCTTAGTGAATGGCCAGCGTGAGGAGGCCCTCTTGGACTCTGCTGTCCAGCATCGTCCCTAGGGAGCTATGAAGTGAGTCTACTTCTAGGTTAGGCTGTGTTCATGGGGATGACAAAGTGTATTCCACAGCTGAAGTATATCTTACTGTAGGTGGTCAGACTTATCTCCTACCAGTAGCTTTGGTGCCTAGATTGCCATACCCAGTGATCCTGGGGACTGATGTTCCCACTCTGCTAGACCTAATATAGCAGTCAAGAGGTAACAACCAAACAAAGGACACTAAGGCACCGAGTCTGCAGGTTGAGCAGCGACCACAGCAGCTAGTCACACAGACAGAAGCTAGTTAACTGAACATGGTCATAACTAGGGCTCAGAGGGAAAGGGACACTCTTCAGGAGTTACCAGAGCTAAGCAGCCAAAGACCAGAGCTCAGAGACGACAGGAAAAGGTTTTGGCAACAGCAAGGGGGCAGTGTGAGGAAACAGTGAAGCTTGCGCAGCCATTAGACTTTTACATTTCTTCAGACATAGCAGCACTACAGAAGGCTGCTCAAACACTGAAACCCTGGTTTCAGAAGGTCTCAGAGGTTGAGGGTGTGAAACAGGGCAAGACTGACTGTATAGCTGAGGTCAGCTATGTGATCAAAAACGGCTTTCTGTACCAGCGGCAGGGTAAGGTAGACGCCCTAGCATTGCCAGATAACTTGAGACACAAGGTTATGGAGCTAGGTCACTCTATCCCATGGGCAGGCCATTTAGGATTTCAGAGGTCCTTGAACAGAATTGCCAGTAGGTTTGTTTGGCCAGGCATATAGACCCAAGTGAAATCCTTCTGTGACTCGTGTGAAACCTGTCAGCTAACGTCACCTAGGGGAGTAGCACGGGTCCAGCTTCAGTCATTACCCATCATTGACACACTCTTTGACAGGATAGGCATGGATATTGTGAGGCTGCTGGAGAGAAGTTCCTCTGGCAATCGGTACATCTTGGTAATCTGTGATTATGCCACCCAATATCCAGAAGTTTTCCCCCTCAGATCAGTGAAGGCCAGACAGTTTGCAAATTGCCTGTTTCAGCTGTTTTCAAGAGTAGGCATACCTAGAGAGGTCCTTACAGACTGTGGCACAAATTTCCTCTCCAAGCTACTACAGCAGGTTTATCAGCTGTTAGAGGTCAGGGGTATTAAGACCACTCCATACCACCCCTAGACGGACGGTCTGGTTGAAAGGTTCAACCAAACTCTCAAGAACATGCTGCGGAAGTTTGTGCCCCACACAGGCTCCGATTGGGACCAATGGCTGCCTTACCTGCTGTTTGCGTACCGTGAGGTGCCACAGGCCTCAACTGGATTCTCACCCTTCGAGCTGCTCTACGGTTGCCAGGTAAGGGGGCCGCTGGACCTCCTGAAGGAGCACTGGGAGGATCCAGGTGTAAAAGTGGAGAATGTTGTGTCCTACGTGGTCAAGATGAGGCAGAGACTTGAACAAATGACTGCCCTGGCACAGGAGCATATGAAAACTGCACAGGCCAACCAGAAGACCTGGTACAAATCAAATCAAATCAGTTTTATTTGTATAGCCCAAAGTCACAAAGTACATTTGCCTCGGAGGGCTTTACAATCTGTACAGGAAGTGACACCCACTGTCCTTAGACCCTCGGTTCGAGTGAGGAAAAACATGCCCACAAAAAACCCGTTTAACAGGGAAAAATGTGGAAGAAACCCTTAGGAAGAGCCACAGAGGAGGGATCCCTCTCCCAGGACGGACAGACGTGCAATGGATGTCACGTGTACAGGACAATCAACACAAACATTTTGTACAATTACAATGACTGACAGAATGACAATGAATCACAATGAATGATAAAGTGACCACAGTAGCAGATATGGTAGTAATAATGACAGTAGTAATATGTGTAGTGGGCGTCGTGCAGGATCACAGCAGCAGCCACAATCCACAAAAACCTGCTGGACGACAGAGCACAGAAACTCCGGGGATGTTTGGTTAGTAACATGCATTAATGAGACATCTCCACAGCGAGAGAGAGAGAGAGAGAGAGAGAGACAGACAGAGACAGAGAGAGACAGAGAGAGAGACAGAGAGAGACAGAGAGAGACAGAGAGAGACAGAGTAGGAGGGAGGGTTTTCGGTAAGGGAGATGTGACTACATCTTTAACCAATACCGTGCCTGGCTAGGCATAACCCCGGGGAGTCCCCCGGCAGTCTAATCCTATGGCAGCATAACTAAGGGATGACCCGAGCCAGCCCTAACTATAAGCTTTATCAAAAAGGAAAGTCTTATGTCTACTCTTAAAAGTGTTGACCGTGTCTGTCTCCCGAACCCAGATTGGTAGTTTTTTCAACAGAAGAGGAGCCTGATAGCTGAAAGCTCTGGCTCCCAATCTACTTTTGGAGACTATAGGAACCACAAGGAACCCAGCGTCCTGAGAGCGCAGTGTTCTAGAGGGGTAGTAAGGTACTATGAGCTCTTTTAGATATGATGGTGCCTGACCATGAAGAGCTTTGTAAGTAAGGAGGAGAATTTTAAATTCTATTTTAGATTTAATAGGTAGCCAATGCAAGGAAGCCAAAATTGGAGAGATGTGATCTCTGATCTTGGTTCCTGTCAGAACACGTGCAGCAGCATTCTGAATTAACTGCAAAGTCCTAAGAGACTTATTAGAGCAGCCTGATAACAAAGAGTTACAATAGTCCAGCCTTGAAGTAACAAATGCGTGGACTAGTTTTTCTGCATCCGCTTGAGAGACAATGCGTCTGATTTTAGCGATGTTACGTAAGTGGAAGAATGCAGTCCTCAAAATTTGTTTTATTTGAACATTAAAGGACAAATCCTGATAAAAAACAACTCCAAGATTCTTTACAGTGGAGCTGGAGGCCAGGGTGATCCTGTCTAAAGTAACTAAGTCTCTAGAAAGAGAGTTTCTGAGGTGTTTGGGTCCAATTACAAGAACTTCAGTTTTGTCTGAATTTAACATCAGAAAATTATAGGTCATCCAATTTTTTATATCCTTAAGGCATGCTTGGAGTTTAGTTAACTGATTGGTTGCATCAGGCTTGATCGATAAATATAATTGGGTGTCGTCAGCATAACAATGAAAATTGATAGAGTGATTCCTAATAATGTTCCCTAAAGGAAGCATATATAAACTAAATAAAAGTGGTCCTAGTACAGAACCTTGTGGGACTCCATGACAAACTTTGGTATGCATGGAGGATTCATCATTGACGTGAACAAACTGAGATCGATCTAAAAAATAGGATTTAAACCAGCTGAGGGCGGTTCCTTTGATGCCAGTTTGATCTTTCAGTCTCTGTAAAAGAATTTGATGGTCAATGGTGTCAAATGCAGCACTAAGATCTAACAGGACAAGTACAGAGATGAGTCCTTTGTCTGATGCCATTAGAAGGTAATTTGTAACCTTGACTAATGCGGTCTCTGTGCTTTAAATATCTTCTTTTTTAGAGGTGCAATAGAGTCTAGAGTTGTCCGTAAATGAGCCTGTAATACTATCAACAAGATGATCTATTTGTGAGGGGCTAAAGGAAGCAGACAAGTCCTCTGTTACAGTTAGACATGGCATTGAATTCAATACTGCAGGAATCGTTTCCTTAAATTTGGCTACAGCACTATCAGATAAACATCTGCTGTAGAAGTTTCTACACAAAGGCTTATAGTCCAATAGTATGAACTCAAAGGTTATTAAAAAATGGTCAGACAGAATAGGATTCTGTGGAAAGACTATTAGATTATCAATTTCAATGCCATATGAAAGAACAAGATCAAGAGTGTGGTTCAGACAATGAGTCGGTTTATTTACACTCTGACAAAAGCCAATTGAGTCTAATAGAGAGATAAACGCAGTACTAAGACTATCATTGTGGTTGTCCACATGAATGTTAAAATCACCTACAATAATTACTTTATCTGTTTTAAGGATCAAGCCTGATGCAAATTCTGCAAATTCAGATAAAAATTCGGAATAAGGACCAGGAGCTCGATATACTGTAACAAATAAAATTGGCTGCGAAGTTTTCCAGGTTGGGTGAGTGAGGCTAAGAACAAGACTTTCGAATGAATTATAATTTAGTTTAGGTTTAGGATATATTAATAGATTTGAGTCAAATATGGCTCCAACTCCACCACCTCGACCAGTACTTCGAGGAATATGAGTATTATAATGACTCGGAGGAGTGGATTCTTTTAAGCTAACATATTCATCCTCCTGCAGCCAGGTTTCAGTAAGACAGAACAAATCAATATCATAATCAGATATGAATTCATTGACTAAGACAGCTTTAGAGGACAAAGACCTGATATTCAAGAGTCCACATTTAATTCTCTCATTTTGGACTGTTGGAGATGTTGAATTAATTTTTATTAAGTTTTTTATGATGAACTCCTCTTCTGTTTGTTTTATCTTTAAATAATGTAGGTGGACGGGGGACAGACAGAGTCTCTATACTAAAGGACTGGGTGGGCAGCTGCTCTAATAGAGGCGCAGAGAAGCATGTAAGACTGCAGCTCTGCTTCCTGGTCTCAACTCTGGGTTGTCGACATGGTTTTGGTCAGCTAATAAACTTGGCCATATTTCTAGATATGAGAGCTGCTCCATCCAAAGTGGGATGGATGCTGTCTCTCCTAATCAGACCAGGTTTTCCCCAGAAAGGTGTCCAATTGTCTATGAAGCCCACATCGTTTGCTGGACACAACAAAAAAGGCCAGAGACAAGCCTATTGAGCCAAGGCAGGAGGTGTTGCTGTTGCTACCTACAAGTGACAGTAAGCTGGTGGCAAGATGGCAAGGGCCCTACCAGGTCACAAGGCGCCTGGGTAGGGTTACCTATGAACAATTCATGCCACATAAAGGGAGGAAACACCAGCATTTCCATGTGAACCTGCTGAAGGAGTTCCAGCAGCCTGTCCAGAACCACCTCCTCATCCGTGCTCTTGACGAAGAGGAGGAGAGAGAGCAATCTTTTCCAACCAACAACCCAGACTCCAAACAGTTGGATTTATCCCATCTCCAGCCTGACCACCAGAGGGAGATAGGAGCCCAGCCAGAACTCTTCCAAGAGAAATCTGGCTTCACAACCATGGTCCAGCATAAGGTCCACCTTAGCAAAGGGTACTGGCAGCTGGCCCTTGCACCAGAGACAAAAAAACTGACGGTGTTCAAAACGCCACATGGACTGTTCCAGTTCAAAGTCATCAATTTCTGCGTCCTGATTGGCTGAGTGAGAACCGCACGTATGTTCTACGTCCTGATTTATTAAGGGAGCGCTGTACAAAATGCGTGTAACAATGTGTATAAAAGTGTGTGGTTAGGGGTTTTACGGCCTTAAACGCCCACTGCATCTGTCATGAAACAGTCAACCTGCCCTAGCACACAGGTCGCTTTTCTTTTCCACAGGTTACAGCGCACACACGTGCCAATTAGCGTTCCGACCTGTGCGTCAAGTAAAGAGGCTGCGAGGATGTTCTGGCTGCTGTCACGTTACTTATCAGCTACTTTGTGAAATCTGTGGAATTGTTATATTTTGACAGGAAACATGAGGTTTAAAAGATATATTTAAATATTAAAATAAATCAACGTCATCTAGCGGGCCAGATATAATTGATGGCGGGCCAGTTCTGGCCCGCGGGTCGCTAATTGCCGACCCCTGGTGTAGATTATTGCACGTTTTCACTCCATATATGGTAAAACAAGATATAGCAAGCTGAGTGGAGCGTTATTGAGATTAAGTGTGGTTTGCATAACTGACAGTTAGGCTGTTTTCTTCTCACATGTAAGTGCGCATGATCCTTTCAACTGCCCCCTACCCTTCAACATTTTGCAATACACACACATCATTATACTAAATTGTTGTTCACACAAAAGAATTAACACACACACACACACACACCAATAAACACTTAACACACAATATATGATTGAACATTATTACACATTCTCACAATTCCCCCTTTTGATCTCTACTCAGAGATCACCATTTCTGGGAGAATTTCATTCCCCTCCCCTGAGCTGACTCTGTGCTCTTTTCTTGGAGATTCGTCTGGATCTCGCTCAGGGAACGTTGTGGCTCCTCAACTGCTGCGCACTGGTTTCAGTGGAACCACGTGTCTCCTTTTCCTCTCAGGCGGATGGCGTGGGAGGTCCTTTTTGTCACCTGGAATGGTCCAGTCCACCATGGCTCCGACCACTTCCTTTTGATGACCTTAAGCAGGACCCACTCTGCCTCTGGGGGTTGAGTGTGTTTTCCCGCTTCCTGCTGGCTTGTGACCTGTTTGGAGAATGCTGACACTAAGCCCTGCAGTTCGTGAAAATAAGCTTTAGAGGTTAGATTTTGATGATCATGTTGAACCAAAGGAAGTCTGGAATGTGGTCCAGGGAACGCTCTCCCTGTTTGCAACTCGTGTGGTGTAAACCTTGTGGTCTGGTTTACTGAGCTTCTGATAGACATCAGAGCTAGTGGTAGAGCATCTAGCCATTTAAATTTGGTCTGTGCACAGATTTTGCCCAATTTGACTTTGACAGTTTGATTTATTCTTTCCATCTTACCTTGTGATTGGGGATGATACACTTTACCAAATGCATGCTTGAGCCCCAGCATGGCCTCCACCTTTTGGAGGTCCTGATTTTTGAAATGTGTACCATTGTCTGACCTGACTTTTTCACGGTAACCATGTCTGGGGATGTACTGATTCACCAGAAACTTTATTACCGACTTACTGTCTTCCTTTGTTGGCCAGGCTTCTGGCCATCCTGTGTACGCATCTACACAAATCAGTACATACCTGTAACCCTTGACTGAGTCTATCATATCTGTGTAGTCTATGATAATCTCTTTTCCTGGTTTGGCCTCTAGGGTTTTACTCAGTCGTCTCTGTCTCAGTGTTGTGAGTGTGAATGTTTCTGAGTTGACGTAGGCCACCACACTATGCGTTGTCAGGATGTTTAATTGGTGACCCATTACTATGTGTGCAGTTTTTTGTATTAGCTTTACTATCCCTGCTGCGTGTTGTGTGCACTGTGGGTGTCTTTTTTACCATGTTGTCTAGCATTACGCTATTGTACATCAGTATTATCCTATCTTCCCCTTTTCTCTGGAACAGAACACCATTCACACAGTTTTCTGTTACAGAGACATCTAGGCGGAAAGTTGGTGGTAGTTTGGCGTGGCTAGCTCTGCTGCGTAATCTAATGCCTGTTTGAGAGAGATAAATGCTGTCTCAGCGTCTTGTGTCCTGTATACCTGCTTCTGCCTGAGGTTTGTGTGGATACTGTCTGACCCACAGGGGTGAGTTGGTGTTTACTGAAAATGTGATAGGAGCGCAATTTGTGAGGCCAACATCTGTAGGGCCATCTGCCCATAGGTGACCTGGCAATGTGTTAAGCATTTTTTCAGTGTGACAGTGGTCAGTTTTCTCTCTACCATGATGTCTTGTGATGAGTTTGTGTTCTAAAATAGCAGTATTGCTAGTGCTAAGTACAATCTTGTATGTTTTAGCAGAGGCAGAGTACTGTATCTGTGGTATTTGGGTGTGTTGCCAATCTGATTGTGTCAGAGCTCGCTTTACCATGCCTCCTAACTCCTTAGCCTGATGTTGTGGGTGCAGAGCTAGTGAGACGTGTGGTGCAGCTTCGTCAGACATCATGTACCATTCTAGTTGTTCTGGACTCAGATTAACCCCCGCTGCTACCCCCTGAGGCGCCACATATATGTTCTAGATGTTGAATACCCAATTTTACCCTTCCAATTGATCCTGAAATTTGTCTTGATACCAATCTGTCTGCAGCCTATCATAAAACAAAGTTACGTGGGGAGGATCGGGTGGAGAGACATATGGCTCTATAGCGGCGATCCAGGGCTTCCACTGTAGGTAGGCAGAGAGCACACCGGGTGTTTAAACAGTTTCTGGTTGGAGCATTTTAGTGGCACGGTGTGGGAGTGCACATACGAGTGTCTCACAGTCTGTCCTCCCACCTGACTGAGGAGAGGCACTGTGATTGGCAGAGTCTGTTTTTCCCCAGAGAAACCCATTACTGTGATAGTCTCATTTGATAATATGTCAGGAGCTGTAGATATTAATGTGGAACAAGTCGCACCTGTATCTACTAGAAACGGCAGGTTTTTCATGCCAACTTTTATTGACAGCTTCAGATCTGCCAGGTTAATGCTGTCTTGGCCTCTCTGTGGGGTGTGTCATTGTTGATATTGGTCTCCACACCCGTCCCAGCGGTCCCATTCTGTGACTGGCATCTGGGTGGCGCCTCCTCCTCCAGTTGGGCATGGGGCGGTGTCAGGGCTGTAAGGTAGAGGCGGGCCATACTGTCCCCTCCCCCTTACGGCCGGGTAGGGGTTAGCTGTCTCCACCCCGCCATACAGGTGGGGGCAATCACGCCTCCAGTGTCCGTGCTCCACAATACCGTCAACGATCTCCCGGTGACGCTGCCCACCTCATTTCGCTTCCACCCCTTCCGCGTCCCCCTCTCTATGCGCCCCTCCCCCCCAGATACCGCCCGTCTCTGTGTGGTGGCTCCAAAGGTGGGGGCTGTGGCGCCCAGTGGGGTACTGGATAGAGGTCTGGAGTCCCTACCTGTTGGGCGGCTAGCATAATTTTAGCAGTTTTAGGTTTCTCAGGCTTTTTTAATTCTTGCTTAGTCTTTGCTATCTGCATTTTTAGGAGCTGCGCCTGTAGTTCACTAAGGCTATCCTGCTTTCCCTCATGTGTCTCCTGTGCTTTGGACAGGTGGTGGATTAACTGTTTTTCCCAGATATGGGAGTCACAACCTAACATGTCTAGGTTATTTTTCATGGCCGTTCTCACCTCTTGTGGAACACCCTCTAAGATAGCCTGTCTATACCATTCCCTCTGAACTCCTGGCTGTCCTGGGTGAGAGCCAGAATGTTTAATCCATGTGTCTTTGCTCTTATATAGAAACTCTCTGGGATTTTGCTTAGGATCCCATTTTATCTTGGGCATGGCTGCTGCATTGGGGAGAGGATACTTTGCTCTTATTGGCCCTGCCTACTGCTGTGCTGACGCGTGTGAATGGTGTGTCATCGCCTAGTGGGTTTGTTTGCGCGTCTATCTCAATTTCCCTAACGTCTGCTCCGGTGAGGCACCTGGATATAATTGCCCTGAAGTCTCCTAAGGCTAATCTCTGTCCTGCGGTCAGGCTATCAAGCTGTGCAAGCCACGGGGTGCCTCCTTCACTTACGGGAGGTAATTTATCAACCAGGGCTTGTACATCACCTATCCCATAAGGGCGATATTTGTCTTGGTTGCCGGACTGAATAAGTGGCTGTGACAGGCTTGCTGCCACTGTGGGTTCTCCGCACAGACCAGTCAGAGACCAAAGCCCGTTTACAAGGGATTCTTTTATTGAGACACGAATCAGTCAACACTGCAGCCGTTCGCAGGCGTCTTGCTGCCGTGCCCCCGGCCTATGGACCACAGTAAACTTAAACGGCTGCAACGCCAGATAACACCGTGTGACCTGGGCGTTGGCATTCTTCATGCGGTGGAGCCACTGGAGGGGAGCGTGGTCCGAGCAGAGGGTGAATGGGCGCCCCAGCAGGTAGTACCGCAGAGCACCGACCGCCCACCGGATGGCCAGGCACTCCCTCTCCACCATGCTGTACCTGGCCTCCCTCTCGGACAGCTTGCGGCTGATGTACAGCACTGGGCGGTCGACGCCCCGCACCTGCTGGGACAGAACGGCCACCAGCCCTCTGCCCGACGCATCAGTCTGCAGGACAAAAGGGAGAGAGAAGTTAGGTGTGTGGAGAACAGGCTCCCCACAGAGGGCCTGCTTTACCCTCTCAAGCGACACCTGGCACTGCTCCGTCCACTGGACCGGATCTGAGGCACCCTTTCGGGTGAGGTCGGTTAAGGGGCTGGTCAGCTCCGCGAAGTTGGGGATAAATCGCCAGTAATAGCCGGCCAGCCCCAAAAACCGCCGCACCTCTTTTTTCGTCTTGGGCCTTGGGCAGGCTGCAATCGCTGCTGTCTTATCTACCTGTGGACGCACCTGCCCGCCACCCAAGTGGTACCCCAGATACCGTACCTCCCTCTGTCCAACTGCACACTTCTTCGGGTTGGCCGTGAGCCCCGCCTGCCTCAGTGACTCGAGCACCGCGGCCACCTGCTGCACATGCTCCGCCCAGGTGTTGCTGTGGATAATGACGTCATCCAGGTAGGCGGCAGCATATGCAGCATGCGGCCACAGCACCCGGTCCATGAGGCGTTGAAATGTGGCTGGGGCCCTGAACAACCCGAACGAAAGTGTGACAAATTGGTAAACCGTAAGGAGTGGAGAAGGCCGTTTTCTCCTTAGACCCTGGAGACAAGGGAATCTGCCAGTAGCCCTTGGTCAAATCCAGCGTTGAAAAAAAGCCGGCAGTGCCCAGGCGATCCAGGAGTTCGTCGACCCGGGGCATTGGATAGGTATCAAACTGTGAAACATCATTCACCTTGCGATAGTCCACACAGAACCGGATAGACCCATCTTTCTTGACGACAAGAACGATGGGGCTACACCAGGCACTGTGGGATTTTGATACCTCCGGCCCCAACTCATCTCTCTCTGCAATTCCGTCACCAGGGAGACAGACTCAGCCTCTCTCCAAGCTTTAAGGAGGTTGAGGTGATAAATCTGTGTCGCCCCTCCCCTGTCAGATCGCACAAGCTCATATTCAACGTCACCCACTCGTTGTGTGACCACAAAGGGTCCTTGCCACTTGGCGAGTAATTTGGAGTTGGAGGATGGGAGTAATACAAGCACTTTATCTCCCGGTGAAAATTGTCTTAACCTGGATCCTCTGTTGTTCTCGCGTGATAACTGTCCTAGTGTGTGGAGTTTTGCTCTCGGGTCCAGGACGTACTGAACTTCGTTCTTACTTGGGCTCGGACCTTCCTCCCAGCTTTCCTTAACCTGGTCCAAAACCCCATGTGGTTTTCTGCCAAACAGCAGCTCAAAGGGAGAAAATCCCGTGGGGTACCTCGCGCACTGCAAACAACAGAGGATGTAGCCATTTATCCCAATTACGACTATCATCGTGCACAAACTTACGGATCATGGACTTTAAAGTCTTATTCAGGCGGTCAACAAGGCCGTCAGTTTGAGGATGGTAAATACTGGTTTGAATAGACTTGATGCCCAATAATCCATACAGTTCTCTCAGTGTTCGTGACATAAATTGGGTGCCTTGGTCAGTCAGGATCTCTTTCGAGATCCCAACTTGGGAGATAACTTGAAACAGTGCCTGCGCCACACTCTTTGCAGAGATGGTGCGCAGCGGCACTGCCTCTGGATATCGCGTTGCGTAATCCACAAGGACTAACACAAAGCGATATCCACGTGCGCTCCGGTGAAATGGCCCGATGAGGTCCATCCCAATGCGTTCAAATGGGACCTCGATCAGCGGTAATGGGCGCAACTGTACTTTGGGGATGGCCGGTTGGTTAACTAATTGGCATTCAGGACAAGACACACACCAGCGGTGCACGTCTGCCCGAATGCCTGGCCAATAGAATTGAGCCATTATCCGGTTTAGTGTTTTATCATATCCCATGTGTCTAGCCATCGGGTTATAATAAGCCGCCTGGAAAACCATTTCCCGACGGCTTTTCGGGGCCAAAAATTGGGTTATTATGTCATCTGCTTGAGTGTCACGACTCACTCTATATAATCTGTCCCTGCGCAATGAAAAATGTGGATACGTTAGCGCTGCGTCAGGGCGCACCATGTGACCATCAATTTGTATCACTTGGTCAAAGGCAAAGCGTAGAGTATCGTCACGAGACTGCTCGAGTGCAAAATCTTCCATGGAGTCAAACACAGGAACCTGCGGCGCCTCCTGAGAAGGCACTGCTGGCTCCCCCTCCCCGTCTGCAGTGTCGGACAAACTCGCGTCACCGCTGAGCACAGCGCACACATGAGCGCACCCCCACACAGTGCCACCACTAACCTATCAAACCCAGGCCAATCTGTGCCCAAGATCAGAGGATGTGCCAGGCGGGAACTAACCGCAGCCTTCACACTATGCTTTTTGTCCTTGTAACGAATTTCAGGGTTCCCACACCTTTTTCATGAACAAATTCAAGCACTTTTCAAGCACCTTCAAGCACCTTCAAGCACCATTTTTTTCATTTTTCCAGCACCTTTAAATAAGTAGCCTACTAGTTGTGTTTGCCATGATGGTCATGGGAAGCGCAGCGGTGCCGCTGTATGGCATAATAATATGGGTCTAATTAGCATTATTTCATATGGTGGTAGATTGACTGTTTTGATTTTTAACTAATTGTGAACTTTTAAGCATTTTCAAGCACTTCACAAAAAAATTCAAGCGTTTTCACAACCTTGAAAAGACTGAATTGAAATTCAAGCCGTGGAAACCCTGGAATTTCCACTGGCACCACAGGATATCTGTGAATATCCCCATGCACACACCTGATATCCACCCATCCTGCCTCTAACAATGCCCCGGGTCGAATCAGATTCTGATGAACTATAGACTGCATGCAGCCCGAGTCCACCATTGCCTGATGTGTGCCCCCCTGAATCCTTACCGGAATGCTGTACGTCTCTCCTGGACCAGGGGAGGGCGCCGAAGGGCCGACAACCCGGATCACCTGCCCGACCTCCATTAGCAGACACTCGCAGCGGAAGTGCCCGGGCTGCCTGCACCTCCAGCACTCCTGCCCTGCCGCCTGAGGGACCCTCTGTGGGCTAACATTAGCGCCTGTAGCGGCTGGACCCTGTGGCGGAAGAGAGAAAGAGGGGATATTAATGCGAGGAGCAGGGGAGGGGTGGGTGTGTGGTGTGAGGGGACCGGGTGCTGGCGCGGGTCTCCGCGAGGTGCCGGGCTGGGACGGCCGGAGGGCGCTGGCCGCGCCTCTGATGCCTGGCCCCGGGAGTGGACGGCCAGATGGTCCAGCACGATTTTTCCCATCAGCTGTCTCTCGCCTGTGGTCTCCCCCGGTTGCAGCCATCTATACGCGGCGTCCCTTAGTTGCTGGGCATAGGTGAACGGGCGGTCGGAGGGACCCAGCTTGGTCCCCCGAAACTTTGGGCTGTGGTCCTCGGCCGAATATCCCAGCCGGTCAAGGACAGCCCTCTTCACGGCCTGGTACTGCCCCCGAGAGGAGGCAGGCAGGCCGAGCGCCGCTGTCTGCGAGTCCCGGCTAAAAGCGGAAGCAGCCGCACGGCCCACTCTGCCTCCAGCCAGCCACACACCGACGCTGTCGCCTCAAACATTTCGAGGTACGATTGCGCATCATCATTCCTGGTCATTCGCTGCCGTCTGCCGTGTCCTTGTCTGTCCGTCCGTGCTTCCTCTTCTGGTCCAGCACGCTACTGTGTTGGAAAAGAGGCAGGAGTGATTAGCCAGTTGGGTACCGGTGTGCCAATCATTCTCACCTGGCGCTGCTCTCCTGAGCCCTCCCCACATCTCTCTCCTGCAGCTGATGCACCACGCCACCGTCCACAGTGGCATCATAAGTTTCTGCTTGGCTTGTGATTTAGATCTAGTGGTCACTGTTACAGGAATTTTTTAAAGAGAAACCCTTAAATAAAGAGGATCGGATTCAAAGCATCAAAGTTTAAGTTGAATTTATTATTCTTGTACAAGAAGGAGCGTTTTCACAGTGCAACACGCTAAAGGGGTTACAGCGTTAACAGTTGGTTCTTATACATTTTCCTGAAGATGGGCTGTCTCAACCCCTGTGAATTGTTAACAGTCAATTTGCATACTATGCATTTAAACAGCTTTCTTCAACATATTACCTAATGAGTAGCCAGTATGTCCCCAATCTTGATGTCACCTCTCTGACCTGTCCCTAGGCCTCATTTTGTTCTCAAATCCCTCTATTTATACATTAACCTGAACTTTACCTTACCCTGCCAGTCTCAGGAAAACAGCAATAAAGGGAAGTGCCCTAAGGACATATAATAAATAGGAACAGACATTGTATAAGTTAAAACATCCAACTAACTGTGTAACCCTAATTTTTATAACAGTCACAGCGTGTGCTGTGCTGCCTGTCACCACATGGCCGATCTGTTCCACTTTATTCTTCTTTTTTCTGCATTGCGCTGCGCATCCCTATTCTTTCCTCCTTTAAACCACCCCCCTTTCTTCTCTTCCTGTCTCGCCTCTTCCTGTTCCTCTCCTGACGCTTTTGCTTCGGCCCACAACAACTTGCCTAACGGTCCCTTATCACTTTCCGTCTTTCCCTTCTCCTTTAAAACCTTACTCACAACCTCTCTCATCTGTTTCATGATCTCAGTTGTGTCTTTACTGCCATGCATGCTCCGCACTACTCCCTGCATTTCTAACAACTGTTCAGTCACGGTCTTAGAACAACTCCTGGGTCCCCACCCGTCATCGTCTATTTCTCCGTCAAACTCTTCGTCCATATTGCCAATTGGTAAGCGAGTAGTACTGCCAAAATTACTAAAATATCCTGTCTGGGCTTAACAACTGCTGTTTTTTTGTTTTTGTACTACACACAATGCAAACAAATCCTCAATCTAAATTTCGGTGGCCTACTTTAACAGGCCACTGCCTTACGTTTACACCAGGGACTGGTTTCCGGCAGTGCTGCTGCTTCAGCTCACCTTCCTCTAGCACTCATACACATTCACATTCATGCATTACCCAACTGTGTGTCTATGTGTGTGCATGTACACGTGCAGGCTTAATGTGTGCAGTTAAACTCTATCTCTTTGAGTTTGGGACGTGTTTATGTGTTCACTGAGCTTCTTAGGATTTATGTGAGTGTGTGTTATCTAAGTCTGGCCGACCGAGCCGTATGGCATGCTGTGTCCCGAGCACTAAGTCCTTATGATTCACGACTAGCCTTAAATCATGACACCAGACGTCATATATGTAATTTGGAGCACTGTTCACTTACATCCACAACCGCCTAAATAGTGCAGTTATGTTTCAGTGTTCAGAGACTCCAACATTCATACTTTGTGTTGTTCAATCTTTCCTCAAAAATACGTCTAAATGTGCTCAAACAAGTACAAAACCAAACATGAACAAATATCGCAAATTCACATAAAAATTACACTCTTCGGGGGTCCTCACCTCCCCAGGCCTCGAACCTAGCTAAAACAATACCTCGTCAGAATATTGTGGGAGTTGCCACACTCGAAGACACTGGTCTTGTTGTTAGGACGTTAAACAACTCACAGCTGATCAGAAACACTGGTCTTGTTATTTAATTAACTCACAGTTTTCCTCTATTTTAAAACGCTGGTGTTGTTTTTAGATAACTCACAGTTGATCAGAAACACTGGTCTTGTTATCAGATAACTCACAAGTTTTATTTATTTTAAAGGTCTGGTCTTGTGTTAGATAACTCACAGCCTTTATGTACTCTTAAAAGTTTGGTCTTCTTATTAGGACGTTAAATAAGTCACAGCTTTTATTTTGTTTTCTCAAAATTCTATCTCTCAATTTACGGACAAGCGGACAAGTTACTACTGAGACTTAGGACACGTAACAATTTAGTGGTGTTCAATGCAGATCAAGTTTCTGCTTACCTTTATGTTGTCGGCCCGTGTCCTTTGTCCGTTCGTACCTGGTCCTTGAGCCCAATTAATTTTTCACTCAGGTCTAATCCAACTTTTCAGTTGATCCCGGACGAGCCCCCAAATTGTTGTGGTAATTCAAACCACCCCGAATTCTGTAGACCTGATGTAGAGCAGAGAGATATTGAGTTTAATGTATGAGTACTTCAGTTTCACCTGTTGCAAGAGGGAGAACCCAGCTTTGACAGAATCTGCAGTCCGTTCACCATCACACCCAGCTGAGTTCTGATCTCCAACAGTTCTGGCTCGTTTTATTAAACACACAAAAGCAGACGTTACATTTCAGTAGGGTGTAGATTAATGCATGTTTTCACTCCATATATGGTAAAACAAGATATAGCAAGCTGAGCGGAGCGTTATTGAGATTTAGTGTGGTTTGCATAACTGACAGTTAGACTGCTTTCTTCTCACATGTAAGTGCACATGATCCTTTCAATTGCCCCCTACCCTTCAACATTTTGCAATACACGCACATCATTATACTAAATTGTTGTTCACACAAAAGAATTAACACACACAAAAGAATTAACACACACACACACACACCAATAAACACTTAACACACAATATATGATTGAACATTATTACACATTCTCACACCTGCTAACGTTAACATGCTAATGCTAACATTCTAATGTTAACTTCTAGCACGTCAGTGCTAGTCACTCATTTTTAGTCACTAAGAATACATGGTAATGTAAACATGCTAATGTTAACATGCTACTGTTAATTGCTAGCGCGTTTTCTGTGTAAAATGACAGACGAAAACAGCAGAGCAGCTAGCGTGTTAACAATTAACATTAGCCACTAAGAATTAAATACATTCTCATTGCTAACATGCTAATATTAATTGCTAGCACGTCAGTGCTAGCCACTCATTTTCAGTAACTAAGAATACATGCTAATGTTAACATCAAATCAAATCAATTTTATTTGTATAGCCCAAATTCACAAAGTACATTTGCCTCAGAGGGCTTTACAATCTGTACAGGGAGTAACACCCTCTGTCCTTAGACCCTCGGTTCGAGTGAGGAAAAACTTGCCCACAAAAACCCTTTTAACAGGAAAAAAATGTGGAAGAAACATCAGGAAGAGCCACAGAGGAGGGATCCCTCTCCCAGGACGGGTAGATGTGCAATGGATGTCACGTGTACAGGACAAATTAACACAAACATATTGTATAATTACAATAACGTTTTTTGGTAAGGGAGATGTGACTGCATCTTCAACCAATACCGTGCCTGGCTAGGCATAACCCTGGGGGGTTATGTGTTCTAGAGATAGAGTAAGATACTATGAGCTCTTTTAGATATGATGGTGCCTGACCATGAAGAGCTTTGTAAGTAAGAAGAAGAATTGTATATTCTATTCTAGATTTAATAGGTAGCCAATACAAGGAAGCCAAAATAGGAGAGATGTGATCTCTGATCTTGGTTCCTGTCAGAACACGTGCAGCAGCATTCTGAATTAACTGCAAAGTCCTAAGAGACTTATTAGAGCAGCCTGATAACAAAGAGTTACAATACTTCAGCCTAGAAGTAACAAATGCGTGGACTAGTTTTTCTGCATCCGCTTGAGAGACAATGTGTCTGATTTTAGCGATGTTACGTAAGTGGAAAAATGCAGTCCTCGAAATTTGTTTTATGTGGACGTTAAAGGACAAATCCTGATCAAAAACAACTCCAAGATTCTTTACAGTGGAGCTCGAGGCCAGGGTGATCCCATCTAAAGTAACTAAGTCTCTAGGAAAGAGAGTTTCTGAGGTGTTTGGGTCCAATTACAAGAACTTCAGTTTTGTCTGAATATAACATCAAAAAATTGTAGGTCATCCAACTTTTTATATCCTTAAGGCATGTTTGGAGTTTAGTTAACTGGTTGGTTTCATTAGGCTTGATCGATGAATATAATTGGGTGTCGTCAGCATAACAATGAAAATTGATAGAGTGATTCCTAATAATGTTCCCTAAAGGAAGCATATATAAACTGATTAGAAGTGGTCCAAGTACAGAACCTTGTGAGACTCCATGACAAACTTTGGTATGCATGGAGGATTTATCATTGACGTGAACAAACTGAGATCGATCTAAAACATACGACTTAAACCAGCTTAGGGCGGTTCCTTTGATGCCAATTTGATGTTCCAGTCTCTGTAAAAGAATTTGATGGTCAATGGTGTCAAATGCAGCACTAAGATCTAACAGGACAAGTACAGAGATGAGTCCTTTGTCTGATGCTATTAGGAGTTCATTTGTATATTTGACTAATGCGGTCTCTGTGCTATGATGCACTCTAAATCCTGACTGAAAATCCTCAAATAGACTATTGTTATGGAGAAAGTCACACAGCTGATTAGCTACAGCTTTCTCAAGTATCTTAGAGAGAATGGGAAGGTTTGATATCGGTCTGTAGTTGGCTAAGACCTCTGGGTCTAGAGTGGGCTTTTTAAGAAGAGGTTTAATTACAGCTACCTTAAAGGACTGTGGTACATATCCTGATAATAAAGACAGATTAATCATATCCAATAACGAATGACTAACTAGAGGTAAAACATCCTTTAGCAGCCTGGTTGGGATGGAGTCTAAGAGACAGGTTGACGGCTTAGCTGCAGAAATGCTTAAAGTTATTTGATGAAGGTCGATGGGAGAAAAATAGTCTAAATACATAACAGGTTTTACGGCTGTTTCCAAACTTGCTGTATCAGAATGCAGATCAATGCCTGTTGAGGGCAAGAGGTGATGGATTTTGTCTCTAATCGTTAGAATTTCATCATTAAAGAAGCTCATGAAGTCATTGCTACTTAAACCTAAAGGAATAGATGGTTCAGTAGAGCTGTGATTCTCTGTTAGCCTGGCTACAGTGCTGAAGAGAAACCTGAGGTTGTTCTTATTCTCCTCAATTAAAGAAGAGTAGTAGGCTGCTCTGGCATTATGGAGAGCATTCCTGTTTATTTTCAGATTATCTTGCCAGACTAGATGAGATTCTTCCAATTTAGTGGCACGCCATTTGCTTTCAGGTTTACGTGCCTCTTGCTTTAATTTACGAGTCTGCTGGCTATACCATGGTGCTAGCCTTCTTTGTTTAATTGTCTTCTTTTTCAGAGGTGCAATAGAGTCTAGAGTTGTCCGTAATGAGCCTGTAATACTATCAACAAGATGGTCTATTTGTGAGTGGCTAAAGGATGTAGACAATTCCTCTGTTACAGTGAGACATGGCATTGAATTCAATGCTGAAGGAATCACTTCCTTAAATTTGGCTACAGCACTATCAGATAAACATCTGCTGTAGAAGTTTCTACACAAAGGCTTATATTCCGGTAGTATGAACTCAAAGGTTATTAAAAAATGGTCAGACAGAAGAGGATTCTGTGGAAAGACTATTAGATTATCAATTTCAATGCCATATGAAAGAACAAGATCAAGAGTGTGGTTCAGACAATGAGTCGGTTTATTTACACTTTGACAAAAGCCAATTGAGTCTAATAGAGAGATAAACGCAGTACTAAGACTATCATTGTGGTTGTCCACATGAATGTTAAAATCACCTACAATAATTACTTTATCTGTTTTAAGGATCAAGCTGTTGTGGAGAAATTGCTGAAGTCAAAGGTCAATGGTGTGGTCAGGAGGGAAGAAAGTGTTCAGGAGCCTCTGATGTCTTATGCTGTATTATTTATTGACGCTTGGCCAAGGAGAACTAGAGACACTCTCAAAGTACATCTGAAGTGCTTGAGTCGGTCTCGCATTCTGACGAACTTGTGATGGTGCATATACTTTAAACCCAAAGATCACACCCCAAATACTATACGCCCCAGAATTAGTAAAAGAGAATGTCTTTACTCTTGGAGGTGTTATTGTCAACACATCCTAGTCTGGAGACACAGATGTCCGCTTACGCAGATTGGAACGGCAACAACAAGCTATCTATTATGACTAGGAAGGCAGCAACAGGTCTCTTCGACCCTGGCCACCACAGTGAGATATGATGGCACCTAGTCAGAACAAACAGTTAATACTGTCGTGGATCACAAGGCTCACACGTGGCCTTGTGTAACCTAAAAAGAGAAAATTCCATAACAATCCCCTCTTATTGATCATAAGATCAATACTAACTACCAAATAATAATATCTACCAAATTTAGAGACCACCAGGGAGTACAGTCAGAATGAGATTGACACAAACAATATAAAACATTCATAATCACACAGAATTATTCAAAAGGCCATCCATAAAAATCATTCTTTCAAACAAAGCAGTCGGTTTAGATTAATTCATACAATCAGTGAAAAACCTTAAGAACCCCTCTTATGTACCCCATCATCCCATTCCCATGATGTGTGAGTTACACTTTCAGGTCAACAAGGGCCTTTAGGTAGCGAAGATCCCCTACAACACAAAGGTGTTAAAGAAGGTCATCAGGGAGGTCACAGATCATGTCACTGGGAGAGGAGAAAGATCAAATTTATTATTTCACCTAGTAGATAAAACCCTATCAATTAGAAGGGGTTCCATAAAACAATTGATTTAACATTTCTAGAGCAAATTTCTTCTCTCTTTGAAATCAATCACAACAATCATCGTTGAAATCAAGACATTGCAAAATCTTCGACCCATGTACATTATGTACAGTAGAGGGTCACCACCATGGAGAGGTTACTAGCACATACGATGCATGGTGGCATGGAATCCATCTTCGTAGAACTTTCCATGAACAGTCATTATCCATCAGTTGCATATCATCATAACAAAATTTTAACTTTGAACTTATAAGCATGTATTACATTACTGTGAAAACCATCATTGAAAATAGATTTTAAAAGTGATTCATAATATGGCAATTTCTAAATTATTAAAAATAACATCTCCTAGAATACTAAACAACCAGTAAAACCAGAATCATCACCTAAAGTTAACCTAAAATGAAACACAGAGGTTACAGAAGAAATAGACACCCTCCATTTACAGACCATAAGTCTCCTCTTCATCATTTTCACCAAGAGAAAGATCATCAAGGTCAAAGCTTCGAATCCTTTCCCCAAAACCTTCAAAATGATAATACCTCTTACCCACTGGATTGGCAACCTCTGGACGTATACACACCTGGGGTGCTTGAACCACTGACCTTGTTGTCTTCTTCACGATTAGTTTAATCAATGAGATCATACAAGTGCAGAGGAAAAGAATAAAGAGTCCACCGACAAATAGAGTAGTCAAAAATTTAACTAACCCTGATCCCAATGACCCCAAGGTACCAGAAAAATCCCCAAAGTTGAACCCATGTTTATCATGTAACTCTTTGATACCTTGAGCTGTGTCATGCGCCATATCTATGACCTCAGCAGTCGCGTCGGAGATGTAGAAGCAACATTCAGTACCTATAACTTTACAAGTTCCTCCCTGTGCTGCCAACAGGAGACCAAGCGCCATACGATTCTGTAAAGCTACAGTTTTAACTTCCTGCAGCTCCCTGTGTTCAGCTAACATGGCTCTACTGGAGGCATTGAGATGATTCTCCAGGACTTTAGACAGAGATTCAAGTTCCTGTTGAGTTATATACATACCGTACCAAGGCAAGAGGATGCTGGCTATCTATTGAGATGTTGGGATTTCTGTTTTATATTTATGTAGAGGCGGGTATAATGAAGCAATCTCAGCGGATTTCACTTCCCTGATCAAGGGAATTAGGTATGCCAAATAACAGACACCATGAAACAAATCATAGGGCACGAAGCAATAAGCTTTATCTCCACAGACTAGATACACTCTCTCAGGTAACGACAACTGTCTCAGAGTGACATTTACTACTGTTTTACAGCTGCTTTGTCCTAAATTATCAGGTCCGTCTCCTACTCCCTGAAAACACAAGGAAACATTTTGCCGTTCATGGGTGAACACCGGAGGCACATAAGTTGAGGAGTTCGCTCCATCTGTTGTGGCACTGAGCAGTTACGTTTCTGTATCTGAAGTGACTCCATGGACCTAACACCGGACCACGGCTGCGCAGAAACTAGGGCCTCCACCATTAAAGATGCAATATATGGTTGGGGAACACACACCTGATTTCCAAGAGGTTTTGAACAGTTTGTTTGGGCCAAAACTATTTGAACTCTATATTCAAAACCTAATTTCACATACATCTGTATATGAATAATGCGAAAAAAAGGTAGTATAATTGAAACCGCTCGGCAGGTACTGTTCATTAACTGTTTTAGCAACGTATAAGGCAATTTCAGCATTACGTGAATACTTTGCCGAATCCATAGGGTAGGCAGGAGTATAGCACTCATTTGCTTCATCTTCAAATCTCATGGCCAAATTATTCCAATTGAACATCTCATAATCCGTTCTAGTGAATGGAATTGGATTAGACATTGGTGAGTGTATGGAGGAAGGCATATTTTGACACAGCCAACAGTTACTGAGATTACGATCGTGAGCATAATCAACCATTAGACTGAGGGCCGAATTTGTTTCTTGCACTAAAATTTGAGAAACTTCACCTGTACCTATATCACTCCTTGTTGATTTAGGTTTGGCTACCTCAAGTGTATTTATGGAAGAAATTGACCAATATATAGAAAACTATCACCCTTATCAGTTTCACCATAGTACAGATCTTACCGCTCTGCACCTCCCCTGGAACATCTCAGTAATTAACAGCCCACAGTTTATAATCGGGATAACTTTTCAATGGTTGTTTAGTGAAACACCACAGCTCCAGAGGTTCAGTCAAAGGTACAGCAGCTGTGAATGTTACCTTCATTACCTGGGTGCACAGCACTGTCTTAATCGGTCATGCGTTGTCCACGACCATTTACCTTGAGAGCAAGTCAGGGGGTAAACAATATAACAGTCATCACATCTGTCAATTGGACAGTCAAACATAACAGGGTTAACAGTTTGGTTAGTTTTGTTAATAGGCAGTTTGGTTAAAGTGCAGGAAATACAAGTCCTTATTGTCAACAACACCTGGTTCCACCTGGAAGACAAAAACTTTTTTTAAAATATTTGATTAATACAAAATTTCCGTCATTAAAAGGATAAATTGGTTCCTCCAATGGTTTTGTGAGCCGTTCAGACACCTGTAATGATAAAATTCAAAACGTCAGTTAATCTTTTACATATTCATATTCATAAACTCATTCGTCCAAAGCAGAGAAGTTTTGTGTGGTGTCAAAGAGGGACTTGTGGACATTGGTCTCCCCATTAACACCTCATGAGGACTTAGTCCTGTTGTTGCGCTCGGTGCGCTTCGGATGGAATACAACACAATAGGCAGTGCATCAGGCCATTTTAGGCCTGTTGTCAGCACTGTTTTGGTCAACCGATCTTTGATAGTTGCGTTCATTCTCTCAACTTGACCAGAACTTTGTGGGTGATATGGAACATGTAACTGTCACTTGAACCCTAAGATATCTGACAGACCCTGCGTTATTCTTGATACAAAAGCCGGACCTCTGTCACTATCTATTCCCTGTGGCACTCCAAACCTAGGGATCACCTCTTTTAGCAGACACTTAACAACAAGCCTCAACCCATTTTGAGAATCGATCTGTCACAACTAACAAATATTTGTAGCCTTGACAACTTGGCATATAAGTCTATTTGCAAATTTACAAAGGGACCTGTTGGAGGTTCCAGATGGTCATGCTTCACTGTGCTATTCTTCTTTCTGGTCTGTTGACACGTCATACAACTGTCTACAAGTGTTTGTGAGACTTGTGTAATGCCTGCTGCAAACCATTGTGAACGAATAACGTCATTTATTACCCCTCTTCCTACATGTGTCGGTCCATGTGCCACACGTGCCAAGACATGTAGGAGAGCTCTTGGGCAAACTGGTCGCCCATCCGGGTGGAGCCACAAGCCAGACTCTGAATCAACTGCACAACCTTTACGCAACCAAAGACTTCTCTCCCTGTCATCAGCGTGATTTTGCATTTTCACGACATCATAAGCGGAAGGTACTGGAATTGGATTGACGGGTTGTGTGGAGGTATATTGATGGACCATGGAGGAGGAGGAAAGTGCAGCTTGTTTGGCTGCAGTATCAGCCATTGCATTTCCTCGTGAAACAGGATCATTTCCTTTAGTGTGGGCTGCACATTTTACAATCGCAAGCTGTGACGGGCGCAAAATAGCCTCTAAGAGATCATTTACCAACGCGTGATGCTGTAATGGCTTACCAGAGGATGAGACAAAACCTCTCATTTTCCATAATTGTTCAAAGTCATGCGCAGTGCCGAATGCGTATCGCGAGTCAGTGTAGATAGTGGCAACTTTACCAGAAGCAAGTATGCAGGCTCTACTAAGAGCATACAGCTCAGCTGCTTGGGCTGAAGTTTCATGAGGCAGGGATCCTGCCTCAATGACTTCAGAATCATTTACTACTGCATAACCAGCCAAATGTACGTTGTCAGATGGTCTGCTGGCCGAACCATCAGTATAAAGAACCATATCAGAATTTGGTATCACTGTTTGCAGCAGATCTGGTCTCGGAGATGTGCACATTTCACTAAGGGTGATACAGTCATGCTCATCATCTGTATCAATCAATGATAGCAGAGTAGCTGGATTTATTGGAGGTGAGCGCTTTAAAGTTATGTGGAGACTTGATAGAATTATTGCCTCGTAACCTGAGCGAAGTGCTGCTGTCATGTGTTGTGTTGCAGATGTGTTCAAAATGTGTAATACTGCATGTGGAACATGCATGACACAGTCATGAGCCAGTTACAATGGGATTTGTCGATCAAAATGGCAACAGCGGCCACTGCTCTTAGACAACCTGGCATACCGAGTACTACAGGGGTCAGTAGAGAGGAGTAGTACGCAACGGGACGATAATGAGAACCATGTTTCTGTACCAGAATGCCAGTGGCGAAGCCATCTCTCTCATGCACATGTAGATGGAACGGCTGATGATAGTCAGACAAACCCAACACTGGAGCCATTGTGAGAGCATTTTTCAGATCTTGAAAGGCTTTGTGCATTTCCTCAGTCCACTGTACCATGGGTGGAGCTGATTGCAGTGCGGCGGCTCGAAAAACAGAGTCCATAGTTGCATATTCAAAAATCCAGTGTCTGCAATAATTAGCCATCCCCAGAAAAGAGAGCATCTGTTTCTTGGTTGTGGGGGGAGGCATGCTTACTAGCAGTTTCACCCTCTCCGGTGACAAAAGGTGTTGTCCATCCTTCAGAACATGACCCAAATATGTCACCTCCGGTTGACAGAATTGCAACTTTGCCAGCGACGCTCTGTGACCACACTCGGCCAGTCTCTGTAGCAGCAAGATAAAGTCTGTGTGGCAAGCTTCTTTTGATGAAGAAGCTATTAGGAGGTCATCAGCGTACTGCAAGAGAGTGGAGCCACCTGGCAGGTGGAGCCCATCTAGATCTCTTTTTACCGCCGCTGCATACACGGTGGGACTCTCGACAAAACCCTGCGGCAACCGTTGCCAAGTGTATTGTTTACCCTTGAATGTAAATGCAAACAGATACTGGCTATCTGGATGCAACGGTATCGAGAAAAATGCAGAACTCAGATCAACGACCGTGTAGTGCGTGGAGTTAGGTGGTAAAGAAGCTAAAATCGAATTGGTGTCAGGCACAATTGGAGCTGCAGGTACCACTATATTATTAATAGCTTGCAGGTCCTGCACGAACCGCCATTCATCAGGGCGATTTGCTTTGGGGATTGTTAATATGGGAGTGTCACATGGGCTAGTGGTTTGAACTAGCACATCTTGATCCAATAGAGACTGAATGACACTTTCAATTCCTACTACAGCTCTGTGAGGCAAATTGTATTGTCTAATCATAGGTAGCTTAGAATTAGGCTTAAGTGTGACTTTATGTGGCGGAGCCGAATTTACAAAACCCACATGATTTTTATGTTTAACCCACAAAATAGGTGGAACGTCAGACAATTCAGAAGGAGGTCCATACTGAGCGGGAGGAGGCGGCTGATGAGTAACAAATGTAGACATCGGTAATTGCATATGTTCATCTAAAGACAACATATACAGTTCCTCCCCTAAATATGTTACTGTTTGGTGTTGAGAAGCTGGTACAGCTTCTCTCAATGCCTGGCACTGAGCCACCATGTGTCCAAGGTGTTTCAGCTCACAGCCAGGTGTGACGGCCACCACGATATGTGGATATGACTTTTCAACATTAAACAACCTCTGCTGTTCACTACCCCTCTTATTTATTTAAAAACCTGGAAACCAATTGTTTATACTGCTCAGAAGGGTTAAATGCTGCAGTACAATGACAATGCAAAAGAGGCCTCATTGTAGACATCAATGTTGCACATGCTGGAGATATTTTGGCGATTTTCTGAATATCTGAAACAGTGAAACTGGGAAGCATATTAAAACCTATCAATTCCTAGCAATACAAAGTGTCTTCCGTACTCTGCAAAAACTGAAATGCTAGAGCAGCTTTTTCATCAGGGAGGGTCAAAAACAATCCATCCGGGGTGCACTGAATAGTAGCATGCAGTGTACAAAGCAGGTCTCCTTCCCATGAGATTAATTGGGCTTTTATCAGATATCAGAAAAGAATGCATCACTTCAGAGCCTTCAACAGTTATTTTAGTCCTCTGAGATAACGGTTCCGCAATGGGAACCCCGAAAACGCCTACAGTGGTGATGAAGTTGGATGTAGGTGTGCATACATGCTCTGCAGTTTTTACAGTAGAGATAGTTGCTCCACTATCTACCAAAATTTCAACAGTATTTCCATTAACTTGAACAGGCATTATCGGGTCTTCCGCGGGATTACTAGAAAGTTGAATAGTTGCAGCTTGAATATGAAATGGTTGTTCTGATCCCACCCCTCCATGGCCTCCCTATGCTTGATTGTAATATGTTGGCGTGTAAGCAGCTTGTGTGGGTGGGGCTGGAAGAGCAGGAAATGACGTAGTAGCTTGTGGAGCGGGTAGAGCCGGAAATGATGTAGCGGCTTGTTGTTGGTTCTGGTTATTGGATTTATTCCGACGACGACAACCACTCTTACACTCTTTAGCCCAATGTCCCGCTGCACCGCATTTGTGACACCCTGCTGTTGTACATACTGCATCATTTGTTTTGAGCTGGGAGCATTATTACCAGCGAAGAAAACATCGTTCCTATGCATAGCCATTATTTTGTTTATAGTTGACTTCGAGTCAAGGACTGATAGTTTGTAAGCGGCTTGAACATTCGGTCTTAGATTTTGCACAAAAATTTACACCATGAGACATTCATGTTCATCTCGCTTTATTCCAGCTTTAATATCCCATGTTTGTATGAATCAGGGAAAACAAACTCATCTTAACACAAGATCCACTCAGTTCTACAAGTGAACTGGATTAAGTGTTTTTTCTGGTATTCTTCCATGAACTCAGAAGTCCATGGTTTTCAAACTGCTGTGTTGTCAATCATTATTTTGACAAGCATTTATTAAAGATGTCTGTGACACTTCAGAGGCAGGGGCAAAGTTGTTTTCCTATGTGCCGCTGTGTTTCTGGTCTGAGTGTAACATCAGATTTAGGCATTTATGTAGTAGTGTAAACAAAGTGTGCTTTTAAGTAGAGCCAGTTTGATTTTTTTAGCTTGACATATACAGTTTTTTTATTATTATTTGAGCACAAACTGCACAATTATCGATTTATAATGAGCACCATGATTGGAGTTGAAGTTGATTCTGAGTTGATTTAAAGTGTGTGAAACATATTTATCAGGTTGAAACGTGTTAATAGGTGGGTTGCACGTTACGTCACGTCTGCGTGCGAACCTTAAGTGGTGGTCAACTGGTAGCACAGCCCATTGATATCACAGTGTTTTCAGCTTCCACAATGCCTCAATTTTGTGCAGTTTTTGGCTGTTCCAATCGGTCTAACCGAGAGAAGGGAAAGGGTTACTACCGAGTACCTAAGGTAATCGTCCATAGAGGTGAAAAATGGAAAAAACTGTCCGAACAACGACGTAAAAAGTGGATAGCTAATCTTCGTTTAAAGACTAAGGGAGCTGAAACTGCTTATGCTCGTGTCTGCGGCGACCAAAGGTATGTGTGTCTTCGGGATAAGGATTGGCTCTAAGGGCTGGGTCGGTCGGGCTGGGGTGCGAAGCGGGGCTGGGTTCGAGCCGTGGCTGGGGGAGCAGTCGCCCCGTCGCCCTCCTCTCTCCGCCGCCGGAGGCGCGGCGCGCGGCCCGCCTCGCGGGGCCCCTCGGTCCGCGCGGCGCCTCGCGGCGTCGCCGGGCGTGGGGGGTTCTTCGCGGGGCGGTGTCTGACGCCGCGCGGAAGGCGGGCCGGCGGAGGGGACCGGGTACGGCGGTCGGCGCCGGCGACTCTGGACGCGCGCCGGGCCCTTCTCGCGGATCTCCCCAGCTACGGCGCCCGCCGGTGCCCCGTTCGCTTCGAGGAGCTTCCTGTCCACCAACAATGACTAACACATAAACCACGCCCGTTTCCAAGGAAACAAAACGCTATCTTTAGAAAAGTAATTCCGCACTTAAAGTGGGCTACCTTTAATTACAAACATTCTGTGTCAGATCGAAAAAGTGAAGTTTTGAATGGGTTTCAATGGCTCCAAGCCCAGGTTGTCCACCACTTCAAATTCGGGCGCACCCGTGATGACGTAACTGCAACCCACCTATTAAGTTTAAAGAAGATTGTGCCACACCAAAATAGTATGCGATGATTGTTACAATACTTAACTTCAAACACTTGAAACATTTTTTCTTTGCAGTAGAAATAATCCTATGACAATTTAAGTAAAAAGGTTACTTTTAAATGAAGTTGAACAGAGCTAAACTTTAACAGTATAATCCTTGAAGAGGGAGAGCAGAGATGTTGTTTTGTTTTGGCTTTAGAATCTGCACTTCCTCGTCACTAAAGTCTGTGTAAGGCTCCTCCTCTCTG
Source organism: Collichthys lucidus (assembly GCA_004119915.2). NCBI lineage: Eukaryota > Metazoa > Chordata > Actinopteri > Sciaenidae > Collichthys > Collichthys lucidus. The sequence continues at coordinate 1,043,952 of CM014085.1, read as the reverse complement.
GGTCTGGCTCCGTCTCCTTCTAAATCTGACTCATTAGACTGTCTGCTGTCTTCCTTCTCCTGTCTGTGCATAATCTTGACTTTCCTTTCTAATTCACTACTGTAGCTGCCATTAGGATAAACTCATCATCTGCTTTAGTTTGTGATGTGCTTGGTTGTTCATCTATCTCAGCATTGCAAGAGGGCTTTGTTTTTGAAAGTTGCGGAAAAACAGAGATCGCTTTTTCATTGTTTTGTTTTTCCGGCAGTGTTATCCCGACCTCGGCTAAAATATTCAGCAAATCACGAGGAGTGGGAATCTTGGCTTGGCGCTTTGCCCAGCCATACATCATAGCTTTTGCACAATTTTCCAAATTATCAACATGTCGCTGCTTTATCTTAGCCATCTCTAAAGCTCTAATTTGCAACTTAGCTTCTAGTACAGGCATATGAGAGGCAGTAACACACTTAGAAGTCAGATCAATCATCTTTCTTAAATCATCCGGTCCAATCTCGCAGCTTTTGTCATGCACTCTCACACCACATCTTTCTTGGGCCACAGTCAACCACACTTGGACACACTCATTTATGTATCTAAAGTCCCAGGATGGATTTCCAACACTAGAGTTAACATTCATCTCAGCCATTTGCAGCTTCTCTCTCTCGAATGCTCCATCATACGGCCACATGCCATTCGTACATTCACACATAAGAGAAGTGAACGGAAACACAAAATCCCATCCTTTCAGTCTACCGATGAGTCCAGCTGGCACATGCGGCGAAAACATTGCTTTAAATTGTGATATCTGGTCAGATGTGTATGTGTGTGTGCCTGCTCCGGCATGCTGCGTATCAATGACAGGTTGACCATCTAACTTCACATTAGTTCTTTGATCTTTTACAGAAAGATGTTTTGTCTTTGATTTAGCTTTTGCTGAGTCAGTTTGCATGATTTCAGGTTTGTCTACTGCTTTGGACAGATCATTACCCATTTTCGCTTGCGCAGTAGGACATTACACATACAGACAAACAGATTTCAAACCACAATACAGCAGCATTAAAGGTCAGTCTCCACACTTTTCTAACTGCAGCAGTGGTGATCTGAGGTGAAAGGAGGAAAAATTTACTTCTTTTTCTCTCCCAGTGTATACACATTTAAAACCAACGTTTCCCAAAGGACACAGAGCAGATCCCCGATCTTGATTCAAACGAGGGTGTATTTGAACTCCCCCGAAAATGTCTTTTCTATAGTTTAAACCTCAGGTGGGTCTCTCTGTGCCGAGTGCAGCCCGAAACTGCCCCGGAAACAAACAGCCACGTAGTGGCAATGCAGTGGGTCATAAACCCCACCTGCCCCCCTTCAGATCCACACACTGTACACTGCTCTGTAATCAATTATTGTTACAGCTCCATTTATTTTTTAAAATCGTTTTTTACACCATTGTCAGCTTTCTTGATTTCTCACGTTAAATCAATATGCCGAATTGAACATCTAACTGGGATGTTTGTATGACACATACGTTCCAAACAACGCCAGAGGTTTCAGCCAGGACATTGTCCCCAAGACACTGAAGCTCCTGACCCCCTGGTGGGTCTTAGATGTTTTTATATTCCAGGCAGATTAAATAAGCACATAGTTTTTTATGATTTCGTCAAACGCAGACATGGTAAGGCATAGTAATAAAACTTTGCACTTACCACGTCTTTGTTCTGTTGAAATCCTGTTCGTGACGCCAATTGTTGTGGAGAAATTGCTGAAGTCAAAGGTCAATGGTGAGGTCAGGAGGGAAGAAAGTGTTCAGGAGCCTCTGATGTCTTATGCTGTATTATTTATTGACGCTTGGCCAAGGAGAACTAGAGACACTCTCAAAGTACATCTGAAGTGCTTGAGTCGGTCTCGCATTCTGACGAACTTGTGATGGTGCATATACTTTAAACCCAAAGATCACACCCCAAATACTATACGCCCCAGAATTAGTAAAAGAGAATGTCTTTACTCTTGGAGGTGTTATTGTCAACACATCCTAGTCTGGAGACACAGATGTCCGCTTACGCAGATTGGAACGGCAACAACAAGCTATCTATTATGACTAGGAAGGCAGCAACAGGTCTCTTCGACCCTGGCCACCACAGTGAGATATGGTGGCACCTAGTCATAAGACAAACAGTTAATACTGTCGTGGATCACAAGGCTCACACGTGGCCTCGTGTAACCTAAAAAGAGAAAATTCCATAACACAAGCCTGATGCAAATTCTGCAAATTCAGATAAAAATTCAGAATAAGGACCTGGAGCTCGATATACTGTAACAAATAAAATTGTCTGCAAAGTTTTCCAGGTTGGGTGAGTGAGGCTAAGAACAAGGCTTTCAAATGAATTATAATTTAGTTTAGGTTTAGGATTTATTAATAGACTTGAGTCAAATATAGCTCCAACTCCACCACCTCGACCAGTACTTCGAGGAACATGAGTATTATAATGACTCGGAGGAGTGGATTCATTTAAGCTAACATATTCATTCTCCTGCAGCCAGGTTTCAGTGAGACAGAACAAATCAATATCATAATCGGATATTAATTCATTGACTAAGACAGCTTTAGATGACAAAGACCTGATATTCAGGAGTCCACATTTAATTCTCTTATTTTGGACTGTTGGAGATGTTGATTTAATTTTTATTAAGTTTTTATGATGAACTCCTCTTCTGTTTGTTTTATCTTTAAATAATGTAGGTGGACGGGGGACAGACACAGTCTCTATACTAAAGGACTGGGTGGGCAGCTGCTCTAATGGAGTCGCAGAGAAGTGTGTAAGACTGCAGCTCTGCTTCCTGGTCTCAACTCTGGGTTGTCGACATGGTTTTGGTCAGCTAATAACATGCTAATGTTAACATGCTACCGTTAATTGCTAGCCCATTGTCTGTCTAAAATGACAATGACAGCAGAGCAGCTAGCGTGTTAACAATTAACATTAGCCACTAAGAATTAAATACATGCTCATTGCTAACATGCTAATATTAATTCCTAGCACGTCAGTGCTAGCCCGTAATTTTTATTCACTCAGAATACATGCTAATGTTAACATGGTAATATTAATTGTTAGCGCGTCAGAGACAGCAGAGCAGCTAGCGCATGAGGTATCTGCCATGGATGCATAATCTTATATTAATGTTGAGGCTGTTGTAGACATGTGTTTTATTTTAAGATACCTATGCAGACCACTCCTGAGCCAGGGGCTATTCAACGGGGGTTTACTTCACAATACATGTTTAGTCACAAGCTAGTATATTGTCCACTCCCAAGCCAGAGGTTATTTAACCGAGAGGTCAGACAGGTCGGTGCCAACCAGATGTCCAGGAGAAGAAGAGACTTCTTTAGATATTTTGATTAGGAGTCAGGTCAGAGGTTAAGCCTGTAGGGGGTTCTTCCTGGGAAAGGAGTGACTATCGTCTTTCAGTTTCTTTTCTTTAAAGTAACTTCATTGACTTTTTTGCCTTGAGCTGTTGTTAATTACATGTCAGGGGGAGGCACAAACTGTCTATATAAGAGCTTGTCCGGCATGAGGTCGGGAGGGTTTTCTCATTTTTGGCCTGAGACTCTCCAGGTACTTTGTACTTGTTTCGACACTGTGCTTGTTGTAATAAACTTGTTATACGACTAAGACGGTGTCGGCGGCATTTTCTCTTCAAACATCTTCATCAGCATCACCATCGAAGATACCACACGCATTAGCACTATCTGTAAAGACATGCTAACATTAACGGCCTTGGCTTGGTACTGGTTAAGATTCAGTCACATCTCCCTTACTGAAAACCCTCTCTCATTCTTTCCCTCTTTCTCCCTCTCACCATCTGTGGACATACATGTCTCGTTAATGCATCTCGTTACTAACCAAACTTTCCCGGAGTTTCTGTGCTCTGTCGTCCAGCAGGTTCTTCTGGATTGTGGCTGCTGCTGTGGTCCTGCACGACGTCCACTACATATATTATTACTGTCATTATTGCTACCATATCTGCTACTGTGGTCATTTTATCATTGTGATTCATTTTGTCAGTCATTGTAATTGTACAATATGTTTGTGTTGATCTGACCTGTACACGTGACATCCATTGCACGTCTGTCCGTCCTGGGAGAGGGATCCCTCCTCTGTGGCTCTTCCTGAGGTTTCTTCCACATTTTTCCCTGTTTCCTCACTCGAACCGAGGGTCTAAGGACAGAGGGTGTCACTCCCTGTACAGATTGTAAAGCCCTCTGAGGCAAATGTACTGTGTGACCTATACAAATAAAATTGATTTGATTTTATGCGTATTTAGCTATCCAGCGCGCATAAACAGTCAGGTGAGGTGAACAAAGAAAAGAGATGCTGCTTTATCCGCAGGTCTTTTTCTCCTCTCCTTTATTTCAGACATACATACAAGCTGTAAAACTGTAAATGCAACACAAATGCAACACACATACATTGTTTTTTACTGAGCATGAGTCGCCATTACATGGGAAACAAAGAAATCTACACTTCGTAGCAACACTTTAATTTCCTTCTTAGACATCCCAATTCTCTTAAGAAAATGTCTAATACAAAACACCTTACATTCCACACAGCGTTAATCACCGACATTGACCCCCGTGGGAAACACTACTGTTACTTACTACTTTTGAAGAAACTTGTACACGGAATTTACACCACGGAGCACAGCTAGCTCTGGAAAAGGCTTGTACTAACTGAACACGAAAACTTGTTTCAAACGAGAATACAACAGGAAGTAGAAACCATACACCAAACCTGCAGTCACCGCAAGTGGCCAGTAGATGGCCGTAAGGCACTCTAAATAACCAAAGAAACACAAAATGAATGAATACTGTAAATGATGGTCATTAAGACCAACGCAATTAATTTATATTAAACTATGTAATTCAAATGGATGGGAATGTTCTATGTAATTGAATTACAATAATATAAATGTGAATAATATTTTTTGTGTGTGTACTCCACAGAGGAAGTGGAGAGAGTAGGAAGTTAGCAAAGCTGACATCCATCATGAACAACTCCTCTGATCTCCTGCAGGAAACTGTGGAGGCCTTAAACAGCTCTTTCAGCAACAAACTGCTACTCCCACCATGTAAGAAAGAGTGCTTCTTACAATTAATGTTGTTTTGGTTCATGTTTAGTTATGACTGTGGTTCCACTGTATTTGTAACTTTAAACTATGATTGTTTTTTTTCTGATTTTGTCTTTATTTTTGGTTCAGAGAGTGACATTTTAAAGAAGCTGGGTGTCTCTGTTAAAGGGAGCCTCTGAGACATGAATAGAGACCACTAAATCCTGAAGAAAAATTCATCATATATCCAGTCTGTGGAGGGGGCTTGGTGCATCAGCTAGGAGAGAGGTGTGGAGAGGGCTCAGGAGAGCAGCACCAGAGTGATTAGCACACCAGTTTCCTGTTGAGCTGATCACTCTCTCCTTTTAAAACACAGTAGTGTGCTGGACCTGGGGCCTCATGTACAAAGCTTGCGTACGCACAAAAAAGTGGCGTACGTCCTTTTCCACGCTCACGTTCAGATGTATCAAACTAGAAACGATCGTAGAAATGTGCGTGCCTCACGCCAATTTCATAGCTGGCGTACGCACGTTACAGCTATTGTTCCTTTGGCGACACTTAGAGGTGACGCTGGGAAACTGTTAATAATGTGAAAACAAGTAGTCATTAGAGTGATGTGCACATCAGAGACACACTTATGAACAATTAACACACCCACATGTTTTCAATTATATAGGTGGATATAAAAGCATGCGCAATGCGATGAAGAAAATGATATTAACAAAGGCAGCGTTAGCATTGTTAGAGGACCTTGCAAACGTGAGCGATTTAAGGAACGCGAGGATTTACTTGCAAACCATGATAATTGGCTCATAAGCCGATTTCGGTTACCAAGGCCAGTGTTACTGGAGCTGTGCGCAGAGCTGCGGCCGGCCCGAGAGCGCAACTGGGGCCGGCGAGTAGCTCGGGGTTGTGCTGACTACGCTGGTTCCTGGCAACAGGGGCATTCCAGCGGGAGCTGTTTATCCAAGTAGGAAACATTTTTATTCCATCAATGTTCAAATCATATGTGATGCGCGAATGCAGCCAACTAACATCGTGGCAAGGTGGCCTGGTTAAACGCACGACTCATTCATTATGACTAACAGCATGGCTGGGAACAGGCTGGAGGCTGGCACGGTGCGCGATGGGTGGCTTCTATTCGTTTAATTGTCCTGTATGTAACGCTGGTTTACATACGGGACAATTAAATGAATAAACTCTTTACTTACCCAGAAGCCGTGCCAGTGTGCCAAAGCATATGTGGGCATGTGCGCATTCAAATATCATGTTTTTGTTTTTCTTTATTTCTTTATTCCGCTTGTGAAATTAGAGGTGCAGAGCTTTCTAACAAGCCCCTGATTGTCTCCCTGTGTTCAGTATTCCTGTCAGTAAAAGCGGGCGTAAAATGTCGCCGCAGCGCCACACCTGTCCACACCTGTGTGTGCGCTGCTCGGATCCCACGGCATTTACAGCCTCACACACACGCTCCCACTCACGTCTTTTTTTTGGTCATATTTATCCCTGTTGACAGGGCACCAAACAGAATCTCCACTTCATTCACTAGAATCTTTAGCTCAGACTCTGTGAAATTACTTTTCTTTCCTTTGTTCGTCGCGTTATCTTATCGGACAAAGAGGTGAATCTCAGGTCCAGGGCCAATTTAAATAGATTTGTATATGTAAATTGGGCGTGGACAGGGAGGAGTTGCACGTGCGCTGAATTCCACCTTGATTGGGATGTACAAAAGAAACGTGCTTGGATCCATGCGTACACACACTTTGATACATCTGAATTTTTTTGTGCGTACGACAGTTTCCAGGTTCTGGCGTACGCCAAGTTTTAGTAGGAAATCCACGCAAGTATTCGTACATGAGGCCCCTGGAGGGAGAGACACACGAGAGATACACGTGCCTGGATGTCGGCAGCACTGAAGGACCAGAAGCCTGCGAACGACACTGACAGAGCTGCTTCGTGTATCGTGAATAAAAATAAACAAGTTGAAATCACATCCGTGTGAGTCTTACCTGCTGGAGAAACCCACAGTGGCATCAGTCCACGCCACACAGTCATTTTTATCATATTCACATTCATACACATTCCACAATACAAAAAGAATAATCATGTCCAGTCATCAGTCAGGGAATTTCATTAATTTCGATGAAGACTTTTATTTTTTTTTATACCAAAATAGGCAGTTAGGGATAAATATTATAATACGTTAGATATAGATCCGTCTCTGTAATAGATCCTTTGCATCGGTGCTTTACTCTAACAGACAGTGGCATGGTCCCCTGGCTAAAACACAGCCAGAGTCAAACAAAGAGTAGAGTTCTGTCAACTGACGACACAGCAGGTTCACTAGATTCATAGAAGATTATAGACGGAAAGAAATCATTTAGCTGAACATTCTCTGAGGAAATATTAAAGCTTCCAAAACACATGTGGTCAAAACTATGAAGTATTTAAATCTAAGAGCTACTCTGTTGACAGAACCATCTTTCTGTATGTCTCCGGTCTCCAGTCAACTTGGAGTCATCGCCTTGGGGGGGTTGAGGGTGAAGACGGGAGGTGGATGACTGACAAGGTCCGTACAGGGGCTGTGTTGCCAAAAGCATCTATTTCAAAAGTTACATTTCATAACAGAGATTATCATGATCGTTCAGGTTAGCCCCATTTGTGACTCTCTTTTAGATCTCTGTTTGGCCTCTACCTACTGTGGAGGGAATATTTTTATCGTTAGCTGTTAAATGCTCTGGCTATAGCAGGTTTTTAGAGTTTTGACTGAAGCTGCTGTGAGAGCCGTGAGAGTGAACCAAAACAGTAAAGTTGCGTCCAAAGAACAATGAGCTAAAGCTCACTGTAAAGCTGAGGGGAGCTGCAGATGATTATTCTCTGTAAATTTATCACTGTGAGCAACACCTGTCACATTGTCACGTTGTTTTCACATTGTCATCTAATACACTGTTAATATAAAAATATTGATTAGTTGCTTTAAGGGACAAACCAAATCATTATTTTTGACCTGTCACCCAGCAGTGTCACATGTTTAAAGGTAATTCTGTGATCACACTGATGTCTGCACGTCAGCTCATGCATGACACACACACACAAAAACAGAAAAAAAAAACAGGCACCCGCTTGTAAAAACACTTCTTCATAGCTCAGTTTAAGACACTAAAACTGTTTAGCATCAGCCTAATAAAAAGTGCAGGTTCCGCTGTGCAGGCTGCGTCAGTGGCTGGCTCTGTTGAACTGTTGGATTTCTGGGCAGACAGTGTACATCTAAGTGCTTGTGAAAATACTTCTGAAGATTGTGACAGTGACACTGGGTAACAGGTAAAAAACAATGCTTTGACTGTCCACGGTGTGCCTGTATCATGGAGTGACATATGGAGTGCTGAGGTCACAAATGGTGCTAGTTTCATTTCAGGTATTATTCATGCACACTGGGACTGAAGGTTTAAACTTATACATCCAGCATGAACAAAACGTGTTGCTAAAAGAGCCAATCCAGCTGATCAGTTAGTCCAGACAGTTGAGTTTAACCATTGTCTCTAACTATGCAGCAATGGCATGACGTGCAGCAAATGAGTACTCTTGAATGAATAACTGTGGAAACCCAACAGTGCTGGGTGACCTCTTTCTGTTTTCAAACCAGCATAAAAAGCACTGACATCAGGAAGAAGAATGAGTATCACACATCCAAACAGAAACACTGGCATAATATCAGTTCTGTCACGCTAAGATGCTTTTAAGAAACCAGCCCTAATTAGTGCAAGAAGGAAAGCTATAGCGGTGATTGTGATGATTATGATCGTGATGATACTGTTGATGAAGAAGATGATACACAAAGGAGGAGGAGGAGGAGATTGGGAGGCAAAGAAACAGGGCCAAGTTTTTAAAACTGAGAATCTGAGCCTATATTTATCAACCTGCTGCGATTATTCCCAAAAGCCATTCATCAAATTTGTTTTGACAGAAAATACTTGAGGGATTGTACAAAATATTATTGGCCATTACTGAAGCAATATGTTTCATTCAGAATAATAGCCTATTATTTGCATGTGAACTAAACATTTAATTTGATAGGATTTTACAGCACGTTTCTGTTTTTTGTATTTATCACGGTGCAAACAACCACTGATTTTATTTTTTCACCTTTTATGAATTTTTATCATCTGCACTTGTCACCATGGCTCATAATCACCATCAACAGTATAAAGAATGCAAGTCTTTTTAGGAATAGAAGTTTTTGGCACTTCTGCATTAGCTTCACATCAGTCACCTCATCTACCAAGAGCAGAACTTCTTTCTAATTTGGTTTTCTTTTTGTTTCTATTTCATCTAATCAATAATAATTTATTTATATAGTCAGGATTTCACACAAAATAAAACACACATAAAGTGAGAATGTGAAACATGTTTTTAAAAGCAATGTTTAGTAAATCCATGTCTCTGATTGGTTGTTGTTGTAATTAACCATATGCTGACTTGAAGTTGGAGCTGTGTGATAAATATGGTTAGGGTTAGTGTCCCAATAAACCAATCAATCATTACTTTTAGCAAATAATGTGTTTATTTGGCTATGTATAATCCTCAAAATATGATAAATACAGAGCCAGGCCTCTAAATGGACAATAAGACCTTCTTGAGGCTACCTAGTAAACTTATTTTTTTATGGCGAACAGTACTCCATTCTTATTAGTTTTATATTTAGGCTTTGATTTAGAATTTCCGTCCTTAGAGGAAATATTAACAGCTGTCTTATGCTTAAAATCTTTTTCTTCCTATATTTCTAAACAGTAATCATACTCTAGTTTCATATTGGCCCTTGATAACAAAATTCTGGGGCTCATTCTAAAGTTTTCACCTCATATCTAATGTCTGTAGACAGTCCGAAGAAGAAAGGAGTAAGGATGGATGGGATATGAGAGAAGGGTTAAAAAAAACAAGAAAGAGAAAAGCTATAAACAGAAGCAATGCTGTGAGAAAAGAGAGAGAGAAAGACAGACAGACAGACAGACAGACAGACAGACAGACAGACAGACAGACAGACAGACAGACAGGGAAGGAGATCAAGATTTTGTCCCATAAACATGCTCTTAAAGCTACAGCGTGCAAAAGTCTGCCTCTTGGTGACAATATTATCATTACAAACCCATACATGAATGCATTACCCTTAATATGAAAACAACAACAACAATAAGAAGAACAATAATGAAATCAAATCAGATAATGGTACATGTCGCCTTGATTTGAACCATCTCCTTAAACATTAAGGAACCTAGCTGTAGGAAGCTCCACCAATAGGCTGCTGGACAGACTTTAGCTCCACCTAATTCAAGAAGTAGCAGTCCCAGATAGTCCCAGCCTAATCCACCTTTATGTGCTTGCGTAAATGTTGGTGTGTGCGTGTGTGTGTGTGTAGTGATGTTTGTGTTAAAGAGAAAGAGAGAGAGAGAGGAAGCAGGCTGATAATAGAAAATTAGATAAGTAGGAAGTGTTGAAAGATGTGATGTGTGTGATCATGTCGTATATGTCTTTTTTCTTCAAAGTCGCTCCTTGGTGGGCACCCAGATGTAAGGACCAGACTGCTCCTCAATGACCTGTTTCACCTGTGAATACACCTCCTCTAGAGACGAGCCATGGACTATAGCTGCAGACAGACAGACAGACAGACAGACAGACAGACAGACAGACAGACAGACAGACAGACAGACAGACAGACAGACAGACAGACAGACAGACAGACAGAGATGAATACTCCGCACCTAAAACATTTACCAAAACAAACTATGTGTGTGTACAAAAAGGAAGTGGAATCAACATGTGGTAAATGTGACACATCACTTTGTCGTCGACTTTCTCACCTTACATTAAACAGTTACACACTGACATCCTGTACTGAATAATGTTACTGCTTTTGTTAAAGGTCCAGTGTGTTATTAACAGATGAATGTAATATTCAGAACTATGTTTTCATTTATGTATAATCATGTATAATCATGATATTATCATGTATAACTTGCAAATAGCAATCCTCATCTATTTTGACCTGCCATATTTATACAGTAGCCCACAAACTAAATACTTTGGCTCTACATGAGGCATTTTGTGGCCTTTCTACTCTGTGCTGGGAATGGGATGGCCAAATGCAATCACCACCATGCTTCAATATTTTGGAAATTGGCTTATTCTCTTTGTTGCCCACAGTCTAATGGAAGATTTATGACATTTATAACTGTGAAGAACAGAGTGACAGCCAGGAGCTCGAGATGCTAATTGAAAGCTTAGCTGAGCTTCCAATTAGAATCTTAATTAATAGTATTAAATGAGTTTGAGAGGTGCTTTGGAGAGAGCTCAGCTAGCTGTTCCACCCTGCCTCGAGTCTTCTGCAGTGGGCTAAACACGTCCTTTCTCTAGCTGACTTAACTCTGGGAGAGAAAATCAAAACATTTTTTCCCTCAAGATGTCAAACTGTTTGACATGAATACATTCAGGTAAATATGAAGGAAAGGAACAGCAGCTTGTATTGTACGTGTTGGTGTGTTTGTAACTAACCGGTGAAATACTCTGTAAACTCCTGCTCCAGTTTGACAGCTCTGTCAAAGGTCTTCCTCGCCTGTTCTTCAGTGAAACGCTTGTTGATCTCTCTGGAAAGACAAGACAAGAGATTCAATATAAAGAATTTAAATTGTCTTTTACAAATAAACCCACAACACCCCAGGATACTTGAACTACTTCACTTGGAGCAGCCATTTACTCCCAACCTGGAGGGAGCAATCCACTATTTTCCAGCAGAGAACCATGGCCTAGGAGGTGCTACTAGAACAACATGTATGTTGCCAGTGATACCTAGGGAACGTTGCTTAACAGCAGTTGACCTGATCAGGAGATGGAACCTTCAATTGTCATGCAGTTGTAGATGTTCATTCCTCAAAGCACCTTTAGGATCTTTTGGAGTGTTGGCACTGCTGATGGACCATTTAACAAGCTGCTAAATGAACAAGATGGGTGGGGTTGATATTTCCATTACTCACAGGATGTTGTCGATGTTGCGTGGTCTAATGAAGATCGCGATGGGATGGAGTCCGGCCAGCTGGAGACGCTTTATTGCATTCCCCGACACATCCAGTATACAGTGTTTACCCTGGAAGACAGACAGAGCTGTTTGTTCTGTTTCCTTTCAATTTTGTCTCCTCGTACTCTTTTAAACTCACCTTGTCGGCGACTTCTCTCACAGACTGTATGCTGGTTCCATACAGATGGTTGTTATATTGTCCAGCCTCAATGAACTTGTGTTCCTGGATCTCTCGCTCCATGAGCTCTCTGGAGGACATAAAGTGGTAATCTCTGCCGTCCACCTCGTAGTCTCGTCGTGGCCGTGTTGTGTCTGAGGAGCATAGATTTTCACACAAGTTATGGTTTACTTTCATTAGTTTTTTTTCTAGAATTTTCATTGTATTACTAATTTAGCATGTGCTGTCCGTGTCACTTGTATGTGTCACGTTGTTTGTAGAAAGGTCAGCCTATCGACAGCTGTCAAAAACTAGATTAGGATTTATTGTTGTGTTGATTAAGTTTCTTTCTGTCCCTATAAAATACATAAATAATAGAAATATATCTTTATGTCCAGCTCATTTTGGTCTCATCTTTAATTCCATTTTTATTGCTAAAAACTACAGATCTTCCAGGGAGGTCATAAAAACACTTTCTGGATTTATCACAAAGTTAAGACACTCACGTGGGACGCAGGATCCAAACTTGTCAGGGAACTCAGAGATGAGGTCATCGTTGACCCGATCTTTCATTGGTCCAAGCACGATGACTGGCCGTGTATAATTAACTGGGATATGACAAACACACACGGTAAAGGCTTTCTGAATTTTTATCTGAATTTGCAGAATTTGCATCAGGCTTGATTCTTAAAACAGATAAAGTAATTATTGTAGGTGATTTTAACATTCATGTGGACAACCACAATGATAGTCTTAGTATTGTGTTTATCTCTCCATTAGATATAATTGGCTTTTGTCAAAGTGTAAATAAACCAACTCTGTCTGACCATTTTTTAATAACCTTTGAGTTCATACTACCTGACTATAAGCCTTTTTGCAGAAACTTCTACAGCAGATGTTTATCTAATAGTGCTGTAGACAGTTTAAAGAAGTGATTCCTTCAGCATTGAATTCAATGCCATGTCTCAATGTAACAGAGGACTTGTCTGCTTCCTTTAGCCCCTCACAAATAGATCATCTTGTTGATAGTACTACAGGCTCATTACGGACAACTCTAGACTCTATTGCACCTCTGAAAAAGAAGACAATTAAATAAAGAAGGTTATCACCATGGTATAGCCAGCAGACTCGTAACTTAAAGCAAGAGGCACGTAAATCTGAACACAAATGGCGTGCCACTAAGATGGAAGAATCTCGTCTAGTCTGGCAAGATAATCTCAAAACATACAGGAAGGCTCTCCGTAATGCCAGAGCAGCCTACTACTCTTCATTAATAGAGGAGAATAAGAACAACCCCAGGTTTCTCTTCAGCACTGTAGCCAGGCTAACAGAGAATCACAGCTCTACTGAACTATCTATTCCTTTAGGTCTAAGTAGCAATGACTTCATGAGCTTCTTTAATGATGAAATTCTAACTATTAGAGATAAAATCCATCACCTCTTGCCCTCAACAGGCATTGATCTGCATTCTGATACAGCAAGTTTAGAAACAGTTGTAAAACCTGATATGTATTTAGACTGTTTTTCTCCCATCGACCTTCATCAAATAACTTTAATCATTTCTGCAGCTAAGCCGTCAACCTGTCTCTTAGACCTCATCCCAATCAGGCTGCTCAAAGATGTTTTACCTCCAGTTAGTCATTCTTTATTGGATACGATTAACCCTTGTGCTCCCCTAAAAAAAATTTGTGCGAACAACCCTTCTGTGCAAAAAATGTTTTTTTTTTAAAAGTGCTATAAAAATATCACATGTGCATATTTTTTTTCACTTTCACTGCATTCAATCTTTTGACCAACTTCAGTCCTATTCATAACTATAAAATTTTCATGTATTTCTTAATAATTTTAACCCTTTAATGTCATTTTGGGAACATGAACCCACATGATAAAAAAGCACAACATTTGAGAATCTTCTATACACTAAGTGCAAACTGTATTTTTTTAGGCAGGACTATTAGACCCTTGGATATGTCAATAATTGACAACAACATTGATTTGAATGCATTATTATTTTTTGAGCAGTGTCAGTTTTTTTAAAAAATTAGTGCGAACAACCCTTCTGTGCAAAAAATGTTTTTTTCTAAAAAGTGCTATAAAAATATTACATGTGCATATTTTTTTTCACTTTCACTGCATTAAATCTTTTGACCAACTTCAGTCCTATTCATAACTATAACATTTTCATGTATTTCTTAATAATTTTAACCCTTTAATGTCATTTTGGAAACATGAACCCACATGATAAAAAAGCACAACATTTGAGAATCTTCTATACACTAAGTGCAAACTGTAATTTTTTAGGCAGGACTATTAGACCCTTGGATATGTCAATAATTGACAACAACATTGATTTGAATGCATTATTATTTTTTGAGCAGTGTCAGTTTTTTTAAAAAATGAGTGCGAACAACCCTTCTGTGCAAAAAATGTTTTTTTCTAAAAAGTGCTATAAAAATATTACATGTGCATATTTTTTTTCACTTTCACTGCAGTAAGTCTTTTGACCAACTTCAGTCCTATTCATAACTATAACATTTTCATGTATTTCTTAATAATTTTAACCCTTTAATGTCATTTTGGGAACATGAACCCACATTTTGTTATCAAAATCACAAAATACAGAATATGAAACAATTGAAACAATTTAACAATTTCCATGTGTATTAGTGAGGGAATTCAGCCAGTGAAGCAGAAGCTGCAGATACTTGTCAGGTGGACTGTGCAAAAATATCTATAGCACTTAGCACACTGGGTATACACCTTTCGCTGCTTTCTGCAAAATGTGCACTGCCTGCATCCCCTGGTTGACCTATCTTGTTGCTCCTGGAGACCTCCCAGTATACACCTGCATTTTCCAGGCATATGAGGTCTCCACGTCACACAGCACCCAGACTTCGAAACCATATTTTGCCGGTTTGCTGGGAATGTATTGAATGAACAGAGGCCCTTAAAAGGGACCAGCTGTTCGTCACATACACATACAGATACAGTTTTGTTCAAAATATTAGCAGTGTTTTTTTAAACGTGAGTAAATGTCAAAATCCTTCTCCTCCTTCTTTTTTTTATTTTTCTTTTTTTTATTTCCATTCATTGGGAACACTGCACATTATATTTTACATCAAAAACATGAAGAAAAAAGTACCACTAGTTTAATTATTTTACAGAAAATGAAGGAAAAAATTATATTGGGCGGGCTGTTTAAAAAAATAGCAGTGTCTGCATTTGTCATTAAAAAACTCAAATATACTCAAATATTTACTCAATAAACTGAAAAAATATTAAAATTTAGCCTTCCTGTGAATCACTAATGAAATATTTAGTTGTATAACCACTGTTTTTGAGAACTGCTTCACATCTGTGCTGCATAGAGTCGACTAACTTCTGGCACCTGTAAACAGGTATTCCAGCCCAGGATGATTTGACAACCTTGCACAATTCCTCTGCATTTCTTGGTTTTGCCTCAGAAACCGCATTTCTGATGCCACCCCGCAGGTTTTCTATTGGATTAAGGTCCGGGGATTGGCCTGCCCACTCCATAACCTAAATTTTATTGGTCTGGAACCAAGATGCTGCTCGCTTACTGGTGTGTTTGGGGCTGTCTTTTTGAAACACCCATTTCAAGGGCATTCCCTCTTCAGCATAAGGCAGTATGACCTCTTCAAGTATTTTGATATAAGCAAATTGTATGATCCCTGGTATACGATAAATAGGCCTGACACCATAATAAAAGTAAAAGTTTAAACAATTTCCCTACAGGGATTAATAAAGTACTTCTGATTCTGATTCTGTAAGAGAAACAGCCCCATAAGTACAAGTACAGTTACTGAGGTGACATCAAATTTACAGCACCTGTGTAAACCTGAGTATACATGCTGCACTGAAAACCAAAACCAAAAAAGACTTTGCTTTGGTAGTTGAGTGCTTATTTGATCTTTGGCCTCTTAAACCTTTTGATTTCGACTGATCACTCTGGTTCTGTTTTTTGTTTTTGTATGGGGCTCTGTGTGTGTGTGTGTGCGTGTGTGTGTGTGTGTGTGTGTGCATGAGTGTGTGTGCGTGAGTTTGTGTGTGTGTGTGTGCGTGTGTGCATGAGTGTGTGTGTGTGCTGGGGGCGTGAGGGTCTGTGGGCATAAGAAAGAGGGAGAGAGATGGGAATGTGCAAAATGTGGTGAGCAAAAAAAAGACTCTTTTTCCCTGTGCACACACTTTGTCTTGTTCTCTGTGGACATACACACACACACACACACAAATAATATTCTCAATACACACATTCATACCACACTTTTACATCAATACCAACACACCCAGACCATTTTAGTTGTAATTATGTGTTTTACTGCCAAGCAATAGTCAGAAATGCAACAGAAAAAGATCTCAATGAAACAGTATGGAATGGGGCCTCCAGCCATTTAGTGGAAAATGACGTGAAATGATGGATAATTATTATTATTTTTTTTTTCAAGTCAAAAGCTTCGATTGAAAAAGTTGTCATATGTACAACGTTCTTTTATGCCAAAATTAGAGTAGGATCAAAAGTGTATGTTATAATGGGAGTCAATATTGTATAAAATGTTTTGAGGGAACCCAGAGTAACTTTCGTTTCTACACAGTGTACCATAGCCCTGTTATTAAATCTAAGGTTGGACTTTTAAAATTGGATAAAAGACCCAAAACCGTAGAAAGTTTTGTGTCACTAGCATTAACACAGGCAAAATTATAGAGTTTTTTCAAGTGAAAAGTGCATAAAATGTACCAAGGGGAGCACAAGGGTTAATCTGTCTTTATCATCGGGATATGTACCACAGTCCTTTAAGGTAGCTGTAATAAACCTCTTCTTAAAAAGCCCACTCTAGATCCAGAGGTCTTAGCCAACTACAGACCGATATCAAACCTTCCCTTTCTCTCTAAGATAATTGAGAAAGCTGTAGCTAATCAGCTGTGTGACTTTCTCCATAACAATAGTCTATTTGAGGATTTTCAGTCAGGATTTAGAGTGCATCATAGCACAAAGACCACATTAGTCAAATATACAAATGACCTCCTAATGGCATCAGACAGGACTCATCTCTGTACTTGTACAGATCACCCTGGACTCCAGTTTCACTGTAAAGAATCTTGGAGTTGTTTTTGATCAGAATTTGTCCTTTAACGTCCACATAAAACAAATTTCGAGGACTGCATTCTTCCACTTACGTAACATCGCTAAAATCTGCCGCATCGTGTCTCAAGCGGATGCAGAAAAATGAGTTCACACATTTGTTACTTCAAGGCTGGACTATTGTAACTCTTTGTTATCAGGCTGCTCTAATAAGTCTCTTAGAACTTTGCAGTTCATTCAGAATGCTGCTGCACGTGTTCTGACAGGATCCAAGATCAGAGATCAAGTCTTTCCCATTTTGGCTTGCTTGTACTGGCTACTTGTTAAATCTAGAGTAGAATTTAAAATTCTTCTCCTTACTTACAAATCTCTTTATGGTCAGGCTCCATCATATCTAAAAGAGCTCATAATACTTTACTACCCCTCTAGAACACTGCACTCTCAGGACGCTGGGTTCCATGTGGTGCCTATAGTTTCCAAAAGTAGATTGGGAGCCAGAGCTTTCAGCTATCAGGCTCCTCTTCTGTGAACAAACTACCATTCTGGGTTTGGGAGGCAGACACGGTCAACACTTTTAAGAGTATAAGAGTAGACTTAAGTCTCTCTCTCTCTCTCCCTCTCTCCCTCTCTCTCTCTCTCTCTCTCTCTCTCTCTCTCTCTCTCTCTCTCTCTCTCTCTCTCTCTCTCTCTCTGTGGACATACATGTCTCATTCATGCATGTTACTAAATAAACTTCCCCGGAGTTTCTGTCTCTGTCGTCCTGCAGGTTCTGGATCGTGGCTGCTGCTGTTATCCTGCACGACATCCACTACGCATATTATTACTGTCATTTATGTTACCATATCTGCTACTGTGGTCATTTTATCATTCATTGTGGTTCATTGCCTTTTTATCATTGATTGTAATTGTACAGTATGTTTGTGTTGATTTGTCCTGTACACTGGGAGCGGGATCCCTCCTTTGTGGCTCTTCCTGAGGTTTCTTCCACATTTTTTCCCTGTTAAAAGGTTTTTTGTGGGCAACTTTTTCCTCACTCGAACCGAGGGTCTAAGGACAGAGGGTGTCACTCCCTGTACAGATTGTAAAGCCCTCTGAGGCAAATGTACTTTGTGACTTCGGGCTATACAAATAAAATGTATTTGATTTGATTTAAATAAACTGGACTTATATGGAACCCTTCTAGTCTTCTGACCACCATTACGCACAGAGATTGCACGACTGCCATGTAAGATGCCTCCTCACATGCTCTTTTTTTTACTTCTCTAATATGAGTTTGTTCCTAAGACTGGCAGGGTAAGGTAAAGTCCGGGTAATGTATAAATAGAAGAAGTCCAGAAGAGAACAAGGGTCAGCACTGTTAAATTCTCCTTCTTAAACAACAATAAATTCAACTTAACTTTGAGACTTCGAGTCCAGCCTTCATTATTGAAGGGTCATTTAAAAATTCTTATAACAACTTATTTAGCAAATTTCTAGCCTTCCGACCGCTCAAAGCTCTTTAACACTACATACCTCATTCACCCATTCACACATATTCATACACTGATGGCATTGGCTGCCATGCAGGGTGCCAACTGCTCATCAGTTTGAGGAGATAACCATTCATACACATTTACACACTGATGGCGCAGCCTTCAGGAGCAATTTGGGGTTTAGTATCTTGCACCAAGGACACTTGTGACACACGTGCAGCCGTTTATAGCCCTCAACTTTACCATTTTGTTCAATCCCACTGCTCCCTTGTGCTGTTTGCTTTAATAAAGCCAGTGTGTGCTCCCCACTCAGCAGCAGTGCAGACAAACACAGTTGGCAACAACTATCTGGTGAACAGAGTGGAGCATTCAGCAGCTAAAGAGACAGATATGCCTGTCAGAAAAACAGTTCTAAGGAGAGTTAGTAATGGTTGTATATTTACGTATAGCGATGTATATCAGGTAGACATTACTCCATATTAAAAAAAAAATGTGTAAAAACCTTCAAAGTAATACTATTATCATGCTGCGTTTACAACTTCGGTCTGCTGCCCCCAAGTGGCCAAAACATCAAACATACAGGTTGAAGGTAGGAAAAAAACATTTTTTAACAGTTAAACAATTTCTGTATCTTCTTAATTTCACCCATCAAACATGTTTAAAAAGTTTCACTAAAATTTAAAATAAATCTCTATTTGGCTGCAAAGGATGGATTTGTGATGACTGAACCACCAATGGTTTAGTGGGCTTTATCAAACAAGCAGCTTCACTCTGTATAAATGTTTTAAATGTCCACTCGGTTACTTTTAGTCTAAACATTTAAGGTAAGTTTCCATGTATAACTGAAAGGTTTCAGTTTATAGATGAAGAGATATTTGATCGTGAACAACATCAAAAGAAAACAAATGAAACTTGAAAACTGAAAGGATGATGTGAGTTAAGCACTGACCTTCCTGCTGCATGACAGGTTGGTAGGTGAGGAGTGTCTCCTCCTGGCCAGCTGATTGGACAAATAGAAATGATTGACACATTTAGAGGCACAGTGGGTGGGATTATTGACAGTAAAAAAAAAAAAAACACAGTCTTAGTTTTTCCTACTTTTGGACCAGACTTCTGCAACAGCTCTGGAGAAGCTGAAGAAGCAGAGAACATACGCACACACACGCACGCACACACACAGAAAAACACAGTAATCACGACAAACAAGCACACACAGAGAAAGAGAAGAGAGAAGAAAGAGCTGGATCGTATACACTTACAGGAACAACTCTCACTATCGCTGGTGCCAGAGGTTACCAGCTCTGGAAGGACAAGACAGGTCAGAGTCAGCAACACACACACACAAACAAACACATAAATACAGACAAACACACACACACTGCATTCTTTCAATATCACTCAACCAATGACACACATTCCTCTACAAGAGAAACTATGAGACACAACATCATTCCTTTCTATCATTTGTTTTCTATAATCAAGTATTCTGTTGAGGTGAGCGGGAGTCTATCCCAGCATGCATTGTACAAAACGTAGCAGCCATGGTGAAAAATGGTGAAAAAATCTCATGGATCGTGGCTGCTGCTGTGGTCCTGCACAACGTCCACTACATATATTATCACTGTCATTAATGTTACCATATCTCCATTACAGTGTATAGTTAGTTTATAATTTGCTGCTGCTGTGCATCTGTGTCTCTCTATCTCTATCACAAGTTCTACTGCTGCTGTAATAATTTTATCAGTCATTGTCATTTTGTCAGTCATTGTAATTCATTGTCATTTTGTCAGTCATTGTAATTCATTGTCATTTTATCATTCATTGTAATTGTACAATATGTTTGTGTTGATTTGTCCTGTACACGTGACATCTATCGCATGTCTGTCCGTCTTGGGAGAGGGATCCCTCCTCTGTGGCTTTTCCTGAGGTTTTATTCTCAAACATGTGCAGTGGTGGTAGACTGAGGTACTTGACATCAGATTGCTTTGTCCAAAGTTATTTAAAAACAGGCCACATCTTTTTTTCTGTCCTGGCAGTTTGTGCCCAGAAAATAAGATCAGATCGAAGTTTTTTTATTCTGCATTAACTACTTCAGTTACTGGGGAACTAGAGTATTTTACACCCTCGTCATCAAGTTCCTGTCTTCTATTCCATGGCAGAATGGAGGAGGATGTCCGAGTAGTGTCAGTCTGGTTTTCTAAAGAGGTAAAGTTACATTATATACTGACCAACAGGTGTCACTGATGGAGAGGATACCTACCTTTATCATCCTGATCCTACACAGAGAGAGAGAGAGAGAGAGAGAGAGAGAGAGAGAGAGAGAGAGAGAGAGAGAGAGAGAGAGAGAGAGAGAGAGAGAGAGAGAGAGAGAGAGAGAGAGAGAGAGAGAGAGAGACATAAACATAAATCATCATTCATCAATCATCATTTTTCATTATGAGCTCTTCAGTGTGTAGTGCTGCTGATTCACAAAGTGTGAGGAAAACAGAGAGCAAGTCGACAACACAGTGATATCAATAGCTCGTGTTAGACTATTGTGTCAGCTCTTATCATCACACTGTGTGAAATGTGATTAAAGTCACGTCCTTGCCTCGCCTCGCCTGTGAACTCCATACCCTTCTCAATCACAGATCAAAGTAGATCTCAGTAAAAAATATATAATTTAGTCTTTAAATAATAGTTAACTCTCTAAACTGTTATCAAATCATACTCATAAACATTCTTCAGCTTGCTAATTGTTGTTTCTGCATTATTAGTTGTTCTGTCCCTGAAAACATTTATGCATCAGTATCTTTTCAAATCTAGTGCAAATAAAAAAACAAAGCATGTTTATGAATATTTTGGGATATTAGTGAATACAAGTGTCATGGTTCTGTTAGTTTTGGGATTGGTTTGATTGTTTCTGTGTTGTTCCAGTCCTTTTCCTTTCCTTTCCCTTCCTTTCCCTTTTCCTGTCCTCTCACACTTCTGAGTAAGTGCTGATTTGTCACTTTCACTCTGTATTCCAACCTGTCTTTGACTACCTTTCTATTGTTTCTGACTCATTCAGGTTTCTCTTGTGTGAAGTTCTCCAGTGTGCCTCGCTTTGCTCAGCCAGCATTATAACAGAAGCAGAGCAAGTGGGTAACATGAGAATCCTCTTACATGCTTGCCTTACTCCACCTGCAACACCAGTCAATCTTAAGCCACTGCCACCTGCCTTTTTGAGTTCATTCTATCTATTCCTAATATGAGTTTGTAACGTCACAAGCATGGTTACCTTTAGGTCTGTCTAAATCTGGGGTCGGCAACCCAAAATGTTGAAAGAGCCATATTGGACCAAAAAAACAAAAAACAAATATGTCTGGAGCCACAAAAAATTAAAAGCCTTATATAAGCCTTATAATGAAGGCAACACATGCCGTATGTATCTATATTAGCCTACTATTAAAATTACTAAGTTGGCTACAAATACATAATGAGCATTCATGATTAAATGTTTATTTTCCCTGCAGTGTATTCTGTAGAGAACGACGCACCATGTAACTACTCTGTTGTACGATGCCGCCTCAAGTTTAACTTCATTACAATATTAATGAATTTTGTTTCATTGATTTGATGAAATTGAAGAAATGCAATAAAGAAATCCGATTTTTGATGTCATTTTTATTTTGAGGATGCGAAAAAATAACAACAAAATGGAACGTGCATAACGTGCCCCTTATCTGGGC
Source organism: Collichthys lucidus (assembly GCA_004119915.2). NCBI lineage: Eukaryota > Metazoa > Chordata > Actinopteri > Sciaenidae > Collichthys > Collichthys lucidus. The sequence goes on along the minus strand of CM014085.1, from coordinate 1,021,379 downwards.
ACCAAACAGAGTGCAATAAAACGCAGCCTGCGTTTATAAAAATAAAACAGCAGCCTTTTGAAAAGGTAAAGCATATAAAATCAAATTAATACAGTTCAAGTCTGTGCAAATGCAGAGCAAGTCAGTGCAAGGGTAAAACACAGCAGCATCCTCTTCTCTTTTGACACGCAACCAAGGCAGCTATCCTCAGACCTGAGCAACAAAACACAATAATATCCCTAAGTGTCATTCCAAATATATACTGACAAAAATCAGAAATCACTTCATAAAAACAGCTTTGTTACTGAATATATGCCTATGTCAGGATTGTGTTCTTACCCGTTTAATGTGACTTCTGTTTTCGGACATCACTGGTCAGCTTCTCAACATCGGGCACGTAAGATGTAACTTTAATCTTGACGCAAGACTGCAACCTCTCATCTGTGAGGCGGGTGTGATATTTTGATTTGTAGTTCATGTTTGAAAATATCTGTTCGCACACAGACGCCGGTTTGTTTACAACAGCCACTTGCCTAGCATCTCGCCCTGCTGATAAAAACGTGTAAATGGACTGTACTTATATAGCGCCTTTCTAGTCTTCCGACCACTCAAAGCACTCTACACTACATATCTCATTCACCCCATTCACACACATTCATACACTGATGGCATTGGCTACCATGCAAGGTGCCAACTGCTCATCAGTTTGTGGATCTAACCATTCATACACATTCACACGCCGATGGCACAGCCTTCGGGAGCATTTTGGGGTTCAGTGTCTTGCCCAAGGACACTTCAACATGCAGACCGCAGGAGCCGGGGATCGAACGGCCGATCATCTGATTAGTGGACGACCCGCTCTGCCTGTGAGCCACAGCCGCCCCGAGGACCGTGTCGCAGGCTATGACGCAAATCTTCGTTGACAGAAATGTTGAAATTTAATATTTATTCCACACATTCTTACAGCATTGAAAAACGTTAAGAATGTTTGTGTCATGTTTGTCCTCCTACAGAAACTATATTAAAACAAAAAATATATTTCTTTATTTTTCCATTTTCAAACATTTTTGAAAAATCTCCAGGGAGCCGCTAGGGCAGCGCTAAAGAGCCGCATGCGGCTCTAGAGCCGCGGGTTGCCGACCCCTGGTCTAAATGAACTGCTGATGCTCAGTTGAAGGTCACGCTGCGCTGGCTTATTTAGTTTATTTACTAATTTTGTGTTGATTTAGTCTCAGCTGAAAAGAAACAGCATCAGCATCATTTTCCACGTCTGGTTGTTGTGCTCTCATATTAAGAAAGTTTAGAGAAGAAATAGAACAGGGTTAACATCACTGTGTGGAAGTGCTGTTTCTGCTCTGAATTCATTAACAGTACAGTTATATATAATTAAGATGACAGGTGAAAAAACACTTTCTCCAACGAACACAGTCAGAGTCAAAGCACCTGGTTTAACAGCATTTCAATACGTTCATAGAAGAACTGAGACTCGCTCGGAATCTATTATTAAGAGCTGCAGATGCCATTCATGAGCTCATCTGAGTCCAATGTTAGTCTGTAAAACTGGAGGATGACATTTGTAAGGACTAAATCAATTTTTAAGATTGTTACTCACCGATCTGTCCTGAGACCTCGTCACTCTGACCGTCTTTAACCTCAACCTTTCCTTCTTCTCTGCCCTGTGAGATGAAAAGCATGAAGAGAAATGCTGAAAGAGGACAAATGACAGAGTGTGGACAGAAGAGAATACAGAGAAGTGTATCTGACTGACTCTGTGATTACGTTTTTCTGCTCTGTCAGACATTATTCATTGCTTTACTGCATTTGTTGCCAATTTCATCACTCTGTTGTGCTCTAAGCCTGTGGAACACAGCAGTAATTGTGACAGTGAAACAATGAGGCTTTAATCAGGTGATCTGATCACTTTTTATTTCTGAAGGAACAAACTGTTATCATATACACAAATCTTTGAAACTGTAGAACTACTTCACTTTCAGTGCCTCAGAACTTTTACATTAAAAAAGTTATTTTGTAGCTCAACATGTAGTATTTTTGGATCTATTTTGTCTATGAGCACTGTGAGGTCATTTGGTTTTTGTAGAATGTAATATTCAGATATTATGGGACTTGACAGAAAAGAGCACGACCATATCCACTACTCTGAATGTAAATACCTTATAAGAGATGCAAATGGATGAGAGTGAGATAAGACCAAAATACTTCTGCACCATGGTAGAAAACATTTTCTATGCTTGCTGCTGCTAAGGAGACAGATTTGTCTGCTAAGTTTAAATTTAGATTTGTCACTTCCTCTGCAGGGCTATTTCCTGCTGCTGATCATATTCAACACTAGAATTTCAAATAAGGTGAATTTCCAGTGTCTGTGTTGAAGCCTGATTTTATAATTCAAGCTGATAAGCCAATGTGTTTTTAGACTCACATTATGTCTCACATTATGCATCATTTAGACTCCTGATGTCTGCAAACAGCTAAACAAGCGTCACTGAAGACAGCAGCATTAAAGTCCACAACATGACTTAGAATAATAATGTTTGACTGCAGACACTGCTTCAGTTTTAATCATCTGTGATGGCAGCTCAGCTCCAAAAGGCTCTAAAATCCAACACAATGCCTTCATGTGACAATATTTAGAATACTGCGGCTGCTTCTCCTTTCCTTACAATCCTGTGTTTCTATAGTGACCTCCTCCTCTTCTTCTCTTTCCATCAAATAACATAATAAGAATGGAGAGGAGATGAGATGAGATGAAATGAGAGGAATGGAGTATGGGAGAGAGGAGAGGATGAAGAAAAGAAGGAAGAGAGTATAAAAGGAAGAGGAGGAGAGGTGGAAAAAAACAAAACAAAGTAAAAGGTAAGGAGGAGAATGATAAAAAGGGGTGGGGTAAAGGACAGGGGGATAATGACAACCGGGTAACTTAAAGCAAAGGACTCGAACGCAAAGTACGGGATGAAGCAGATGACTTTATTTCGTAACACTGGGTAACACCGGGAAAACAAAAAGCGCCTCACGATGAGGGATGATCAAAAGCACAAACTAGAACTACAAAAAGGCAGAGCCAGCAAAAAAAAAATCACTCTTACGAGGAACTAGATGAAAACAACAAAAAGCTAGACTACAAGATAAACTACTAAGAGGCAAAGGCCAACCAAAAAAAAGGGGGAGACAATCAGACTGGTGACACCAGGAAGGGAGAATAGAAGTGGAGCAGAAAGAGGAGAAAAAGAAAATACAGGCAGGATCTGGCGTAGAGGGAGAGGATAGAACAGGTGGGTGAGAAGGAGAGGTGGAGAAGGAGATGAAAAGACGAGGAGAGGTGGAGGAGGAGAATATCACCTCAGTCTACTAATACCCCACTGTCTAAACCCCCATGTGACCGTCTCTCTGTCCCTCCCTCCCATGTTCCATTTGGTCACTCCATCACTCATTCCCACTCCTCATTGTCTGCCTCTAATCACTCCTTCACATTTTAACACTCCCTCACTTTATTTCCTTTCACTCCATCACTATCCACTTTCATCACATCATCTCTTTCTGTGTCTCAGACGTTAACAAGACTTCTTCCAAATGATCTCCTCCTCCCACCACTGAAAACTATCAACATGTCGCCTCCTCCTCTGAGAAACAAGCAGGAAGAGTGAGGTGGGAGGAGGGAACATTGTTTCCACCGCGTGTTTTATATTCAGCACATTCTATATAGCGATGACGCTTGCAGTAGAGTAAAAGTACTAATACCACAAGGTAAATATACTCTGAACTCTGACCTCCTGCGGCTGGGGATGACACCAACTTCAGGGCAGTTTTGAGGCGGCGGGCTGAGGTGACGGGCAGGCCACCACTCCTCCTCGCCAGCGCTGCTCACGTGGAGGATATCTCCAAAATGAAATGGCAGGGTCTGATTGGGTGTGGTCAGCTCCGATGCACTTCCATCGTAGTTGAACAATGCTCTGCAGGCAGATGGAGGAATTTACAATTACTCAGAAACACAACTTCATGAGGCAATCAGGTGTACTGAAAGAGGCAGAAACAGACAGATTAGTCATATATTTGAGACTTTAGTGACTGTCCTAAATATGCAACCAGAAAATACATTTCACAGACAAAAATATTAAAATATTTTTGATCAATAATTAACTGAGAAAACAAACAAACAAAAGGAAACAGACAGAGAGATGTATTGCAGTAAACAAGCTCTCCTGCACTATTCATTTATGACCTTGTCTCTGTGTAAATGCCTGTGTGTGTGTGTGTGTGGGTGTGAGTGTTATTGCACACATCTGTCTGCTGTTAGTGTGTGTGTGTGTATGAATTGTGTGAATCTGAACGGTGATCTGTCTCTGTGACCACAGAGTTCCAAACCCATCCGGAGGGAAAAGACCCTGGAAAGTAGGCCAGCAAAATGTGTGTTGTTGCTGTGTGTGTGTGTGTGTGTGTGTGTGTGTTATGTTTTATTGATGTTTGATCAAAGATAGGGGTGGAGCGGTTCGTCGACGTCATCGATTACGTCGACTATGTAAATACGTCGACTCGTAAAACGTGCGCCGATGCGTCGCGCTCGCATGTCAGCCGGCGTATACGCGGAAGTAAGATGGCTGCTCGCGGTAAAAACAATGGAGGTAGGGGTGGGCGATATATCGAGTATACTCTGTTCATGTAAATGTTTTAAGCTGTCTGCATTTAATTCTCCGGAGTTTTGCCTGTCACTCACTCCTGGTGCTGCTCACAGCACGCAGCACACTGCCCCGCCCACCCAGAAAAATCCCCTGCGCGCATGCATACTTTTTGTATCAAGCGAGGAGAGAAGTGGAGAGCGAGTTAATCAAATATGGAGACAGACGGCTTGGTTCAGAAGAAAAACAGCTGCGGTCACACCGTCTCCTGTTTTGACGTGGTCACGTCAGCTGCTCCAAAATTTAACTTTATGGCAAATACTTTGAGAAAACCGGGAAAGTCAGCGCTAGCTTACCGCAGCGTGTGGACACTTCCGATTTTCAAAATAAGACGTGGGTGTTAAATGTATTAAACATATTAAACGTTTATAAAAAATAAAAAAAAATATGAGAATGGTTAAAATTTGATTTAAAAAAGTGTCAAGTATGCCAAGTATGATCCTGCACTGCTTCAATGCTCATATGTACATTATGACATATATTAAAAACTCATAAAAAAATATGACAAGTGTTAAAATGCTATAAAGAGTGTGTGTTGTGAAGGCAGCTATTTTTGGTGCATACATTTCATCTTGTTACTTTTGAAACAAAGGTTTTGTTTTTCAAGAGATGTGTTTGAATAAAATCTTGAAATATTAGGAAGACATGCTTTTGCTTTTTATTTAGGTAAATTCATTGTCATTAATCAAGTAATTAAAAACCATTGTTAGAATAATTGATAAAAAATAGTCGTTAGATTAATCGACTAATCGAAAAAATAATCGTTAGATGCAGCCCTAAAAGATGATAAAAATGAAAACTTTGACACAGGACATGTTTACTGTGTGGCTGCTAAAATATGACTGACTCACTGGACGCCAGACTGAAGGTCAATAGCTCAACTAGGATGTCACTGATCAGCTGTGGTGTCAGCTTCATCGCAGAATTGTAATCATTCAATAAAATCTAACTTTAAACTGATGGAAACAGAGTTAATGTTAGCAGGTAATGACAGCAATCAAATACAGAAATGTTCTTTTGTTTGTTACTTTTATTCTGAATATTTTCTTGAAGGTTTGCTGAAGAACTTTGTAGTTTGGTGCTAATTACAGGAAACGGCAACAATTCATTCAACTAAAACAAGAAAAGAGGTTGTTTGCTCAGGACTTCTGCCGAGTCATATTTCTCTGCGTCATCATTTCATTGTGCTGTCCGAAACTTACAGATCACTGTAGAAGAATCAACAGTTTTATGATGTGACAATGCTCTGGGTAATATTTAGCTAGGTTTAAGGAAAGATCATGGTTTGGGACTTGGCTATGGTTAGGGTAGCTTCGTTGATATGGTAACAATAATAATCATATGGTTAGGGAAAGCAGGAAACAAGCTGCGGACCTATCCCAGCCACATTCCTTTGACTTTGTCTCTTTATAAGGTCACCTGACATATACGTCACTATTCATTCATGTAATCAGATTACATGAATGAATAGTGTTATTAAGTCCACAGCTATGCAAATGTAACTCTGAATCAATTACCTCTTCTTGAAATTACAGCCAGTTTAATTCCTCTGTGGAGCTCTGAAATTGATCTACAGCAGAGAGCAGTTCATCAGTTAAGCAGAGGTTGGTATCATTTATCACTGTCCAGAGAGTCTGAGCCTTCATACAGCAAATAATGCATCCGTGTTTGGTTCAGAATTTGGTGAATTAGCAGCTGCATAAAAAAAAATTATAATAAAAATGTAAAAACATTTGATAACATGCTATTGAACAAAAAAGGACATTTAAGGTGTAAAATAAGAGAGAAGGAGACACATGCACAGATTTAACCTCGTCTCTGTGACGTTTTCTCTGATGAAAGCTTAGTCTGTGTCTTATGCATTATACACATATAGACACATACTGTACAGACATGCTTGAACACACACAGCGTCCCAGAGCACCAGACACTAAAATCTATCATGCACCAGTAGCCTCACCTCGACCAATCAGTTGCCAGTGTGAGTGTTCCTTTTCAATATTTGATGCTGATTGGTCATTTAGGGCAGTAACCAGTTTCATGTTTGACAGTGATTTATCATGTGCTGTTGGAGGGTTACTTCATTGAGTGTGCCTGAAACCTCTCAGGCTTATTCTTCCGCTTGTTGAGTGTGCCTGAAAGAGCACACTCTTTAAAACCTCTCAGGCTTATTCTTACGCTTATTATTGGTGTGGGTGCCCAAAGGGCTCCCATGCTATTGTTATCCTGTTTATTGAGTATGCCTGAAAGCGCACACTATATGTTATCCACCGCGCTTCTTCTTCTTATTCTTCTTATGCCCTTCTATGTCTTGCTACTCCTCCCAGAGTTTTTGGGACGGGTATCAAAACGTGCGGCTCGGCCGGGAATCGATTAAAAATCGAATAAAAAATTACTGGGTGTCTATTGTGAGAACTTTCGAGAGCTAGAGTGCGTGATGTCATCGCTAGAGTGAAGAGGAGAGACAACGATCAGTGAAAAAAATAAAACGTATTCGACTATCGTGGCCTCAAATGCATCACTACAGACACGATTTATACATATAAATATAGGAAAATTAGTCGCCTCACTCACATTCGCCTGCTAAAGCTGTCAGATATATAGTTTTGGCGTGAGACGCAAATATGCGGCAGCAGCACGCATCGACACCCTCATAGAGTCCCATGTTAAAAAGGCGGGAAATTTTCTGGAGGAAAGCAGAAGTAACGCTTCTTTGAATTCCTCCCAAGAGCACATTTCTTCACTTTATCAACACAAAATGACTATGAAGACGTTCAGAAAGGGCTCAGCCTGCTTCAGGTTAAAGTCTCAGCATTTTCTCTCAGTTTGTGTCAGGATTTCTAACTGACATTCTAACAGGTGCAGTAACTGCTCCTGCTGATTAGGTCCTGGTTGCTTGGCAACCTCAAGCCTGCCTGAAGGAGGCAAGGGGGGAAGGGGCCAGCAGGCAGAAGCTGAGCGGCCGCCATCTTAGCAGTTTTGGCAGTTAATTTGAACTTGTCTGTCTAAAATGGCAGACAAATACAGCAGACATGCTATTTCCTAACATTAGCGACCAATGCTAAAATTAATGCTAATTAACAAGCCTTAAAGGCTTAATAATTAGCACAATTAGCCACTAAGAATTAAATACATGTTAATGTTTAACATGCTAATGCTGACATGCTAATGGTAATTGCTAGCGCATCAGCGCTAACATGCTAATGTTAACATGCTAATGATAACTGCTAGTGCGTCAGTGCATCAGCGTTAACATGCTAATGTTAATTGCTAGTGCATCAGCGTTAACATGCTAATGATAACATGCTAATGCTGACATGCTAATGTTAACTGCTACCATGTCAGCGCATCAGCGCTAACATGCTAATGTTAACATGCTAATGTTAACATGCTATGTTAATGGTGTGCTATGTCTTTTCTAAGAGTTTCAGCAAACAGTTTTGCCAAAAATCGCCAAAAACCATGCCAAAAAATGAATGGGTGTGTATTGCGAGAACTTTCGAAAGCTAGAGTGCGTGATGTCATCACTAGAGTGGAGAGGAGAGACAACGATCAGTGAAAAAATAAAACGTATTCGACTATCGTGGCCTCAAATGCACCACTACAGACACGATTTATACATTTTCACCTGCCTTAGTAAGTTATCTCTGGATTGTCTTCAAGTGGACCTGAATGCTGCTGCAAGGCTGTTGACCAGGTCCAGAGAAACAACTCATATCACACCCATCTTATCTGCTTTACTTTAGGTTCCCATCTGTTCAGGATTCTTTTTGAGGTTCCTATTTTTATGTATAGAGAATACATATATTAGCACTATGTGACTTCAGTGTTCTGATCAGGGCTCACTGTTTGTCTCTTGTTGCTTGACTGGAAATAAAAGGTGATAATACTGAACGTACCAACAATGTGATGCTCTTCCTGTAGAAGAAGCCTTTAAAAACAGCATTATATTCAAACCGGTCTTTCTCTTCTACCTGGTGTCAAATGCTTTTTTTTCTATTGTTTTTTATGTTTTATTGTTTGCTTCATTGTATTATCATTGCACCATTTCACTTGTATGCAGCTAAAATGCAATTCAGTATCTCAAAGCAGTCAATCAGCAATCAACCATCCTAATCCAGGCCACCTGATCATTTCATTGAATCGAATGAGCAGTGAATAGCCTCGAACACCCAAAACAAAATAATAACAGTGGGTACTTAACTTATGCTTGTGATAATCATACCTATTTAAAAAAATTTAACAAGGGTGACTGCAAGTAGCTGCATGTTTCCCGATAGTTTTCTATTGAATTTATATTCACACATCACAAAGAGAGTCATTTGTTTTAATGGTGGTATGTCATTGGAGGGTTTAAAAAACACTGTGGGTCCTCTGGCATCGACTTCAACACAGATGAAATAAAAACGAGAATCATAATTTAGTTGCATATTCAATAAAACAGAAATTTTAAGTCAGTCAATGGATGACTACAGCTCCCAGAGGGCTTAGTGTGACCTTTTTCTTCTATAGAGTCTGACCACAGTGCTGCCCTGAGTGTGAGTCAATGTGCGAGAGAATGTGAGTAGTTCAAGGTGACTCTGACCTGGCTGCTGCTGCATTTTGCAAAGATACAAAATAGAGGTCATGTGTTACCAGCACAAGACTCACTCACAATGTCCACCAAGAGCCAATTTAGGCTCATTAGTCATGGCTGATAGGCTGACAGATAAAAGACATTTGTAAAACTCCCTAACAAGTTACTTTCAAGCCTGACCAGACACAGATGTGATGTTGTCGTCTGAGTTCATTATTGAATAGTCAGAATGTGATAATGGAGCAAACCTACCTCAGAGGAAGCAGCATGTTCCTGTTCTTGTTACAGAATAAGTGACTGTTGTCACAGTGTTAGTATGATCTTAATGTCGATTGGATAGATTGAATTGTGCTTCTCCTTCTCCTATAAATAATGTACAGTATATACTGTTCAATGATGATTTAACTCCCTCATTCTCTCCCTTTGATTGGTCATCATGTGAATAAAAGTATAATTTTTGAGTTGACTGTGGCTGGCTCATATTTGCTCTTTGTTTGTAGCTAATGACTAAAACAATAGGCCTAACAATGATCAGTGTGACCATTGGAGCTGCTGTCTTTGTTTCCATTCTATTGATCTCGAGTGCTCAAATGTGACTTATCAGTGACCTAGCGTTGAATAAATACTTTAAATGCTGTGAGCCTTGTAAAGAAAGGACTTTAAAAGTGTGTGTGTACAGAAAAGTAAGGAGGGACTGGGTGATTCAGAGAAGACTAAAAAACTGGACAGGCGAGGACAAGGATAGCACAAGGACACAGGAGCACACAAGCACACTGATACAAGATAGTTGACAGGCGATAGATGTGTTGTGTGATAGACAGTATTTGCCAGGCAATCTAACTGTGCTTTTCAACAGGATTACTTCTCTTTCAGCGTCTCGAAGACACACACAAAACGTACTAGTGGCAGCTGAGATAAGACCTTATAATAGTTATGTCATGCTGAAGGACACTAGACAATCAGTCACCTCTGTCCGCTGTGTGTGTGTGTGTGTCCATTACCTGATGTAAAGTGTGCGTTTCTGTGTGGAGCGGAGTGACGTGGAGCTGGAGCTGACACTGCTGGTCATCATCTGTTCCCTCAGGTCATGAATCTTTGCCTCGAAACGACTATACTCTACAAACACACACAGAGACACACATGGGACAGACATTGTTAGACAGATGACAGGTCTGAAAAATAATTATTACACAAACTATTGAAACATCTCATTTAAGCAACGTTTACAAGCAACCTATTAGTCCACATTATATGCAGCAGAGTGATTTTGTACATTTCAATCATCTTTGTGATTCAGAACCTTAATTACAGAGCCGAGGCATTACACAGCTAAGGGTAAGAGAGGGTTATACACAGTGTTAAAAATTATTTTCCATGTTCATTCAAGATTTTGCAGCTTATCAGAATACTGCTGCACGTGTTCTGACAAGAACCAAGATCAGAGATCACATCTATCCCATTTTGGCTTCCTTGCATTGGCTCCCTAATAAATCTAGAATAGAATTTAAAATGATCCTCCTTACATACAAAACTCTTCATGGTCAGGCACCATCATATCTAAAAGAGCTCATAGTACCTTACTATCACTCTAGAATACTGTGCTCTCAGGATGCTGGGTTCCTTGTGGTTCCTATAGTGTCCAAAAGTTGATTGGGAGCCAGAGCTTTCAGCTATCAAGCTCCGGTTCTCTGGATCAAACTTTTACATTTACAAATCACAATTACATTACAAATCTTACAAATCTGACCTCAGTCTGGCATTTTTTAATCTCAGCTCTAATCCACTTCAAATTGACGGATTAACACTTCTATTTCAGTTTGTTTTACTGTGGCCTCGTGACTGGGACGAGGAAAGCCCAGCAGCGCCTCTACTTCCTCCGCAGACTGAGAAGAGCCAGAGCTCCAGTCCCCATCCTGCAGACTTTTTACCGCGGCACCACCGAGAGCATCCTGACCAGCTGCATCACTGTGTGGTACGGCAGCTGCACTGCATCCTGCAAGAAGACCCTGCAGCGCATAGTGAGAGCAGCTGAGAGGATCATCGGTGCCCCCCTCCCCTCCCTCCAGGACATTTACAGCACACGCCTGGCCCGCAAAGCAATCAGCATTGCGGGCGACCCCACCCACCCCAACCACCACTTCTTCAGCCTCCTGCCTTCCGGGAGGAGAATGAGGAGCCTCCGGGCGAGAACCAGCAGACTGAGAGACAGCTTCATGCACCAGGCCATCAGGATGCTGAACTCCCTCCCAGTACTGCCCCCTCTTCTTTCTCTGCCCGCTGCCCCCACAAACTCTGGACACTGCTGACCCCCTCCTCAAAAGGCACCAGCCACTTTACAGTGTCAGAAAGACTGCTCTGGACACTGCTGACTAGGGATGTAACGATGCATCGTGACACGATTAAAATCGGTACAAATGCGTGACGACTCGCACCGGTTCACAGAAAAAATGAATCGCGATTCTTGGCGAATGCGAGATTAAGTTTTTTTAAATTAGAAATAGGTCACGTTGTGGCTGCAGCTTCCACTGCCGCGTCTGCCTTTCTGTGTCTCTCTCTCACACACACACACACACACACACACACACACACACACACACACACACACACACACACACACACACACACACCTACACACATGCGCAGTAGTGGTAATCGGCGTCAGGCCTGACTGTACCGTAAATGATACCGTAACACAGACCCTCCAGGAATTCACGATGTTGCGATTTGCAACTTCAACGCAACTTCAGTGAATCTCCGTGAATTCAGGGCGGTGTTACAATTTTAACCAATCATCGCAACTTCTTCGCAACTTCCGCGCAGTCTGCACGGGGGATTAAACTCGGGTCAGCGACGGCCGCACGGTGCGGGAGGATCCGCTCGTGGGACCTCTCCCCGGCACTGGCTGGCCCCCGCCGGGCGCATTTCCTCTGAGGCCGTGCGCCGCGACCGGCTCTGCGTTTACAGCGCCCGGACCTCGCCGTTTCCCGGGGCCGTCGACTCTCATTAAAGGGTTAATGAGCTATCATCTTAATTGTTTTTATTTTCAGTTAGCTCATACTTCAAGCTGAAAGGTAATGGTCAGATCAGCTGCTTGCTGGCAGCCCTAATAAGAACACAAACTGTTTGAGAGTTTCTGTAAAGAGAGATTTTTTTCCTACAAATAAAAAGATAATTTTATTTGGTCAGAGTTTGTCTGTAGCTCATTTTGATTTTAAAAAATCGTGAAAAAATCGTATCGTGAACAAAAAATCGTGACTCGAATCGAGTCGTGAGTTGAGTGTATCGTTACATCCCTACTGCTGACCCCCTCCCCAAAAAGGCACCAGCCACTTTACAGTGTCAAAAAGACGTGCTTGTATATATTGTTGCTTGTATATATTGTATATATATATATTGCATGTATGTATATATTTTTATTTGTATTTGTATATTTTTATTTTTATTTTTTAAATATTTTTATTTCATTTTATTTACTTTATTTTATTTTACATATGTTTACATCTTTACGTTGGGACAGAGAGAAACGTAATTTCAATTCTGTGTATGTCTTGTACATTGCAGTCTTGACAATAAAGCATCTTGAATCTTGAATCTCTTGAAGAAGCAAGCAGCAAGATGCCTCCCTTTTCCACGGATGATAACCACAAACTGATCGAGAAGATAGCAGTACTGGAAACTAAAATTCATTGGCTCGAAGTGAACATGGAGGTAAATGGACAATATGGGAATGAAACCACTCTGCCAATGTCCCAAAATAGTGAGAAAAAGCAGGCTAACAGAAAGCTAATTAGCACCACAAAGATGCAGCAGGAGCCAGGCGTAAATAGCACTAAATCAACAACTCCTTTCTGGAACTCTCTTGGTGCAAAGCCCAGGAATCACAAATTGCCTCCCTCAGATATGGGAAGACGGTTAACAGGCACTGACACTGAGTGGCCTGCACTGCCATCAAACAGGAATGCATCTTTAACCTCGCTACCAAGGAGAAAACAACCATGGACTGGAAGACAAAGAGCAATTTGCCCCAGGACACAGGTATTCTACTAGAGAACAGATTTGCTCCACTTTTCCAAGTCCCTGACTCCCCCAAAGAAAGCTCATCTTCCAGCACAAGAGAAAGGTATGAAGCTAAATCATATGCTAAAAGGCCACAGAAAGAGCTAACGACTGGGCCTGAAACTCTGATAGTGTGGTGTTCTGCGTGACGCATATGGACTTTTAAATAGAACATGATAAAGGCACACACTTACACACCTATAATGCACAAACACATAGACACATAAAGGCGACATACTAAATGCACAAGCACACAGATTACACAGCTAGGACAGTATTGAATGTTTCTCTGCCACCAGATAACATTCAGCATGTTTTCAGATTGGCCTTGACCAAAGATTAAGGAATCGAGCACACACACACACCATGCAGGCTCATGGGAAACACATAGACAATATTACGTTCATGTGACGCTCAGAACACAGACATATGATTATAAGAAAGTACAGGACATTTGTGTCCAGATCTGGTGATTTGACTATGTAACACTGATGTAAGAATGACGTAAAAATGGGTATAAAAGGTTGTGAAAAGTAAAGTAAAGGGTGGTTCGGATTCGCAAGCAGCTGTCTCTGTGTTGTTATTTCATTGCGTTCTGGAAGGTTTTCTCCACAACATAATTGGCGACGAGGATGGGATTGGAAGAGAAGAACTGATCTGCTGGCTGCATCTTGGACTGGGAGACACTGTAAAACGGCGCCATAAAAAAGGTAAGACATTTCTTGCCACCTTATTGCAGTCCGACCCAGACCTAAGTGCAGTAAGTAGTATCGAACATTCTCTCCAAAAAAGAAATTCCAAAGTTAGATGTTGGATGTACAGCTGCTGATCCGAGCCCACTCATGCAAAAGCCCCCCTGTAGTGGTGAGAAGTTAAGAGGGAGAGTAAAGGGGGTTGCCTTTTGTGTGTTTTAACAAATTAAAGACTCAAGTCAAAATTGTGAATTGGACCTGAGAGAATTTAAAGAGTTGAAGTATGTGTGTTTTATTTAAGCTTTGAGGCTGCTTTGTGTTTTGTGTTGTGTTGATCTGTGTTTGGGGGATCCTGAGAGGGGATCCTACAGAAACCGAACTACAGAAGTTGAGTCTAAGGTTAGACTTTGTGTTGTGTTGATCTGTGTTTGGGGGATCCTGAGAGGGGATCCTACAGAAGCCGAACTACAGAAGTTGAGTCTAAGGTTTGACTTTGTGTTGTGTTGATCTGTGTTCAGGGGACCCTAAGAGGGGATCCTACAGAAACTGAACTACAGAAGTTAAGTCTAAGGTTAGACTTTGTGTTGTGTTGATCTGTGTTCGGGGGATCCTAAGAGGGGATCCTACAGAAACTGAACTACAGAAGTTAAGTCTAAGGTTAGACTTTGTGTTGTGTTGACCTGTGTTCGGGGGATCCTAAGAGGGGATCCTACAGAAACCGAACTACAGAAGTTAAGTCTAAGGTTAGACTTTGTGTTGTGTTGAGCTGTGTTCGGTAGATCCTAAGAGGGGATCCTACAGAAACTGAATTACAGTAGTGAGCCTAAGGTTAGGTTTTGTGTGTTTTGCTTTGTCTTTGTTTTGTGTTAATGTGTGGTTTGTACTGCAGTAGCTTTTGGGCCCGGGGGGAAGAGGAATTATAGTAAAACCAGATTATAATTTGTAATAAATTGGCTGTGGGTACAGGGAGAATAAATTTAGTAGCTCCCATAAAAATTATAAAATAGTATGTAAGTAAAATATACAGTGAGTACACAGTGTGCATGGGCGCCAAGTGTGTATGATGGTTGTCCTAGAGCAGAGACGCATGAAAGAGATTAAAAGTTGTGTGTGTGAGTGAGCGGCCGCTGAGAGTGATTGAGCCGCTGAGAGTGAATGAGACGCTGAGAGTGAATGAGACGCTGAGAGTGATTGAGAAGCTGAGAGTGAATGAGACGCTGAGAGTGATTGAGAAGCTGTAAGAGTGTGAAAAAAACTCAAATGTGCATTGATGTTCTGAATGAAGCGTTAAAATCTGAATTAAATTCACTTAGCTGGTGGTGTGACCTCTGTCACAGGACGAGTTGAGTAAAAATTTCAAGAGTCTGAGTTTGTCATTCTAAAATACTCTATAATCCTGATGTTTATGTAAATTATTGCTTTTCTATTCGGTGTTGCTTTGCAGACATTTCTGTTAAAATAAGTTAATATGTTGAGCATTTTCTGTTTGTTCTGATCTGTTCTGAGTGTTCTTTAGTCGTTATCGTGTTGTTTAGTTTAGTAAGAGACTCTCTGTGCCTTGTTGAAGGACAGAGAAGACAGGGCGAGCTGTTGAGGTTAGTGTTTCTACATACTGTTGTGATACTGAAGTTGTTTATCGGGCTGCAGAGGGCAGCGCTGTGTGATGTCATTCCCCCACCTTCTGCACTCTTAGTCTGTTTCAGACAGCTCCGCCTGTCCTGTGTAAGCTGCAGTGATCTCTTTTTCTTTCTCTCCTCTTAAGCATATATCTGATGTTAAGTTAATGTTGAATGGTTTTCTCTTGTGTTTGTGTTTTGATTCTGAGTTTTGATAAAAGTGAATTTTTGATCAAGTTGAGATTTGTAAGCTGTGCAACCGTTATTACACACACACACACCATGCAGGCTCATGGGAAACACATAGACAATATTACGTTCATGTGACGCTCAGAACACAGACATATGATTATAAGAAAGTACAGGACATTTGTGTCCAGATCTGGTGATTTGACTATGTAACACTGATGTAAGAATGACGTAAAAATGGGTATAAAAGGTTGTGAAAAGTAAAGTAAAGGGTGGTTCGGATTCGCAAGCAGCTGTCTCTGTGTTGTTATTTCATTGCGTTCTGGAAGGTTTTCTCCACAACAATAGTGGGTGACGGAGCTGTGGGTGAGATAAAACGCTTCTGCAGCAAGAAAAACACCAAAGTACTCTGCTTTACCAAACATATGGTGTCTGATATTTCAAAGAATATCCTGAAGATTGCTACTGGTAGCAATCAACAGTTAAATCTCTCATCATACACACAGGAGCCCTTGATGTTGTGAAGCAACAATCGGAGGTATTAAAACGGGACTTTGTTGATCTGATGAAGAGAGTCCAATCTCTAAATACGGAGGTATTTTTCAGTGGACCTCTACCAACAGTTCGGCGAGGAGATGAGCGATTCAGCAGGCTAATGATGCTAAACAGATGGCTCAAAGATACATGTGCTACTCAATCAATAAACTTTATTGACAATTTCAACATCTTTTGGGAACGCAGGCACCTCTTTAAGGCAGATGGATTTTGCCTTAACAAATCAGGAGTACAGCTGCTAAGCACTAACATGTTTTATTTTCTGCGTCAGAATACCCAACCTCCACCCCCCAGACCCCACCCAGCCCTGAACTCTCTCCATTCAGTCTGGACGACTCTCCACTTCAGGACTTCACCGACAGGATGAAGAGTCTTGTCTATATGGGAATCCAATTAACACCACGCCAAAATCCCCTATTTTCTCCCCTTACGCTACCACATCTTCAAGCCCCACCTATTCCATCTCGGAAACAACCCTCGACTAAAAGTCACCGAGCCCCCCCACCTCCTTTGAATCAACATATCTGTGAGTCTGACTGATATGTGCCGGGTCCAGGCTGCAATACTAATATAAATAATCTTCACCAGGATAAGTCAGGGCTCTATGGAGTTCAGATACCCCTCTCAATCCCTGTGATGACAGGTAACAGAAAAGTGGTTAAACTGATGAGAAATAAAAAGGGGTCATTTAAATCTGCCAATCTATTGAGTATAGCATGTCAACCATGAAACTTACCATTGCCTCCTGTTATCCCCACAAGGATAGCCCTACTCAATATCAGATCACTAGCCAACAAACCACTGATAGTAAATGACATGATTATGACCTATAATCTAGACTTTTTACTTCTTAGTGAAACATGGCTGACTGAATGTAGTTGTGCTACCATTCTTAATGAGGCAGCACCAACAAATTACAGTTTTATGAGTAAGCGTCGAAATAGCAAGAAGGCCGATGGTGTTGCTGCCATTTTTAAATCAGTATTTCAGTGCAAGGTCATTACATTTGGTGATTTTAGTTCTTTTGATAATCTCTGTTTTTTAATGAAGGGTGATCCAAAAGTCCTTTATCTAATCATTTATAGACCGCCAAGGTACTCAGGAAAATGTATTGATGAGTTTGCTGATCTGATGTCAGTTATCTGCACTGACTACAACTTTTTTATCGTAACTGGGGATTTTAACAGTCACATAGACAACAACATGGATACTAATGCCAAAGAATTCTGTTCTCTACTTGACACCTTTGGCCTTGTCCAACATGTGAAAGGGCCCACACACACTCGGGGTCACACTCTAGATCTGGTTATTTCTAAAGGTGTTGACATTTCTTCAGTTGTTGTTAAGGACTTGGCTCTTTCTGATCATTTCGGTGTGTTCTTTGACTTACAGATAATTTCAAACATTCATGCAGGTGGTTGTTGTTGATATCAGAGTGTATTTATTGAGATGAATTCTTCCTGCAGTGCTCATGGACACAACAAAACCCATTTTGATTTGGTAACTGCTGTTTTCATGAATGCAGCAGGGTAGCTTGCTACTGTTGTGTTTTAAGATGATGTATCAATTCTTCCTTCCTTCCTTTGCTAACATGCCACAACGAGTCAAATGTTTAGTTATCATGCTGTTTCTGACGCACACTGTTGACCCACGAGAGAAACAGTTATCTGAAGGTGAGTCAGAGTAAAGCTGTCATAAATGTTTCTGACTTTAGGTGCCTACATGTTGTGCTGCAGGTGGAAAATAGGAGAGCATGTCCTGAACACAATTGTCACATTATAACATGCACACTGAGTTCACACTGAAGCGGCTCAGGGGTGGTGTGATGAAGCATCATCTGCGCAGTGTTTTCATGGTGTTAGTTTGTTAGTTCACGTTTGCTCATTGACCGGAAACACTCAAACAGAGAACGAAACACAGAGGCTGTAAAACTGCAACTTAAACACATCAATGCATTTTTTCTCCTGTCATCCTTCCACACATGTCTCTGTTGATGCTTCACACAAATACAACAATGAATTCTCAAACGGCAGTTGCACTTTAATTACCATGAATAACTGTATCCCTGCCTCGCTTGAATGACAAGTAGTAAATTGCAAGAGAGCAACCAGTTGGCCAATCAATGCAAAGTGCAATCATTTGCTCATACACTCAGCATAGCATGTGCTTTAGTATCCCTCTGCTACATGCTGCAAAAACTCTTTCTAGTGGCCATAAAATTGCCACCGTGCCTCTTTAATTATAAATGTGCATTATTTATGGAAATGCACAGAGTGGAAAAACAAAAGACATAATGCACTCTCTAATGTGGATTTTAGGATGACTATATGCTCTTAGCTGCTGTCTCAAAATGAGAGTTTCATTTTTGATTCAGGGTGTGTGAGCAAACAGCAGATATGTGTGTAATAAATCCTCACTGACTGTCCTTTAGTCTGAACACCACACAGCTTCCCAGAAACCTCTGAACTAACACTCGGATGACAACGCCAGTGGCAATAAGCCCGAGAAGGCCTTTCTGAAGGATGCCCCTATGTGTGTTTGTGCGTGTGTGTGTGTGTGTGTGCCTGAACCATTAATGTGGACTACAGAATCTTATTGAGTAATGACTGAGTAATTCAGTCATACTCGAGGTAAACACGGTCATGCAATCACACACACAGGAACACACACACAAAGACCTGCAGTATCTCCTGACATTTCCTCCTTTTCTGTTTTCATTTCCTCGTTCACCTCTGAACACCATCAAAAACAAGCTGACAACCCCCAGATCTCGGCTCTGATTTCCCCCAAAGCAAAGCTCAAAGCTATGCACATCTGAAACAGCTAATCTCAGCCTTTAATTCTCAAGCTACACTTTTAAAAAAACAGTACTGGAAAAAGAGTTTTGGTAGATTTGCCATTTGTTGACGAGGCGATTGATATTCAAATCAAAATGCACTTTTGCTGTGAATTTTGTCACTAGCTTCAACCTTGAATATCTTTCACTGCTGACCTCAGTCTGGCATTTTTTAATCTCAGCTCTAATCCACTTCAAATTGACGGATTAACACTTCTATTTCAGTTTGTTTTACTGTGGCCTCGTGACTGGGACGAGGAGCAAGCAGCAAGATGCCTCTCTTTTCCACGGATGATAACCACAAACTGATCGAGAAGATAGCAGTACTGGAAACTAAAATTCATTGGCTCGAAGTGAACGTGGAGGTAAATGGACAATATGGGAATGAAACCACTCTGCCAATGTCCCAAAATAGTGAGAAAAAGCAGGCTAACAGAAAGCTAATTAGCACCACAAAGATGCAGCAGGAGCCAGGCGTAAATAGCACTAAATCAACAACTCCTTTCTGGAACTCTCTTGGTGCAAAGCCCAGGAATCACAAATTGCCTCCCTCAGATATGGGAAGACGGTTAACAGGCAGAACCCAGCACCCAGAGACTCATGATGACACTGAGTGGCCTGCACTGCCATCAAACAGGAATGCATCTTCAACCTCGCTACCAAGGAGAAAACAACCATGGACTGGAAGACAAAGAGCAATTTGCCCCAAGACACAGGGATTCTACTAGAGAACAGATTTGCTCCACTTTTCCAAGTCCCTGACTCCCCCAAAGAAAGCTCATCTTCCAGCACAAGAGAAAGGTATGAAGCTAAATCATATGCTAAAAGGCCACAGAAAGAGCTAACGACTGGGCCTGAAACTCTGATAGTGGGTGACGGAGCTGTGGGTGAGATAAAACGCTTCTGCAGCAAGAAAAACACCAAAGTACTCTGCTTTACCAAACATATGGTGTCTGATATTTCAAAGAATATCCTGAAGATTGCTACTGGTAGCAATCAACAGTTAAATCTCTCATCATACACACAGGAGCCCTTGATGTTGTGAAGCAACAATCGGAGGTATTAAAACGGGACTTTGTTGATCTGATGAAGAGAGTCCAATCTCTAAATACGAAGGTATTTTTCAGTGAACCTCTACCAACAGTTCGGCGAGGAGATGAGCGATTCAGCAGGCTAATGATGCTAAACAGATGGCTCAAAGATACATGTGCTACTCAATCAATAAACTTTATTGACAATTTCAACATCTTTTGGGAACGCAGGCACCTCTTTAAGGCAGATGGATTTTGCCTTAACAAATCAGGAGTACAGCTGCTAAGCACTAACATGTTTTATTTTCTGCGTCAGACACCAGCAGCCACTGCCAAGGACCAAAGACAAGACAATCCAAAACAACAGATAAGGCGGCGCTCTGGTGAGGGCGCTGAGATTAGGACTGAATAGGGAGGACAGCAGACCCAGAAAGAACCGGCAACATCAATATTCTCACCCCAACAAGTGGAGTCTCCCCCAGCCCCAACAGGGGATACCCAACCTCCACCCCCCAGACCCCACCCAGCCCTGAACTCTCTCCATTCAGTCTGGACGACTCCCCACTTCAGGACTTCACCGACAGGATGAAGAGTCTTGTCAATATGGGAATCCAATTAACACCACGCCAAAATCCCCTATTTTCTCCCCTTACGCTACCACATCTTCAAGCCCCACCTATTCCATCTCGGAAACAACCCTCGACTAAAAGTCACCGAGCCCCCCCACCTCCTTTGAATCAACATATCTGTGAGTCTGACTGATATGTGCCGGGTCCAGGCTGCAATACTAATATAAATAATCTTCACCAGGATAAGTCAGGGCTCTATGGAGTTCAGATACCCCTCTCAATCCCTGTGATGACAGGTAACAGAAAAGTGGTTAAACTGATAAGAAATAAAAAGGGGTCATTTAAATCTGCCAATCTATTGAGTATAGCATGTCAACCATGAAACTTACCATTGCCTCCTGTTATCCCCACAAGGATAGCCCTACTCAATATCAGATCACTAGCCAACAAACCACTGATAGTAAATGACATGATTATGACCTATAATCTAGACTTTTTACTTCTTAGTGAAACATGGCTGACTGAATGTAGTTGTGCTACCATTCTTAATGAGGCAGCACCAACAAATTACAGTTTTATGAGTAAGCGTCGAAATAGCAAGAAGGCCGATGGTGTTGCTGCCATTTTTAAATCAGTATTTCAGTGCAAGGTCATTACATTTGGTGATTTTAGTTCTTTTGAATATCTCTGTTTTTTAATGAAGGGTGATCCAAAAGTCCTTTATCTAATCATTTATAGACCGCCAAGGTACTCAGGAAAATGTATTGATGAGTTTGCTGATCTGATGTCAGTTATCTGCACTGACTACAACTTTTTTATCATAACTGGGTATTTTAACAGTCACATAGACAACAACATGGATACTAATGCCAAAGAATTCTGTTCTCTACTTGACACCTTTGGCCTTGTCCAACATGTGAAAGGGCCCACACACACTCGGGGTCACACTCTAGATCTGGTTATTTCTAAAGGTGTTGACATTTCTTCAGTTGTTGTTAAGGACTTGGCTCTTTCTGATCATTTCGGTGTGTTCTTTGACTTACAGATAATTTCAAACATTCAGATAACCTCTGTGTCTGTTAGGAAAAGGTACAAAAATGAGAATACTAGTGCTAAGTTTATGGAGGCTATAGCAATCTCACCAACTGTGAGTGCAGAGACAGTTGATGAACTCCTGGATAATTTCAACTGGAAAATCTCAAATGTCATGGATGCTGTTGCACCTATTAAAACTAAGATGACCTTGAGTAGACAGAGATCACCATGGAGGAACACTATGACGTTAAAGGCATTGAAACAGAATGCAGGAAAGCAGAGCGTAAATGGAGAAAAACTAAACTCCAAATTCACCACAACCTCTACAAACAAAGTCTCTGTAATTTCAACCATGAGTTAATCAAGGCTAGACAGCAACACTTCTCTAAAATTATAACAAGAACATCAACAACACTCGCACTGTGTTTGCTATAGTTGCTTACAACCCCCCCAAAAAGAGATAGTTTCAGAACTCTCTTCAAAAGAAAAATGCAATGAATTTGCTCACCTTTTTAATGAAAAAAGCAAATCTATAAAAGGTAAATATCAACACAAATCTACAAAATGATAAAGTGACGCAATCCCTAAAACTGCCTAGGAATGAATTAACTGTAATGTCAGAAATTAATACAGTTGATCAAAAAAACATAGAAGAAACCGTTCAGCATCTTAAATCATCGACATGCTGTCTTGACACAATGCCATCTGACTTTTTTAAAGCTATTGTAAAATCTGTCCAAACAGATCTGCAGCAAATAATAAATTGCTCACTTCAATCAGGCATGTTTCCTAAACCCCTAAAAGTAGCTGCCATCAAGCCACTCTTAAAAAAGTGAACGCTGGATACTTCCAAGTTAACCAACTACAGACCTGTCTCAAATCTTTTTTTTATAGCCAAGATTGTTGAGAAAGTGGTTTTTAATCAACTCAGTAATTTCTTGAACTCCAGTGGAATGTTTGACAAATTTCAATCAGGTTTTCGAGCTCACCACAGTACAGAAACAGCTCTTATTAGAGTGTTAAATGACATAAGGTTGAACACTGACTCAGGCAAAGTATCAGTTCTGGTCCTGCTGGATCTCAGTGCTGCGTTTGACACTGTGGATCACAACATACTGCTGAACAGATTGGAAACATGGGCAGGACTCCGTGGAACAGTCCTAGAATGGTTCAGGTCCTACTTGGAGGAGCGGAGTTATTTTGTGACCATTGGAAGTAATCAATCAGATCGAGTGGCTATGACATGTGGGGTTCCTCAGGGGTCAGTTCTTGGACCCCTTTTGTTCAGCCTATATATGCTACCTTTGGGTCAAATTCTGCAGAATTCTAACGTCAACTATCATAGTTATGCACATGACACGCAGATATATCTTGCGCTATCCCCAGATGACTGCAGTCCTATAGAGTCATTGTGTAACTGTCTAGAGCAAGTCAAAAATTGGATGGACCAAAATTTTCTGCAATTAAATCAAGAAAAACCTGAGGTCATTGTTTTTGGCAATAAAGAGAAGAGGGTTGCTGTCAGTAAACACCTTGAGCTACTGTCTCTAGAAACGAAAGACGAAGTCCGAAACCTTGGCGTGTTGATAGACTCAGATCTGACCTTCAACAGTCACATAAAATCAGTCACCAAAACAGCCTTCTACCAACTTAAGAACATATCCAGAGTTAAGGGCTTTATGTCCCAAACAGATCAGGAGAAGCTCATCCATGCTTTCATCTCCAGTAGACTTGACGACTGTAATGGTCTTTTGACTGGACTCCCCCAAAAAAGTATCAAACAGCTGCAGCTCATTCAGAACGCAGCAGCTCGAGTTTTGACCAGAACAAAGAGATCAGAACACATCACCTTAGTTCTTAAGTCTTTACACTGTCTCCCAGTTAGCCACAGAATAGATTTTAAAGTTCTGCTACTAGTTTACAAATCACTGAATGGTTTAGGCCCACAATACATAAACGGCATGTTAGTAGAATATAGACCCAGTAGGGCTCTGAGATCTACTGACTGTCAGATAGTGGAACACAGAGTTCAAACCAGACACGGTGAAGCAGCATTTAGCAGTTATGTTGCTCACAACTGGATCAAACTACTAGCAGGAGCGAAATCAGCCCCAACTCTTAGCACTTTTAAATCCAGGTTTAAAACTTTTCTCTTTTTACGTGCTTATAGCTGAGCTCTTTTAAAGAACTTTTAAAGAATTTTTAATCATAATCCAGTGATTCATTTAATGTTTTAAATTGTTTTCAAATCTGCTGTTTTAATCATTTTAAATGACATTCTGATGTTTTTAATTAAATTTTCTTCTCTTTTTATTTTTTTTATTTCTATTGCTACTGCTTGTCTTAATGTCAAATGTTTTTCCTTGCCTCTGTAAAGCACTATGAATTGCCTTGTGTACGAATTGTGCTATACAAATAAACTTGCCTTGCCTTGCCTTACCACACCGCATCACAATCACCAGACACTGTATGAACTTTCACATCATCAGTGCATCAATGCAGCATTATGGGAGAGTAGATTAATGAGTGTGATTGTGCTTAAATGTATTGCAGCAAACTAAAAAAATAAAGTTGGTGTTGAAACAAGAAACAAAGACATAGATACTGTAGAGCTACAGAGAGATGGTGCTCCTCGCTGTCATCTACAGAGCAAAGACTGTGAGCAGCTGAGATATTAGTGTTATTGAGTCCTGAAGTGACAGACAAAGCTGAAGCTGCCGAGGCTGCAGCTCTGATCATCTCCTGCTTTAAGAGCCAAGCAGAGTGCTGAAGCGAAAGCATCACAGCAACAGTACTAGAAGTGTTGATCCTAAACTACTGTGAGAGTCATTAAACCAAAGAGGAGCCGATCCCTGATCATCAGAGGGGGTAACAGTGTCAAAGCATCATATACAAGTTCGATATTACCTTTGGCATTGTTCCTTGAAACAGTCAAAAGTCCCTGAACTAAAGGCTAAAAGTGTTATGGGTTGAAATGTTACTGTAAGCAGTCATGCCAGGATGTAAGCAAGTAAATCAGGTCTGTCTCTCCCAGATCACGCTCAGATACTCACATGCTGCAGGCAGACAGGAAGGCAGGCTCAACGTCCGCGATGTGACGGCGGTATGGTGGCTTTCGGTAAGTGTGTGCGCGTGTGAGAGAGGGGTTTATGCAGCTCAGAGTCCCAAGACTCCGTGAATGAAAAGAAAGAAAAACAGAGAGCAATGTGTGTGTGTCTGTGTGTGTGTGTGTGAAAGAGAGGAGAGATGATGGAGAGCAGAAAAATGTAAGAAAAAAAAGAAGTGTGTGTAGGTATGCAGTAGTGTGTGTGTGTGTGTGTGTGTGTGTGTGTGTGTGTCAAATCAGTCCAGCGCTGCTAAGCTGCCACAGAAACAACAGATGCTAGCTCTCTCTCCCTACTACGCTCCTCTCTATCTCTCGTTAGCTGGTGCACCCATTTGCTCCTCCCCCTTTTAACAGCAGCTTGCTGTAGGGCGGACACACACGCACACACACACACACACACACACACACAGGTTTCCTCAGGTCACTCATGCAGGAAGCTTGGAGTCGATGCCAGGGTCTCCTGCCCTACTTCGGCCCAGGGAATTGGTCTACACACACGCACACGCGGGAAAAGTACAGCTGAAGATACAGAGAGGGGAGTGACGCAGTAAACGGCCGTCCAATGCGGGATTCAAACCAGGGCCAGCTGCAGCGAGGGCTATAGCCTCTTACCCACGGGGCGGCTGCTTAACCCACTACGCTACAGACCACCCTACACTCAGTAAATCTTAACCAAGCATTTTTAATATTGATTTTTTGAAAGCTTAATTGGAGCTTCTAGCTCCTATCCTTTTTTATCTGTAAAAAGTGTGGAAAGAGCAGAAGAAGAATGATCTGAGCATCTGCCTTCATATGTAGTAAAAAGTCTTCATCGTTTATGTTTGTCTGTGTCTCAGTCTGTCTCTCATTCCCTCTTCATCTTCAGTTTAATTTTTTTAAAGTCATTTTTTCTCTGTCTGATAATTGATAATGTTTCTTTCTCCATCACTTATATCTTTGCTTCTTTCCCTAGACATCACACCCACCCCCAACAGTTATACAGTAACCCACATTGATATGAAGTTCCACATTATGAACATCTAACTGCCTCTGTCAACACACATCACCTGAATGCAGCATTATCAGATTAAGAGCAAGAGAGGGACACAAACAGGGAGATCAAGGGAGAAAACAAGACATACTAGAGATAAAGAGAGAGACTGTAAACGGGTACAAGAGAGGAGGAGGAGGAGGAAAAGATGAGGGGGGGGGGGTGATGACAGAGACTAATGGCTCAGGGGCTCACATGCACTCCTTCCTCCATTTACCTCTCCTCTCCTTTCCTCACTCCTTAGAGGAACTGTTCAGCAGCTGGCCGAGACCTTCTCTCTGCATTGTGCAGCTTCAGTGTTATCCAATAGAAAACCACTGGAGACGGGCAGATCTCATCTTTAGAGTTGTGTGCATTGCACCAGTATTTTCTTTTCTGTCACCATTTCTAATATTGGATCAGAGCCATATTTATATAAACCTGGCATGAGTGTAATCAGTGTCAATAACTGCTGCATGAATGTACTGTCAATAATTAATACATCCCCCCTTATTTACTTTCCCTCAGGAAGAAGCATGAATATTCTGTCCTGTTTGTCATTACAACTTTAATATCTATACTTTTTATTACTTATATAATGATATCCTGTGGGGGGTTTGACCATTGGTAGTAATGAGGAGAGCTTTTTTTTTAGTTTTGTATAATGAATGCAATACCTGCTGCTGACTTCACGCTATTCCACTGATGGACAGTTGGTGGCAGCAATGCATAGAAAGCCACAACAATGTGTCAACACCAATGACAGTCAAAAGAATGGATAGTGCATGCATGACATCGCCCACAGGTTTCTGCCTGTGTGTGGTACTGGCCACTGCCATGTTGGCTTACTGCCTCTCCCACCTTCTGGCTAATCTGAAAATCAGCAAAGATGTAGATCAGGGGTTGGCAATTAGCGGCCCGCGGGCCAAAACTGGCCCGCTAGATGACGTTGATTTTTTTTAAAAATATATCTATATTTTTAAATATATCTTTCAAACCCCATGTTTCCTGTCAAAATACAAGAATTCCACAGATTTTACGTGACGCACAGGTCAGAACACTAATTGGCACGTGCGTGCGTGCGCTGTGACCTGTGGAAAATAAAATTGTCCTGTGTCCCTCTTGTAACGGACAACGTGAACAAATGTGTTTCATTAAATGAAAAAATCAAAACCAAACAAGGTCGGCTCAAATACCCACATTTTAACATGGACACTTATGGACATTGACTTGTTCTGTAGCCATTGGCTTAATTTCCCAGAAACAGAGGTTGCCATCTGTACAATTTAAAATACTAAAACAAGCAAAGGAAATGTGTTCAACACATCATGGTTACCCCGAAAGGAACACACAACACTCACTTTGTTCACAAGGAAATGTCACATGGCGCCTTTAATTCAGACTCATCTCTGTTCTGTTCTTGGATTGTTCTATATGTAGCGGCTTTGTACTCTCTCTCGTTGCGTTGTGTATTTCACAGAAGAAGGCCGTCACTTTTGGCAAACTCGCCGTTTATTTCGGACATCTGGCAAAAGGATCAACACACATGTCAGTCCCATTTCCCTCACACACACAACACCCGTCGGGGAGACAGCAAGGTCCGACTGCTCAATTAGTATTAAAATGAACATACATAAAGAACAAAATGTAAAATACCTGGCAAAAGGATCAACACACATGTCAGTCCCATTTCCCTCACACACACAACACCCGTCTGAAAGATATAAAATAAAAAGAAAGTACAGGTTAGCTAACCATGTGCAATTAATCCGATACAATAGCGGAGCTCACAACTCATGCACCTACCGGGGAGACAGCAAGGTCCGACTGCTGCTCTCCCCCGGGATGTACGACCCTAAACTTCAGGGGTGCTGCCTTCAAGGTCAGTAGGACAATTAAGTGTGTGTGAGTTTTTAATGGCAAGTGGAATCATCTTCACTTTAACTCCGTTACACATATATATATTATTCCTCAGGGGTCAGTTCTTTTGTTCAGCCTATATATGCTGCCTTTGGGTCAAATTCTGCAGAATTCTAATGTTAACTATCATAGTTATGCAGATGACACACAGATATATCTTGCGCTGTCCCCAGATGACTGCAGTCCTTTAGAGTCATTGTGTAACTGTCTAGAGCAAGTAAAAAATTGGATGAACCAAAATTTTCTGCAATTAAATCAAGAAAAAACTGAGGTCATTGTTTTTGGCAATAAAGAGAAAAGGGTTGCTGTCAGTACACACCTTGAGTCACTGTCTCTAGGAACTAAAGACCAAGTCCGAAACCTTGGCGTGTTGATAGACTCAGATATGACCTTCAACAGTCACATAAAATCAGTCACCAAAACAGCCTTCTACCAACTTAAGAACATATCCAGAGTTAAGGGCTTTATGTCCCAATCAGATCAGGAGAAGCTAATCCATGCTTTCATCTCCAGTAGTCTTGACTACTGTAATGGTCTTTTGACTGGACTCCCCCAAAAAAGTATCAAACAGCTGCAGCTCATTCAGAACGCAGCAGCTCGAGTTTTGACCAGAACAAAGAGATCAGAACACATCACCTTAGTTCTTAAGTCTTTACACTGTCTCCCAGTTAGCCACAGAATAGATTTTAAAGTTCTGCTACTAGTTTACAAATCACTGAATGGTTTAGGCCCACAATACATAAACGACATGTTAGTAGAATATAGACCCAGTAGGGCTCTGAGATCTACTGAGTCAGGTCAGATAGTGGAGCACAGAGTTCAAACCAGACACGGTGAAGCAGCATTTAGCAGTTATGCTGCTCACAACTGGAACAAACTACCAGCAGGACTGAAATCAGCCCCAACTCTTAGCACTTTTAAATCCAGGTTAAAAACTTTTCTCTTTTCACGTGCTTATGGCTGAGCTCTTTAAAGAATTTTTAAATCATAATCCAGTAATTCGTTTAATGTTTTAAATTGTTTTCAAATTTGCTGTTTTAATGATTTTAAATGACATTCTGATGTTTTTAATTAAACTTTCTTCTCTTTTTATTTTTTTATTTCTATTGCTACTGCTTGTCTTAATGTCAAATGTGTTTCCTTGCCTCTGTAAAGCACTATGAATTGCCTTGTGTATGAATTGTGCTATACAAATAAACTTGCCTTGCCTTGCCTTTGTAGGCTCATCTATAATCAATACGATACAGTACAGTCATCTATATTGGTAATGATTAACTGATTGGATTGCAGAGAAGATGACAAGAGAGAGAAAGAGACAAGAAAAAGACAAAAATGAGGAATGTTTTATAGTAATGCGCTATTTAAATGTGGAAGCTGGTAAATGTGTTCATCTGTGGCAGCTAATGAAAGCCTCAGTGTCTCAGACAGTGTCACAGCAACACGCTGCCAATCAGTCACCTTCCTGTTACAAGTTTCAGCTGAAATACGCCAAATCACACTCTGTGTGCGATGAGTCACTGTCAGGCCATTACCACAGACACTAGTAACACTGGGGAGGAGAAGGAGAAGGAAGGAAACTGAGGTAAAGAGAAAGACAGCAATAAAGTAAAGTTGGGAAAAAAGAAAGCAGCCTACTGTATGTATCCAGAGGGTAGTATTCCCACAACTTTGATTCCAAAAGCTCACAGATAAAGTTGCTGTTAATCTTCAACATAACACACAGACGCCTACTGTGTGTGTCTGTGTGTGTACAGTATGTGTGTGACAGTGTGTGTCCGTGATGGTTGTGTGTAGGGATGTAACGATACATCATGACACGATTAAAATCGGTACAAATGCGTGACGACTCGCACCGGTTCACAGAAAAAATGAATCGCGATTCTTGGCGAATGCGAGAGTAAGTTTTTTTTTTTATTAGAAATAGGTTACGTTGTGGCTGCAGCTTCCACTGCCGCGTCTGCCTTTCTGTGTCTCACACACACACACACACACCCCTACACACATGCGCAGTAGTGGTAGTCGGCGTCAGGCCTGACTGTACAGTAAATGATACCATAACACAGACCCTCCAGAAAATTCACGATGTTGCGATTTGCAACTTCAACGCAACTTCAGTGAATCCCCGTGAATTCAGGGCGGTGTTGCAATTTTACCAATCACCGCAACTTCTCCGCAACTTCCGCGCAGTCTGCACGGGGGACTAAGCACGGGTCAGGGATGGCCGCACGGTGCGGGAGGATCCCCTCGTGGGACCTCTCCCCGGCACCGGCTGGCCCCCGCCTCGCGCATTTCCTTCGCGGCGGTGCGCCGCGACCGGCTCTGCGTTTACAGCGCTCGGACTTCGCCGTTTCCCGGGGCCGTGGACTCTCATCAAAGGGTTAACGAGCTATCATCTTAATTGTTTTTATTTTCAGTTAGCTCATACTTCAAGCTGAAAGGTAATGGTCAGATCAGCTGCTTGCTGGCAGCCCTAATAAGAACACAAACAGTTTGAGAGTTTCTGTAAAGAGAGATTTTTTTCCTACAAATAAAAAGATAATTTTATTTTGTCAGAATTTGTCTGTAGCTCAATTTGGTTTTAAAAAAATCGTGAAAAAATCGTATCGTGAACAAAAAATCGTGACTCGAATCGAGTCGTGAGTTGAGTGTATCGTTACATCCCTAGTTGTGTGTAATCCCAGTGACTAATACTGCTGTCAACCTGCAGGCATTACCTGTCACAGTCTGCTCCCCTTTCACCTGCCTCTCAGTAATTTTCCATTCCCTCTCCACTCACCTGCCAGCCACGCCCCCCTCATCAGACCTACTCCCTTCACCTGCTTGACTCACCTGCTTCCCATCTCCAATCAAGCTAGGATTTAAGCTCTCCCAGCTCACTCACTCTCTGCCAGATTGTTCTCTATGCTCACGCAAGACTTTCCAGCACTCTCCGGACTGATCTCCTGCTGCCGACTCTGCCTGCCTTGGACTAACCTGTTTGCTGTACTCCCGGTAACCGACCCTGCCTTCCGTCTTCGACCACGAGCTTCTGATCCCTCTGGAATCTGCCAGCTGGTGTCGGCCCAGCTACTGGTGGCTTGCTCCTGGTACGTCTGCCTTAACTCCTGCCTACCTGCTCGCTGGACTGGTGTTCCCAGCCTAAGCCCCTGGACTTTCCCTGTGCCCAGAGAGACTGTTTCCTGCATGTGCTGCATTTGGGTTCTAATTACACCCGTTACATTACCAGTCCCACATCAAGAAGCAGGCACAGGGGGTAGATCATGCTTAAAGGTCAATACATTGACATTTTGGTCTTTTAATGAACATCTAGATATTGTTCTGATCAGTACAAACAGTAAGTGGATTTGAGGAAAAGTAACACTTAGGATTTCCTGTTGAGAATGAATTCTGGTTTTAACATTTTACTGGTTATTCTCTTTCTTTTCAAAAAACCTCCCTCATACACCGTATATCTGCTTTACTCTTTAAAATCTGTGTGTCTACTTTGTTAATTTCTATATTATCTTATGTTGTCAAAAAGCTTTGTTTGTTTCACACACGCTGTGTGACACCCTCTACCTTGTTTTGCTTAGTTCTGTCCATTCAGGGTTTTTGCTGCTACAGCCTGTGAAAATCATTGTGAGGAAACTGTTTTCGTGAAGATCATTATTCTAACTCTGCTGCTAAACCTCATTAAGGGCCTTGGAATGCTCGAAGTTTCGATAATCAGCACACAGGACCGAACTCGAGAAAACCGCAAAGTTTTGCAGTGATTGGGTGGTTAGGTCAAATGCATGCCAGTGATGTTTACTAAAATTAGTGAGATCACTGCTCTCACCATGAAGAACAGGCATGAGCAGTAGCTTGTGGTGGCTAATGTTAGCTAAGTGTAGAGAAATATTTCTGACATTCCATTGCCTTCTCTACTTTTACACATTTTTGTCTTTAAAGCAACAAACTGAGAATGTTTCTAAATTCAAGGTCTGTTTTTAGGTGAAGATAGTTGTATAAAGCCTTTTGTGGTCAGCATCTGCTGGCTGGAATCGGAAGTTTCAAAAATGTGGAGTTAGAAAGAAGTGTAGCTTATCTCTCATCTCTGTGACAGAGAGACCACACTTCCAAAAGTGGGTTGTTTTGTGGGTAATGTTTGCAGATTCTGACACTGCAACCTCCACAGCGTGGGTTCAAAGCAAGTTTATATTGCATGTTTTTTTTGAGGATGGTTTTCATGAAGTGAGTTCTTTCAGAGAGTGAAATGACTAACTACAGCTTGTAAACAGTTTGCTTCTTACTGTGAGTATATTTATAGACACTGAGTGTATGCTAGTCATTGGAATTGGAACATCACATAAAATAAATTAATATCCATGAATATTAATAGGGTCAACTGTAAAATTAAGTAACACAAAGGAAAATGGTGTATGTTTTTTAAGGATTGTCTGATTCACCACAATACACTTCAACTGAAATTTATGCACCAGAAATCTGACAAAAAGTCAGACAGGGATTTTGGAAGGAATTCTAGTCAAGCAGCTCTGTCTGGCCAAGGGCATATCAATTTGGGGTTAACATACTTTGTAGCCATAGGTCTGACAAAATTGGCTTAAAACGTGAAGAGGAATGTCTGCAGTGCTAACACAGCATGAAGACTTTTCACAGACAAACATGCTCCATCTGCTGTTCTTAAATTAAATACTGATCTATATCTGCTGCATCAACTTTAATCAACCATGTCCCTGACCAAGCTAGTGTACACACACACACACATATGCCACGAGAGCTTCTGTGACTACCTGCACTGCTGTTGTGTTTGCCTACAACCATATTTAATATAAATAACAGGAGGAGACCTGCACACAAACAGTGAGACGGACACTTTTCCTTTCCTGGTGGAGGTCATTATAAGTTCCTCTGCCATTGGCAGGAAGTGTGTGTGTGAAACAGAGGGAGTGCTGCTGGTCACCACATGCTATCGCCACGGGAACGGGACAAACATGAACCTCAGATGGACACACACATAGAGCTGACCAAAGCCCAGCGTGGACAGAAGGTTTGATAGAGAGTTCAGTCAACAGTCACTAATGAGAGTCACGACACAGACACACACACAGACACACACACACATGCTAAAGAAATAGGTATGACCAACCACCAGGATAACAACACAAGATGTCACCATCATCCACCTGAGCTTACCTTACCTGAGTTTCAAATATTCCTACAGTAGAAACCACAAATCTGAAAAATAACAGCTGCTGTATCTGAAAATAAATATGAAATGAACTTCATGCAGTTCTGCTCCAGTTATATCTTCAGCATTACACTAAATGTTCAAATGCATGCTGTGAAATTATGGTTTAGAACAGCAAAGAGTTTTCATGAAAAGGTTGTAGATATTTATTCTCTATTGAAACAGAAAGAAAATATGAATAAAAGTAAATATGAAAGTAAATGTCACAGATTCTAATAAAATATATCTATGAGTGCTATGAGACTGATTTACAATGTTTTTCTAACCTCAAAAGGATGAAATAACCATTCTAAATAATACATATATTGTGGTTTTCATCATGGTGTATGAGGATATCACTACACTGCTTCCGTAAGCTTCCAATACATTTCTATAGTGCAGCACAAACACACACACACACTACCTCTGCCAGTACAGGGGAATCAGGGGACCAGGGCACCTGATGCTGTGTTAGTGTGTGAGTATGTTATACTCTAGTAGCCCAGTATCATCCCATCAGCTGAGGCAATCAGCAGTTGTAATCTAGTTTCCTTGGTTACATCCTTCTCAGTCACTCCCAATAGACAAACATTCAGGATGGTGCTTGTTGGGAAATTTCAGCTCTGCACAGCTCTGCTTGTGGTGTTTGTATGTATGTGTGTGTGTGTGTGTATGTATGTATGTATGTATGTATGTATGTATGTGTGTATGTGTGTGTGTGCATGTATATTGCACAAATAGTGAACTGAAACATAAAAGAAGAAGAAGAAGAAGAAGAAGGATCTCTGTATGCCGGTCAAAACAGGATTTTCTGGTGTCCATTTCAAAATAAATCTCTTCTGTTGATATTTGAATGCATTCATATGTAAAGAAGATGGACAATATTGTGCTGTATAGCAGTACTCACCCTCAGGTCTGTACTGTACTACTATGGTAACATTCTGTCCTGCATTCTTCAGAGCAGCGGCTGCCTGCTCATGTGTAGCACTGGACAGGTCCACACCATTCACCTAGACACACACATACGCACATATGCAATTAGAGCTTATGCCTTGGATTAATATTAATAAATGTACAGTGAGAAGGACACTGTTAGTGGGTCAATAAGTGTGCATGTGTAATATTAAAAGCTTGTTTAATGGATAAAATAATTTCATGGCAGTGCTTGCATTATAATGCAGTCATTAAAAGTCACCATTAAATCCTGTGTAAAGAAAATGAAAGTCATATTTCACTTTAGTGGAAAACAAAATAAAGCTTGAACACACACACACACACACACACAAAAACACACACACACATTAGCCATTAGTGCTGACGTAATGACTGCTAACATGGACAGTTTAGTGAAATGTCTCTAAACTCTTTAGTTCTCTCTTCAGTTCAAGTTCAAAACATTCATATATTATATTCATATAATATTATTGTTATTGCTTTGTTTATAGTTAGCTGTTCTGTATGACTACACATCAACAATGTAAAAGAGACAGAAGTTCCTTTGTGTAGAATATTAATTGTAGATAAAATATTACATTGTAGAGGTATTAATAGTAGTAATGGTGACAGTGTCTGTGTCAGGTTTTACCGACAGGATGCGGTCTCCCTTCCGTAGCTCCCCACACAGATCAGCTGGACCTCCAGCTAGAATAAAGGAGATGAAGATTCCCTCTCCATCCTCCCCTCCAACAATGTTAAAACCAAGTCCTGTGGACCCCCGTTGGAGCACCACCCGCCTGGGTTCCCTTGAAGAAACACAAATGAAACAGACACATACCGGATTAGGGTAAAAGATGATGGGGTCCAAGTTTTAAGCACAAATGAGTACTTTTTATTTGTTTTGTAGACATCTTAATGTATATTATCAGTTATGACTTATGAGTTATGAGATAGAACTGCTGCTTTTGTTGCTGCTTAAAGTTAACTGACATTAAGCTGTTTAACCCCAGTCTAAGAAGCAGTGAGAAGTGAGAGATGATTTTATATGTTATTTTACAACACAACTACAAAAGAAAACTTTAACATATTGCACTGTATATATTTTCATTTTACAGCTCAGTGGAGCAATTGGTATTTAATATTAAAATAAGTCACTGTGATGACCAGCAGATGTCAGTATTGCACTATCTCTCTGCCTCTGTTGCACAACCACAGTGTCCACATACACACTTGAAAGATACATGACTTAATTCTTCAGTAATTCGTCATTTCTAAACTGAGCACATGAAATAAATCTACATCACAGGAAAAACATGCAAATACATATTGAAGAACCAAGGGACTAAAAGCACCCTAAACTCCAAAAGCACTGATTTTATCTTTATATAAAATGTATAAAAGCAGTAAATACTCACATTTTATGAAGCAGGAAAGAGATGTAAAAAGAATTTCACTCTTTCTCCCCTGTCCCATGTCAAGGCCCAAAGACCAAATTTTAGAGTCCCCCCACACAAACCCCAAACCTGAGCCATTTACTAATGTAACACACTACAGTAAGACAGCAGTTTCTATACAAGTTCATTCTATATATGTTTTCCCTTAAATATTTGATTGTCTCTGGAATTTCTGAGTGTAATCAGAAAATAGTTATGAATATGTTTTGGTTTTTTTATTTGAAATCCAAGTCACAGCATGATGTGTGCAAATACAACAATAGTCTTATTTTGAGGAAAGTACTGCATCATCGTATCATTCTCACAAACAGAATAACAGTTGAATACCTACCCGGGGTATCAGGGTATTTATAAATACAGCCAATTCATATGCTGTATATGAAGTGGATGGACTTCTGAGTGAAATGGTTCTAACCCAGGTTACACTGCTGCAAGCAGCGATGGTCGGGCCCTCGCAGATGTGCGCACGTCGAAATGTGCGCATGTCAAAATGTGCGCATGTGGAAATGTGCACATGTGGAAATATGCATAAAGTGCCACGCCCACACAGTCTCCTCAAAATTCATCATTTCGATAACTTTTACTCAGAAAGTCTATATGAAAACACCTACCAAGTTTGA
This sequence comes from Collichthys lucidus, assembly GCA_004119915.2. NCBI lineage: Eukaryota > Metazoa > Chordata > Actinopteri > Sciaenidae > Collichthys > Collichthys lucidus. The sequence goes on along the minus strand of CM014085.1, from coordinate 985,303 downwards.
AGTCAATGAGGTAAAGTCCTTAGGAGGAGTTCGTTCAAACAACCACGCTGAAACACCGAAAACGGCGATTTTCATTCTTAAATATCTCGCTTCCTGTTTATTGTAGCCCATTGCTCCAAGATACTTTTTTGTAGGTCTTGCCATGTTCTACAATTCTACAATTACAATGTTGCTGAGTTTCATAATTCTGTGTCCAAAACTGTGGCAGGGCTGTTCCAAAGAAAAATTCCAGGGTCGGCTATGGAGCGTTTTTGCCCCGCCCCCTAATTAATTATGCAGCCGAATTGTGCATAATATTGGTCTTAACAAACCCAAGAAGTTTCAGACAGCTCTGAAAAAGTCATGGCCACGCCCTCTAATAAAAAGTTGCGAACACAAAGAACAAAAAGAACACACACCAAGTTTAAAACACATCAGATAAAATCCCTAGGAGGAGTCCAAATTTGACAAAAATTGGACGCTGTACGCTTCACTGTAGCCCTGGGCACCAAGAGACCTTTTTGTGCATCTGGGCATGTTACATACTCCCTCCAAATTTCGTACACGCCTAGGTGGCGCTGTTGGGCCATATGCGTAGAGCCATATCCGTACGTCCATGTGCGAGACCCCCAAAATGCGTAGTTTTACACCCGACATTGAGTGAGTTTTTGAGGGGATGTGGGCTGTCGAAAATGCAATTTACTTTTAAACGTCGTTTAGCATTTGAAATCCAATAGGTCCTCGCCCCAGTGTGCCGTGCTCGGGCCCTAATAATGGTGTCATCCTTAAATATCTCACTTCCTGTTCATTGTAGCCAATTGGTCCAAGAGACTTTTTTGTAGGTCTTGCCATGTTCTACAATTGGGCTGAGGTTTCATAACTGTGTCCAAAACTGTGGCGGGGCTGCCTCAAAGAAAAGTTCAAGGGGGCACTATAGAGCGTTTTTGCCCTGCCCCCTAACTAATATTATGCAACCAAATTTTGCATAATATTGGTCTTAATAACCACAAGAAGTTTCAGACAGCTCTGAGAAAGTACATGATAGCCCAAGACTTTTGCCTGAAAATCAGCCCAAAAGTAAATGGAGTCTCATTTTTTGCAAAAAAAAAAAAATCGGCACCATTGACTTTGACGCGCTGTCACGGCCACGCCCTCTGATTAAAGGTTGTGATTTTGATATCTTTCCATTGTCGAGGCCTTAGGAACACACATGCCAAGTTTCAAGCACATCGGATAAAATCCCTAGGAGTAGTTCATTCAAATGTGACCCCTGGAAATGACCCCAAAACCAGAAAAGTCCAAATTTGGCAAAAATTGGACGCCGTATGCTTCACTGTAGCCCGGGTGACCAAGAGACTTTTTTGTGCGTCTGGGTATGTTACATACTCCCTCTAAATTTCGTACACGTGGATGAAACCGTGGCGAGGAGCCCCTCTACAAACATACATCTAGGTGGCGCTGTCGAGCCATTTTTGCACGGCCATGTACGAGATCCCCAAAATGTGTAATTTTACACCCGACTTTGGGGGGGTAGGCAAATTTTCATGAGTTTTCGAGTACATATAGGGTGTCGAAAATGCGATTTACTTTTAAACTTTCGAAATCCAATAGGGTTTGGCACAGCGTGCCATGCTCGGGCCCTAATTTGTAAAAATGAGACTTCTAATCAGACACTCTGACAGATACAGTACTCTGAGTCGAGGTATCAAGAGAGTGAAAGGGGTAAATTGGTACATTTCTTGTTTTATGGCACAAATAATAAATGCTCACATATTTTCACCAGCGCTTACAAAGTCACAGTGGACGTTCAATAAAAGCCATAATGCTCTATTTGCATGAGAAACTAGAGAGGGAAGAGAGAATAAAGGATAGACACAAGTTTTTCCTTACTCGAACCGAGGGTCTAAGGACAGAGGGTGTCATTCTCTGTACAGATTGTAAAGCCCTCCGAGGCAAATGTACTTTGTGACTTTGGGCTATACAAATAAAATTGAATTGAATTGAATTGAATTGAATTGAAAGAGAGGGGGAGACGTCAAAATGACCATTCTGCAGTCAGTCTGAGGCTTATCAGATTTATTCCAATCGAAGCGTCCTGATTGGTCCAAAGGCCTGTGACGAAACAAGTCATATTCTGGTAACCACGGTGACGCTGGTTGAGTGACGACGACTGCGATAGGCTGTAATCCGTCCATTATAATGGATTAAAGACAGTGGAGCAGCACTGAGAGTCTGCATAGACAGACAAAATTCGCACCACCATCTGCCTTTTACACACGCACACACACACACACACAAGGGTGCTGTGGACCTGTCTGAGGGCCACGTAAGACCACTTAAGACAGCCTTAAAACATGTAGAATTGTAAAAAATAAAGCTGATTACTTCATGGATTTCGTCTATTGCGGGTTATTTTTAGAATGTATCCGTCAATAAACGAGGGACCACTGTATTACATTATGTCAGTTTTTGGGTTCCAACACAGTCTTTACTTGTTTCGTCTGAACAACAGTCTAAAACATTGATTTTAAGTTTCTATAAAATAGATAAAAGCAGCAATTTCTCACATTTTATGAAGCAGGAAACCAATGTAGAAAGAATTTAACTATTTGTCCCCATCTCCCACAGTGGCCCAAAGGCCTGATCTTAGGCTTCCCCTACTTGTCAAGTCCCACTTTAAGCCCAAACCTGAGCTATTTTCATTTCATTAATATGTCATGTAGTAAGTCTGTATGGAAACGTATAGATCAAATCAAATCAAATCAAATATACATCTAAATATACTAAGATTTTACTAATTATTTCTATAGGTAGTTCAGCCTCACATGTTTGGTTATGTTTAGAAACCTTGAGTGTAATTAAATGATAACCATTAATATATTTAGGTTGTGCATGTTTTATTTGAATAAATGGGTCGTTTACAGTCATGGTGGGACTTTACAGTCAACACAGAGTGGTCCTATAATAAACCTGGACGTGTGTGAGTGTGAGGTCTTACCTGGAGACGTCGTCGTCTCCGGTTATGGCTCTTGGCAGGGGTGAGTATCTAGGCGTGGTCAGTGGGGCGGGGCTTACAGAATGGCTGCCGCTTATGTAGGGGCTTATATGGTTGTCTTGATGTGGGGAGCACGCTGGAGGAACACACACACATTTTCTGGATTTTAGCACACTGTAATATATATATATATATATATATATATATATATATATATATATATATATATATATATATATATATATATATATATATATATATATACGCACACACACACACACACATAACTATATGATATGTATGTGTGATCCATGCACAACCGCGTCTAAATTCAAATAGTTATTTCAGAATCAATACTTATCACATGCTGTTTAATAATCTCCTGATTTGGAGAGGTGACAAGTGTCTGTAATCCAGTAGACCAAATTCACCCCATCTGATTATCAGACTGTTGCACACACATTTCAAACTGTCTGCTGGATGTCATCTTTATAGCATCATGTTTCTGGATTATCACAACGGACACTGTATAGGCATGTGATAACGAGGTTCATCTTCATCTACAAGTTCATTTACAGTATTTTAAAGATGTCATTACTGTCACACTGTGGTGATGTCAAGCTGGGTTTTTGTTATGTCTCGTCATTTCCTGTTTTATTTTGAAAGTTAACTCTCCTCTCGTTTCAGGTCACTTGCCCTTCCTCATGTGCCACCAGTCTGATTGTCTTCCCCGCCCTGATTGTTTCCACCTGTTCCCCATTTCCCTCATGTGTGTATATATAGTCTGTGTTTCCCCTTGTCCTGTGCCGAAGTGTCTTCGTTCGTCCTGTTCGTCGCACCCAAGCCCTTCCACAGCCTCCAAGCCTGTTCTATGTGCCATTGTTTTGTAAGTTTCATAGCCCTTAGCTCTAGATTAGAAAGAGTTTTTGTAGCCTGTTTTCATCCTACGGGATTGTTTTCAGTTTGATGGTTTCTTTTCTTTTGATAAAGTTTTTTCATCCTCCGGGATTGATTTTTGTTTTCAGCCAGTTTAGGTCACAAGATATAGATAGTTCTGTTTCCTCCTCATTTTGAGAGTGTTTTTGTTTGGTAAACTTTATTAGATCTTTCCTTCCCATTTTGGTGAAGCGTTTTTCTTTCTAGTTCAGTGTTTTCCCAGAGAGTGTAGCAGAGGTTTTAGTTAGAGTTAGAGTAGCCATTTTTTGTTGTAAATTTTGTAGACTGAGTTCAGCTGCTCGGAACTAATAAAGCTTCTTTGAAACCTGCCTATTCCGTGACTGAGTCTGCCGCTTTGTTCTAGGCGTGACAATTACAAGCTCTTCACTTCAACTGAAACTCTTCTATGTACTATCAGTGAGGTCTTCTGTGATATTAATCCCTGATGTGATTTCACAATTAGTCCAGGACTACACCTTTTAGCCTCAATGTTATGTTGATGACATGTAACAACATTATTTGGCACGAGTTTTGTAATGTCTACATTGCATTTAACTACCAGCTGCTGCTTCTCATCAAAGGGGAAGGGAGATGAGGTCATTTAAAAGCAAAGCTAATTAAAGAAAACACTCCTCTCCATTTTGATTTATTGTCCTAAATCATGTTTTTGTTCCGTCCTGGGAATATCAATCAAACTTGTGTCGGTTTATTAGTTTAAAAAATGGTGTTTGTCTGTTTACCTCTTTAGCTCTAGTAAGAAGCCTCGGAAAAGCCTAATACACGATGGTTGCCTTTTATAAATGTGCCCTAAGCAGATATCCACTAACAGTTTTGTTCCTTGCTGTTCTTTATAGTTCAACACCATCTGGCCCTAAAATGCTTCAGCCTCTTGGCTCCAATGATGTGTGCTACATTTACCAGAGCACCCCTTCACTGCAGGTTGGGTCTGATGTTGAAAATAAAAGTGTGAAATTACCCATGAGCAAAATTGTTGCGTGTGTGTACTTACAATTAGTCACGTCGGGTGGAGGGAAGTTGTCGTTGATAAAAAGGGATGTGTGTTTGGCCACACGGAGGTAAACAACATCAGGAGTGGACTTCAGGGCAGCCACTGCCTCTTCGTGAGTTACCTCCTCCAAACAGGAGGCGTTCACCTGGAGACACATGGAGACATATACGTTATTACCATGAACAGGGATGAATAAACATACAAGCAACGTGGAGACAACGTCATGTTGCCAGGCTCCAGGCTGCATTAAAAACAGAGTGGATACTATCATGATGATCTATAGCTGTGTCCATGGACTGAACATAGACTTGTGTTTATTTAGCACCTCTCTAATCTACCGACACTTGTCACATTTACACAGTGATGGCAGAGGCTGCTATGCAAGGTGCCAACTGCTCATTGCTTCGAAGCAGAAATACTAGCAGAGAGGTTTGAATGAAGAGTGACACTGTCCTTGTCTAATACACCTAATTCAGGCTAACAATATCTAACATACAGTAAATCATATGTTATAAATGAGAGCCTTGCGTTTTTTTCATCATTTCATTATGTGAAATAATTACATTTCTAGTTTTATTAAGGGCAAATCATTTCATATCTGGTGTTACCAAGGAACATTTATGACATGCAAAATCAATATAGCGATTCATAGCATGTAGTGCTTGGTTATATTGATGATGGTATATGATGTCAACTGTGAACTACAGACTAGACTGTACAACATCTGCATGATAAGAGAGAAATAATAAAAAAGAAGTTTCTTACAGCTACAAGTTTGTCCCCTATCTGTAGCCGTCCATCTTTATGTGCAGCCCCTCCCTCGATGATCTTAGTCACATAGATGCTGTTGTCACCGGGGACGTGTTGGTTTCCAACTCCACCTGCTATACTGAACCCTAACCCTGAGAGAAAACATCTGTAAGTCATTTTTGTTCTTAGTGTTGGATGTGTTTCTTTGCTGCACTGCTGCTCCCTTTACCAGTTCCTAAGCTGGATTTGATACAGTCCAATTATAGGGTGGTAAACAAAAGCAGAATCAAATTAGGTAAACCATATCCTGTCACACATTTTATATTTCAATTGTTTTAATTGCTCAATGAATCTTTTATTTCCCCTGCTCAATCATATTACTGCGTCTTAGCCACTGAAACATGCTGACTTCTCAGCAGAAATCAGAAAAATGTGCTGCATCATACATCAGTTTCTGTCTTGATTTCCTTCTTTCCTTACTGTCAGTGATAAGTATGGTCAACTTAAAGTCGCTGTTTCAGTTTTTACAGACTCTGCTGTATGTTCTGTTTAGGGTCTTTTCTTACCTTTGGGCCCTTTAACCAGTTTGATATCCATGATTCTCTCAGTGAGGCTCCTCCTGCGTCGTATACTTAGTCGGACACGACCTCCAGCCTCCTTCAGTGCCTCCACAGCCCCGCTGTGTGTCACCTCCCTGACATCTGCCTCATTTACCCGGACTATGCAGTCATTGACCCTGCACCAAGAAGTCACATATGTAGTCATTTGACTTGCATAAGCACAGTGAGGACAAATGACACACATCACCTCTTAAACTCGAATGTTGACTAGACTCATTAATATGGAATTCCTGGTTCAATCACAGTGCCTAAGGAGCTCATAGCTACAGATAAAGAGCCGGGCTCAGAAGCTCCTCGGCAGAGCTTTACCTTCCCTTTAAAGTGTTTTGAAATGTTTCCTGTCATGATGCTCATCCAACAGAACTCTTAGAACTGGATTTGGTTGTGGACCATGAAGATGTTTCACTCATCCAAAACACTTATTTACTTCTGACTGATCGGTGGGGAGATGTGAGTATTTACGCTAGGCAGGATCATAGACCAGCCCATAGTTCCACTTGGTTAGTTAATTAGTGCTCATTGTTTTTGTGACAACTGTCGTCAGAGTCACCAAAGTCACATTAGGTCTAGTGTGAACCATAGCCTTTCAGGTCACCTGAGCTCTGGTGTGTGACGATCGTTGGCGTCACATGAGGCCAAGTGTGAGCACTAGTACACAAGCTAAGTGTTATCAGAACCTTACAACACAGAGCTGACAAAGTGCCTACGAGTGTCCAAGCTCAGGAGTTTTGGGAAAATGGCCATGAGATCGAGGAAGGACAAAACTATTGGTGATGAAGAAAAGAAGGATAGGCGGAACAACACTGTCATCCCCTACATATCTGGCATATCAGAAAAACTCAACAGTATCTTCAACAAGCATAGAATCCCAGTGTTCTTCAAACCCAGCAACACACTTAGACAGAAAGTGGTACACCACCTGAACAAGCTTCTTGATTTTGAGGGGAGGAATGTCTTCATGGATCTATAACCAGTTGCCCCAGATTTACCTCCACAGACTCCTTTAACAACTGTATTCATGCTGCTTGGCCAATCAAGACATAATTTTAGAATCAAATGTTACTGTACAATTCAATGTATTTAGTCTACTACAATTGATAGGGGCAATAATAATCAGCTGTGATAAGTAAAGATATCTGTTCACTGGTCAAACATTGCATGAAACATTTGATTTCAAGATCTAAATATTTTGGTTGAAATTAGGATTCCAGTATTTGATTTTGGATTTTGTGCCCCTTGATTTCCCCTCATTTTACTCAGGTTATAATTATAAAAATAATATGTTTGCTTTTTTATTTGTTGATTTACAGTAATATGTTGTCTTTTGTTGCATCATCTTGTTGATCATTACGTTAAGGTTCCATCCTAAAGGTGTAGCTCGTGGTTGCTGCTTATGGATGTTTGTAAGGTCAAGAATTCTTTTTGACTTTACAAATAGTTCATTTTGTGTATCTTTTTCATTGGCAAATGAACGTGCACACGTGTGTGGTCATGAGTCACATGCCTATATGGACACACACTTAAAGATTGTGGTATTTTTCAGTGACCCATTCCCCATCGAGTTCTTGTGTGTATGTGTGTGTGTGTGTGTACCTGAGTCGTCCATTCTGGGCTGCAGCCCCTCCAGGTATAATCTTGGTGATGAAGATGGAGGGGTCTTCTCCGATGTGAGGGTTATCGGTCCCTCCAGCGATACTGAACCCCAGTCCTGAGTTTCCCTACACGTACACACAGGAAAAAGAAACGTACATAAACATAGTGGTTTGAAAAGGTAATTTCTTAATATGAAAGATATATATTATGCTGAAAGTAATAAGTGAACATTACAATGGAAACATTATCCAGACACACCTCACCTTGTCCTTCTCTGTAAGTCGCTTTGGATAAAAGCGTCTGCTAAATGCAATGTAATGTGATGTAATGTAGTAACATTACAACGTTAGGCACCTACACCTATGACATACATATCTTATCATTCATTTAAAAGCTATGTTTAATATATCCCCAATTTTCACATCTTATGAATCCAATTTACCACCTGAACAAACAACATGTAATCTGACTCTGTCCAAATATTCCTCATTACTCATAATACACCACCACTGGTTTGAGACCAGTGTAATGTCTATGCCTGTGTTTGCATGTATGTCCATAGTGCCTTTAAAGAAGATCCTTTCAGGCAGACAAAACCAGGTCATAGGAGAATAGAGCGAGAGAGCGAGAGCCTCGGGGTGAGAGAAAAAAGTGGAATAATGAGTGAGGGGGGAAGGGGATCAGGAAAAAGAAAGTAGGGGAGGCAGAGGAATAGAAAGGATGAGGAAATAGGGTCAGCAGGGTCGGACGGAAAAAACTAAAGCTGAGATGCAGGAAGTCTATGAGCCTATTTTTTCATTATATAACCTGACACTTAAAAATAAGTTTGTCATACGAATGTGATGCCAGAGAACCTGCTACAGACCTGGATTAGAGGATTAGATGAAAGATTAATGAATATAATATTTCTTAATTTTATGAATTAAAAATTAAAAATATTTTAAATTAGAAATAGAAGACATCATCAAAATAATCTGTCTCAAATACTCTGATAACAGCTCTAATGTGGGTATTTTCTTGTTTTTGTGTTTTCTTCTTTAAAAAAACAGATTATATAATGAATAACAATCAATCATCAAAATATTTGGCAATATCTTTATTATAAGATATATATATATATAGATAGATAGATAGATAGATAGATAGATAGATAGATAGATAGATAGATAGATAGATAGATAGATAGATAGATAGATAGATAGATAGATAGATAGATAGATAGATAGATAGATAGATAGATAGATAGATATATTTACTACACAACTAATCATTATATTTTCATTGTCATTCATTTTATGAACATGTACTCCCTCAATCAAAGTTGCCTAAAATAGGACTGAAATAGGATTTACCATCATTACATATTACATACATGCTGTTGTTTGTGCTTATGCACCGAACAGCAGTATGGATTACTCTACCATCACTCTACCATCAAGTCTTTGGTGGGGTCCTGGAAAGGATTCCACCTGGTCACTCCATAGTTCTGCTGGGAAACTTTAATGCTTATGTGGGATACAACATAGTGATCAGGAGGGGAGTGATTGGGAGAAATAGCCTACCTGATCGGAACCTGAGCAGTGCTTTGTTGTCAGACTTCTGTGCTAGTCATGGATTGGCCATGACGAACACCATGTTTGAGAATAAGGGTGTTCAGAAGTGTACATGGTACCAGACACAGGTTGATGATTGACTTTGTGGTCGTGTCATCAGAGCTGTCAGCTGCTCACCACCTGGTGGTGAGTTGGATCAGGTGGCGAGGCAGAATGCCTGACAGACCTGGTAAACCCAAATGTGTAGTGAGGATGAACTGGGAACGCCCCTGTCTGCAAGGTCTTCACCTCACACCTCTGAACTTTTCATGCAGGTCACCAGTGCCAGTTGTGGCGGCAACCTACAGTAAGAACCCGCTGGTTGACACCGGTGGTGAAGTAGGCTGTCAAGCTAAGGCCTTTTCAGGCTTGGCTGGCCTATGAGTCTACAAAAGCAGCAGACAGGTACCGGGTGGCCAGAAAGGCAACAATCCAGGTGTAGGAGGAGTTCGGGGAGGCCATGGAGAAGGACTTTCTTACCAGGCTGTGTATAGCTGGGATGGAGAACTGCTGACTGACTGGCAGAGGTCGCTAAGGTAGTCAGAAGTTCTCTGGCGGCAAGATGCCAGATGTGGATGAGATTCACCTGATGCACCGTTACAATATCGCATCGAGGATGGATATAGTACCTGTACACCACACACAAACCAGGGTAGTGGTCTCTATTTTGGGTATCACACTGCACAACCTCCCAGGGACGGGGGTCAGTCAGAATGGATGTAGGTATTGTCACAAAGCGGCTGATGTGACTGAGTACACAGAGTTCAGTGTGTATAATTAAACATGCATGTTGGTAGTTTTTACCCGTTCCAGTGTGATTTCCTCATACTCATAGTCTGCTTCTGTTCCATAGACCTGTCAGAGAGGGGGAGGGAGAAAAGTCAATTAAGAGTAAACACTGAAAGCACTTTTCCTGTAATGAACACTAAAATACTTAGTTTACCAGAAAGATTTTAACATTCATAATTTATATGTGTTTTTCTGTCACTTGCTATTGGCAGGTACATCACTCTCTTGTGTTGCATTAAACCTTCATGTTTATCACAGCTTTATTGTATTTCTCGCTGTACTTAGTACTGATACCATGCTGTAAAAATACTACATACTGAATGCTTAAACCAGGAAAATGTATTTAAATTATTAAAAATAAAAGGGAGGACTGTACTGGTGTTCATTATGTTTATTATGGGTATCAGAATTACAGAAAAGTGAAGTTAGACATTTGATCGTTTATGAATCCAAGAGATTAAACTGGTAATGCGTATTTCTGATGTCATATTTAAGAACATCCCTGGTGAATTACACATGAGCCAATCACAGCGAGCACTGTAAAATATAACAATGTCTATATTTTTAGACTAAATGAATAGTCTAAAGAATTAAATCTGATCTGAGCAGACAATTTCATGCTCTTCTCAGTTTATACTGGTGAAAACACACACACACACACACACATATAGAGTTGTCAAATAGCATCCCAATGGCCAATGTAATCCTCTTGCCTGTAATGTGTGTCTTTGTGCAGTCAGATTAGGTTAGATTTTGATTTCTGTCATTTCAAACAGAGGGCACAATCACACACCAAACACCATACATATTCAGACTGGATGGACACCAGGTAACATAGAATATTGGATTGCTCTATAAAAAAAAGACAATGAAGCTTCAACAAAAAGCCTTGTTAGTACTTAAATAAAGCATGACAAAATGAAGTTATATTTTAAGTAATGTTAGAAGATTTTCAAAGTTATAGCTTCCACTTCCTCAAGAAACAAGAGGCAGAAACGGCCTTATTCATCCGCAGAGTGGTTACATTTATTTTAGGAAAGTAAAATGTTCTGTAAAATATGAAGTGAAACTGGCGTGAGATTAAGCTTTTTTTTTTCTCTCCCTCTGTGTGATATATTCCAGGCAGTTCAGCAAGAAGTAATTCCACAGTAATTACATAATAAACTCATCTAACAGCAACAGACACTAATGTTCTGGGGCAGCTGGCTACCAGTAAAATGACATCTGCATCCATCTAATTCTGGACTGAGGTTTCTGTCCAAATCCAGGACACTTTTTTTTCAGAGGAACGATTTGATTTAGTGGTTGATATTACCAGAATTTTATAAAGAAGCTCAGATCAGATCAGCTCAGATTAGAAACATATAATAATAGAAAACAAACAATTGGTAGAAACATTTCAAACTTTCTGAACCAACTGAAATTATAATAATAATAGTAATTATTATTATCATTATTATTATTATTATTGTCTACCAAAGGAGCCGAGTTTCCCTTGCCCGGACGTGGGCCCCCCGGAGCCAGGCCTGGGGGTGGGGCTTGTTGTTGAACGCCTGGTGGTTGGGTCTTGACCCATGGGGCCCGGCAGGGCACAGCCTGAAAGGGTGACATAGGCCCCCCTTCCCATTGGCCCACCACCCATGGGAGGGGTCTCAGGGGGCAGGTGCGGAGAGAGTTAGGCAGCAGTCGGAGGCGGGGACCCTGGCGGTCCGATCCCCGGTTGCAGAAGCTTGCTCTGGGATTGTGGAGCGTCACCTCTCTGGCAGGGAAGGAGCCTGAACTGGTGCGCAAGGTACCGGCTAGTCGGGCTCGCCTCGATGCACAGCGTGGGTTCCGGAACCAGTTTCCTTGAGAGGGGTTGGACGCTCTACCACTCTGCAGGTGCCCGGCAAGAGGCCCAGAGTGGGGGTGGAAATGCTTGTTTCCCCCCGGCTGTACGCCGTACATTGGGGTTCACCCCTGTGGGCGAGAGGGTAGCCTCCCTTCGCCTTCGGGTGGGGGGGCGGGTCCTAACTATCGCCTGTGCCTATGCACCGAATAGCAGTTTACAGTACCCACCCTTTTTGGAGTCTTTGGAGGGGGTGCTGGAGAGCGCTCCCTCTGGGGACTCCCTCGTCCTCCTGGGGGACGTCAATGCTCACATGGGCAGCGACAGTGAGACCTGGTGGGGCGTGATTGGGAGGAACAGCCCCCCTGATCTGAACTCGAGCGGTGTTCTGTTATTGGACTTCTGTGTTCCACATGGATCGTCCATAACCAACACGTTGTTGGTTCTGGTTCAAGCATAAGGGTGTCCATATGTGCACTTGGCACCAGGACACCCTCGGCCGCAGTTTGATGATCGACTCTGTGGTCGTGTCCGACTTGCGGCCGGGGGTGGATGAGGTCAGCCCGGAGTTCCTCAAGGCTCTGGATGTTGTGGGGCTGTCTCGGTTTACACGTCTCTGCAACATTGCATGGACATCGGGGGCAGTGCCTCTGGACTGGCAGACCAGGGTGGTTGTTCCCCTCTTCAAAAAGGGGGAACGGAGGTTGTGCTCCAACTATAGGAGGATCACTATAGCCCTCCGCCAGGGCTGCCCTTTGTCACCGGTTTTGTTCATAACCTTTAGAATTTCTAGGTGCAGCCAGGGCGTTGAGGGGCTGCGGTTCGGTGTCAGCACTGAAGGTTATTGTTGGAGCTTGTACCTTCATTTTGCTTCCACTGATAGTAGTGTTTGTTTATATTGACAACATGGAGCATTTTGTATATAATGCTGAAAATAATGCTTGTAATATACTAATATCTCTGTCCACTGTTTTCACTTCAGCTCAAGAATTGACTTATTATTCGGGGCGATCGGTAGTGTAGTGGGTGGAGCGTGTGGAGACTACAGTCCTCTCTGCAGCTGGCCCCAGTTCAAATCCCGCATCGGATGGCTAATTTACCACGTGTCACTCCCCCTATCTCTGCCCCCTGCTTCCTGTTTATCTTCAGCTGTAGTATGAACAAAGGCCAAAAAAATAATCTAAAAAAAAAAATCACTTATTATTCTTATTTAAATGCTGAATAATTTATGCTAAGTTTCTTGCACGTAGGCTCCAACCCTTAATGGCGAAACTCATTAATTGTGACCAAACAGGTTTCATCAGATCCAGGCAGCTTGAGGAGATTAATACATATAATACACAGGGCCTCCTTATTACTACTACCATCAGCTGTCTTGATATTAGACGCTTGGAGTGGCAGTATCTCTGGTCAGTACTGGAGTTCTTTGAGGTGGGTTTCACTTTTTAAGACCCACTTACACCGGAGGTGTTACGGCCGTGAATCTCAGCGTGAATATGGCCGGCTCACGACACTGCCATTACGCGGCTGACACACGCCCGGTGTGAGTTGACGCCGGGCAAAGGACGCAGCTAAAACGCGGCACAGCCGTCACGCTGCTGTAACGCCTCCTGTGTGAGTCCTGTGTTACATATGATTAAAGTTTTATATACCAATCCAACAGCTATGGTACTGACGGGCAGGACTTGCTCCTCCCTATTTAACATTGCTAGGGGCTCCAGACAGGGGTGCCCTTTGAGTCCCCTCCTGTATGGACTCTCTCTGGAGCCTCTCACTCAGTCAACCCGGATGTCTAAAGCTATCACTCCTATCACTGTGTTTGGGACCACACGTTACATATCTTTGTATGCGGATGACATCCTCTTATATCTAGGGAACACACAGCAGTCTCTATCTGATGTTCTATCTATTTTCCAACAGTTTAGTGATATATCTTGGTACAGAATAAATTTGACAAAGTCAGCTTTCTTACCTCTGAATGAGCAAATGAGAAACATAACTTTACCTGCAAATATACCAGTAGTCAATCACTTTAAGTATTTGGGCATTAAGATTAGTTCATCAGTACAGACCATTGTCCAATTATGAAGAAACTTAAAACTGTCCAACATAACCTGTGACCTTGATAAATGGTCTGCGCTGCCAAATCCCCCTAGATCTTGTATATCTATTTTTAAAATTAATGTGCTTCCCTGGATTAACTTGAGTTCGAGTTTGTAAGTGCGATGCTACCTTTGCCACCTCCCCCATGTTTTTGGGACAAGGCCCAGCAGATAATTTCTAACTTTGTCTGGAATAGAAAGCGTCTAAGATTATCCACAGCACAGAGAGATACAGCTGACGGGGGTCTCTCACTGCCTAATCCTAAAATATATCACTGGGCTTTCACTCTGTGACCTCTGAGCAGCTGGCTTGACGAGGGTATTAAGACTTCATGGCGAACACTGGAAGAGAATATGGTTCGTCCATTGAAATTAAATGAAATCTTATTTTCCAATGTTCCCCTAAAGAAATCTCAAGTCAGCTATGGTCCCATTGTGACTCACATATTAGCAGTCTGGAGGGCAGCAGAAAAACATTGTGGTATTTCATCTAATTGGAACCCTTATTCACCTATTTTTTATAATGATTGTTTGTTGATTGGTAAATCCCCAATTAAGTTTGGGAGCTTACATTCCGGTTCAACTTGCAACATTCCACTTTCTATTTCTACTTGCAGCTAAGAACAGCCATGGAAACATATGGTGTACCCTGGCAAGGTCCACTGGAGGAACACTCTTTGATCAAACTTTTGCGTCAGGCCCAGGAATCCAGAAAAATTGTATCTAAATTGTATTGTTATTTCCTAGAAAAATCTTATGTTACTCTGCCAGTGAATGCATCTTGGCAGGCAGATATTCCTGACCTTGACCCCAACTTGAGCTGGGATGGGGTCTGGGATACAGTTAAACAGTCATCCAGAAACCCTGACCACCAGCAGGTTCATCAAAATTTTATTCACAGAAAATACATGACTCCTTGTAAACTTTACCGTATGAAAATAAAAGATAATCCGAACTGTACACTATGTACTACAGGCACTGTGGGCACCTTTTCCCACATGATTTGGGAATGCCCAGGGGTTGAACATTTTTGGAAAATGGTGCAGAGTGAACTGTCATTGCTATTGTCCATTCATATCCCCCTGTTTCCATTTATTTTTTATTTTAAATGATCTCTCTCAACTTAAACTCAAAAAAATTCTCAAAGTGTGTGTTTCTAGCTGGCCTAACTGCAGCTAAAAAGATAATTGCAACAAGATGGAAACCGCCCCATATACTATCTCAGTGACAGTGGCTGCTCAACTTCATAGATGTTGCGCTTCTGGAATTGTCCACAGCACGTGTCCATGGTGCAAAAGAGGAAGTCATTGTACTGGGCTCGAACAGTGGAGGGTCTCAATGGCTTTTTGGTGTGAGCTGAGCCCCCCCTCCTGTTTTCTTTGGTTTATGTTCCTTGTTTAGGTTTTACTGTGTACTGCAAATTGTGGACGGCATCTAACCATTTGACAGTTCTAACTAGGTTACACTTTAAAGGCACTTTTTTTCCCTTTGCATTTATGACATTTTATGTATTTTACTTAATTTTTGCTATATATTTATCTTCAGTTATATCATTTTTGTTTTATTTTTATGTTTTCATTTTATTATTATCCGGCGTGTATGTGTGTATCTGTGTATGAGTACATAGGTATGCATATGTTTGTATACGGTAATTACTTTATTTATGTGCTGTTGAATGATGATGATTGTTGTCCTTCGAAATCCCAATAAAAATTTGATCACAAAAAAAAAATAAAATCTATTCTGTGATGTAGCAAATCTAATTCAGGTACAAACCATGTTTTCATTCTGTATCTTAGAGATGGGCGATATGGACTAAAAATGTATCCTTACAATTTCAGGTATTTATCACAGTAACAATAAATAAACACCAATTCAGCCTTATCTTTTTGACTATAAATCTATCACCAAAATAGTAATAAAGGCTAGGGGGAGCTGGTGTTGTGTTGCTGTGGGTGTGTCTATACCTGCTGAATGTAACCGCTGTGAAACAATCAGGAAATAACTTTTTATTTCTCTGATTGATAACAGCTTCATCAAGGCCGGCACTCGCTCTCTGTTATTGTTGTCTCTCTCTCTCTCTCTCTCTCTCTCTCTCTCTCTCTCTCTCTCTCTCTCTCTCTCTCTCTCTCTCTCTCTCTCTCTCTAGGTGCATTTGCATCCCTGACAATATATTTGAACTAGTACTCACATATGGGGGGGTATCAAGGGTGTTAGTGTTGACCATCACTGGAGGGGGATTGGCCTGCAAGAGAAAACATCAATTTATCAAAAATCTGTCTCCAACATTGGTGATTAGGTTTAGTGTGAAGCTCAGCACACATGCAGAGATCTGTAAGGTAACTTACTTGTCTTACTTGTCTCATCCCCCCTTTCCACTCCTTTATCGTCTTTCTCACACACACACACTATGTGTCTCTCTCTTTTTTTTTGCCAAATGTCTAACTGTCTGTCAGTCAAGCTGAGGGGATGCTTGATCCCACATGGGACGGGGTGGAGGGGTGTGGAGGGGGGATCAGAGTGATTATAGGTATGATGGGAGGAGTCAAACTTGCCTGCTCAACAACAGCAACAAGGGGTGCAGGGTGCAGACAGACACATTGAAAACAGAAGTGGAGGGAGGCTAGAGAAAAGAAAGAGATGGAGGTGGTTGGGGGGGGTTGTTACACTACCACTTGCTCACATTGTATACTCTCAGCAGTCTTTAAGCTGTAACCTTGACGGTGCTTGTTAGTAGTTATGAGAGCTTGTGATGGAAGAACCATTGCAACTAACTAAAAGAACTGCTGCAGTCAAAATGTTGCACAAATCAAATTACAGATGTTGTAAAGTAAATGTGCTTATTGTGCAGCAGAATGGTCACTGTGTATTTGACACTGACATTGGCCCTCGAGTCGAGGCATCACCTCATTGTGGCATTTAAAAGCTTTTTTAGAATAGAAACGAATATCAAAGATTTATCAAGATAAAATAAAAAAAAGTCACATCAGGACAGATCAATACCACAAAGGCTCCCTTGATGCACTTCTATCTCTTTGGATACTTTCACCTTTTCGGCCTCAGCTAAATAAAAATCATTCACGTGAAACAACCTGAGGGGAAAGAATCACATGGTCATACTAACCTGTGATGTGAGGTCACAACTGTTTATCATGAGAGGTCACACACAGAGGTTTTTGAACTCATGTGAAAGTGTTCTGATGAGCTACATCTAAAATACTGATGAAGATAACCAGTCAATGCTCCACTACATACTTACATGAACATTTGGTTTGGAAGTTAAATAACATTAAGTTAACAGCAGTTAGTGCACCAAACACCATGTAGTGTAGAATAATGAATGAATGTTTTCAATGACTCTATTTGAATCCATATTTCAGATGAAAAGTCCCCTCAGCTGATGCTCATGTAACATAATATACTTTTATGCTAAGTTGACCAAAGCAGCTACCTGCCTCAAGTTAACCTGTTTATCTCTAAACCTCACCTCATTCCTCCATCACTGTAACAACAGCACTGTCCAGAGCACACAACCTGTGTGTGTGTGTGTGTGTGTGTGTGTGTGTTTCTGTCACAGAGAGACAAATCCAGTGTGTTACTCTGCTGGTGATTTCATTGACAAGCCATGTCAGACTGCGTACTTATGTAACATCAATATCAGCTTAGATTATGTTTGGCAAATAAAAACACTGAGTAGAATTTGAGGCATGCTGTTTTGGATTTTATATGTGCACACATGCAGTTTGACTGACCCTCAGTTGACCTGGTTCAATGATCTAGCAGCAGGGTATCTGCACGCTTTGGTCTATGAAAGTGTCATCAAACAATATCAATAGGGATGTAACGATACATCGTGACACGATTAAAATCGGTACAAATGCGTGACGACTCGCACCGGTTCACAGAAAAAATGAATCGCGATTCTTGGCGAATGCGAGAGTAAGTTTTTTTTTTTATTAGAAATAGGTTACATTGTGGCTGCAGCTTCCACTGCCGCGTCTGCCTTTCTGTGTCTCACACACACACACACACACCCCTACACACATGCGCAGTAGTGGTAGTCGGCGTCAGGCCTGACTGTACAGTAAATGATACCATAACACAGACCCTCCAGAAAATTCACGATGTTGCGATTTGCAACTTCAACGCAACTTCAGTGAATCCCCGTGAATTCAGGGCGGTGTTGCAATTTTACCAATCACCGCAACTTCTCCGCAACTTCCGCGCAGTCTGCACGGGGGACTAAGCACGGGTCAGGGATGGCCGCACGGTGCGGGAGGATCCCCTCGTGGGACCTCTCCCCGGCACCGGCTGGCCCCCGCCTCGCGCATTTCCTTCGCGGCGGTGCGCCGCGACCGGCTCTGCGTTTACAGCGCTCGGACTTCGCCGTTTCCCGGGGCCGTGGACTCTCATCAAAGGGTTAACGAGCTATCATCTTAATTGTTTTTATTTTCAGTTAGCTCATACTTCAAGCTGAAAGGTAATGGTCAGATCAGCTGCTTGCTGGCAGCCCTAATAAGAACACAAACAGTTTGAGAGTTTCTGTAAAGAGAGATTTTTTTCCTACAAATAAAAAGATAATTTTATTTTGTCAGAATTTGTCTGTAGCTCAATTTGGTTTTTAAAAAATCGTGAAAAAATCGTATCGTGAACAAAAAATCGTGACTCGAATCGAGTCGTGAGTTGAGTGTATCGTTACATCCCTAAATATCAACAATAAAATAAGAGCAATGAAAACTGTGTGAAGGTTTCAACGGTCTTAACCAGGCATCTCATTTGATGCCTGACAAAGGTGTATGACCAAGACGCAATGTTATTCAAAATATAGCTGCGTATTTTGTGTACAAACAGTCTGAAGGAGTTTAACAAGTTCGACTTTGATTACATGACTTATTATGACAATCTGTGAATCATAAAAATCTGCTTCAGTATCAGAGGTGGATTTGAATTCACCAAATGCAATCATGCTGTCCTCTCCACCAGAAAACACTATTTACCGCAGGTCTCCTTCCATCAAACCTACCTGCACACGGGCCTGTATTTGTGAAAAATGGTGTATGAGCGGCGCATGTGGGGACGTTTCCATTAATTGTGTGGTCCACATGCATGTGTCATTGGGCCACGCCCTGCTCCTAGCCTTGCTCTTGGCTTTGCTCTTCGTGGGACTCTTCTTCACACTGTCCCTCAAATTGGGAAACTTTCCTTTAGAGCCCCTGTTGGCCAAGTTGGTTGGCAGGGTGCTCCACCCATATCCACACAGCCCTGAATAAAGGGGAAGCTGTGGTGAGTGTAAAGAGTGGATAGACAGTGACTGTGAGGTATGAGGTAGAGGAGGAGGGTAGTGCTGGTAGTGGTGGTACTGCTGGAACAATGAGTGGTGACTAGGTGAATGGTGCTGCATCTGCTCTTGTTGGTGGCACATCTGATGTGTTGATTGTGCTGATTGCTGGTTTTGAAAATGATGATGCAGCTGATGATGACTTGGTGACAAGTGAAGCTGGTGGTGGCTTGGCGAGTGTAGTAGGTGATTTGGAGATTGTGGAGCCAGCTGGTAAATTGGCGATGGTGGAGCCAGCTGATGACTTGGTGACAGTGATGCTATGTGGCAGTAGCTAGGAGACGGAGAAGGAAGCAGATGTTTTGGCGAATGGCAGCCATGTTTTGGAGAATGTAGATGGTGCTTTGGTGAGTGTAGCGGTGAAGGTTGCAGGTGGTGATTTGGCATCTGTATTTGCAGCAAATTCTGGTTCTGCTTGGAGTGGCTCTTCCCTGACTTGGACTTCCCTTTGCCAGATTTTCCCTTTGAGGAGCCACTGCTGGGCTTCTTGGGGCTACAACAGAACTCATGGCTGTGGAAATAAGTGGTCATAGCTACAGAGATGTATAAAAAGTGATCTTTTTTTATCTTTTTACATCACTCTCACCACATCGTCTTCTTTACAAGATGACAAA
Source organism: Collichthys lucidus (assembly GCA_004119915.2). Taxonomy (NCBI): domain Eukaryota; kingdom Metazoa; phylum Chordata; class Actinopteri; family Sciaenidae; genus Collichthys; species Collichthys lucidus. The sequence goes on along the minus strand of CM014085.1, from coordinate 965,158 downwards.
GGGGAATAGATCACTTGCTCAATAATGTAGGTCATGCCTTGCCAGAACAACTAATGCCCCTCCGTGTCCAGTACAAAGATGGTATTCTTGCCTTACCCCGCTCTCTGCTGTATATCAGCGTCTCAGTCTGTTAAATTACTGAAATATTAAAAAAATGAAAATACGATCGCTCCTTTGTTTCTATTTCTTCTGGCTATAAGAGCATAAGAGCAGTGTCCTCCTTTAGTGCGCCATTTAAACCCTCTCTTCTTGGCTTTCAGGGGCACATTGACTCTGTTAGCATCCCTTGGGGTTACAGGGTCAGTAGTAAGACAAATGGTGTGGTACTAAGAAGAAGCAGTAGGACCACTTGGTCAATTCGAGCCTCCTTTCAGTCCTGGATTCTCTCAGGAAATCTCGGTTTCCTTCGATGTGAATAAGTTCATGCGCTCTTCATAGGAATTTGTCTTTCCTGTGATTATGCTCCAATTCAACGGTCAGCCCTAATATGAGTACCTCATATTATCCACTCATGTATCCACTCTGGCTTTGTATCTGAAATGTTGGCTGCTCTGTAGACGATTAAGTTTGATTCATGTATTCCAAAAAAATGGTAAAACAGGAGTTTACTCAGGTTCCATCCTATGTTTGATTCGTGTTCATCCTGTCCATCCAGAAGACATGAAGGCTAGAAAGAATAAAAACTTCTTTGCCCTTCTTCTTTCATCTTGTCTTGTTTGGTCATTCTCTTATGATTTGATATTAGGCCACATCTCTATGCACTCTAAACTCTCATTCTCAACCTCCCTCATCTATTTATGCTGCCTCCCTCGCTTTGTGTTTGCCCCCCCCCCTCTCTCTAACTCTCCCATTCTTTCCCTCTTTCCTGGACTAGCCAATTAGGGGCTTCCCTGGACTCCTGCACATGACAGCAGCCAGGCATGACTAATCAATAGGCAGCCAGGGACAGCGATCCAGTGCTCAGAGCTCAGTCAGTGTGTGTTTGTGTGTATGTGTGTGTTTCAAATAAATGGAAAGCTGTGATTGGTGGAGGGCAGTCCCTTCCATCAACCATTTCTTTTCTGTTTTAAAGCATTACAAGGCGGACTGGGTCAGCTGGAATAGTCTATGAAGTGCCTGCTGTATGTGTGTGTGTGTGTGTGTGTGTGTGTGTGTGTGTGTGTGTGTGTGTCTATGCATTAGCCTACTTCCTTGTAAGAACGTGTCTCTCTGCTTGTGCTTGTGCGTGTGTTGAGGTTAAAAGGGATTTCAGTCAGCAGTCCACCACACACAAGCACACACCCAAGACTCCTGGTGCAGTGCAGGTCAGTTATTAATTATTTTTCTGTTTTTCGTGTTAATTTTTCCCCCTGTTTTTCAGGGTAATTTTTATTCCGAATTATTCAGTTACTTCAACTTCCAACCTGCAAGTGACTCCCGTGAATCTATGGTGACTTCTGCCCCGCACATACATGCCCCATCTTCAACTTTCTACCGTACCGGGTCAGTAAAGGTAAGGCATGTAATAACAATTACAGTTACACACAAGGTATGATACTCTTGTTATATTTGTTGTTGCTCATCAAAAATGAATCGCCTTTCAACAACAAACAACTTATCACTAATGTTATCACAAATGGCTCATTCTACTTGGAAAGGCAATTCAATTTTCATAAGCAAGAATGTCCCGTGTGATGGAAACCAAACTGTTACCTTACCTGACAAATAAAATCATGCCCATAGACATGTTTGTCTATTCCCTACCTGTTACACTAAGCAATAGGCTTACAATAGAAGGGTAAAGTCTAAAACATAACAAGAGTACCATACCTTGTGTGTAACTGTAACTGCAATGACATACCTTACGTTTATTGACCCGTTACGGTAGAAAGTTGAAGATGGGGCATGTATGTGCGGGGCAGGAGTCACTCAGGGGTGTCAAATTTAAATACATAGTGGGCCAAAATTAAAAAACTGCAACAAGTCAAGGGCCGGATGGGTTCAACGTTTATTGACAATTTATTGAAAGGACCTTATTGCACATATTGAACCTGAAACTAACAAGGACTATAGATACCTATAAAACAATATTGATTATAAAATACAATCCACTCTTTTGACTGCACATGGAAGGCGCTTCATCTGTTGTCAGTCCCACAAGTTTATTCCACAGCAGCCCCAGTTTATCTACACATCTGGACGCCTCTTCAAAGAGAACTTTCCCCGTAGTTGTGCCATGCATTGAGTGTAATCCCAAAAACTCCTCTGTTACGAACAGGCTTAAGTCCATTTCATGGATGAAAATTGACAGCAGGCAGTGTCAGAAGTGTCGGTGCTCTTATCCACAGCAAGGGAGTATGCAATGAAATCTTTTCCCCTTCCCACAAGCTGTTGGAGATTGGGAGCAAGGTGACGCACACACACATTTAAAAAAGGCTTGCCTTTTTTTTGGGCACACGGCGTCACAAAATTTAATCATGCAGTTTTTGACAACAGGCCCGTGATTGGCATGCCGACGCACGGGCAGTGCATTGTGGGATTTGTAGTATTGTGGTGGTGCATGCGATATACCGGCGGGCCAGCTCTAATAGTAAATAGATTTTATCGGGCCAAAGATAATTCAATCGCAGGCCCAATGTTGCCCTCGGGCCTTGAGTTTGACACATATGCCGTAGATCCACGGGAGTCATTTGCATTTGATTTCGAAGTATCTCAATAATTCAGAAAAATTATTACCCCAAAAAACAAATCAAAAAATAAATTACTCAAAAAAAAACAGATTTTTTTTTCAGTATGTGTGTTTGTATTAGGATTGGGCGATTGGATGAATATATCAGCTGTCGCTTATTCAGCGTCACAGTTGAGAGAGAACTTTTACATCCTCTCAGTGGATTAACAAGAGTCTGTGATTATTGGAGCCGTGGAAAGACAAGCCATGACAGTTTTGGAATGTTTTATGTTGTTTCTGACTGTTGAATAAATTAACTGTTTTAAGAAAAATTAAAAGTGTAAGAATCTGTCCCACATGTATATCAGCTGAAATTCTGGTGGAGAGGTTGACACACACCTGTGCTGCTAATATGAAATCCAGTGTGATAAAAACAAAAACAAACTTGAAACTGAAACTGAACACAGATCAATCAATCCATGGGTTAAGCAACCTTTTCAGTATTTGTACATTTATTACAGTTATTTGGAAATGACTCAAATCCTCAATATTTGTTTTACATTGATGTGCAGAATGAACCAGTGAACAACCACTATCTTTAACATATTTGATATTCTAAGATAGCAGCTATAATATCTATCATCAAATTAATCATAGCTTCTGGCTTCCTATAGCTGACATTTGACGAAGAACAGGAGCTGTCATTGGTTTGTAAAAACATATGAACACAGCTGTCCAGTATGAGGGCCAAAACTCTATAATGTCAGGTAATATATGCCACAACTTGCCCCAAACCAACCTGCTAAGAGAGAGAAGCAGATTAAAAAGCAGCACCCATGTGAAGAGCACACACAGATGAAGAGAGGGTGAGGGTGGTGGAGAGAAAGGCTGTTCCCTGTGCAAAGTTCTGCTAGCGCTGCAGGCTAACTGCTCAGTCAGGACCGGATGAGCAAGGAGAATAGGCTATTAGCATTACAGCGCTAGATGAAGCCCACAGTAATATAGTGCTATAGGATGGGTGGGGGTGGGGGGTTTTGGTGATGAATAGTTTAAGACAAGACATGAAAGATAGATAGGAGCAGGGCTCCAAATTAACTTTTTTGATCACCAGCCAATGTGGCTGGTAAGTTTCTGAAGTTACCAGCCAATCAGAATTTCCACTAGCCACATTTTTTCTGTGCAAAAAAGATAGATTATGAGAGCAACTGAATTAATTCATTCATTTAGCTTTAATTTAATCTTACAATAAAGTTGGGAACTTAAGTACATACAGTAACATTTCATTACTCATTAACCCTTACATACTATTCAGGGTCTAGTTCAAGTTCAAGTGTTCTTTATTGTCAAAAATCTATGTAACAGAGTTAGCAAAGAAGTTTGAAATTGCGTTTGACCAGTCTCCAATGTGCAGTTTGACTAAACATACATATGTTTATAAAAACACACACACATACATACACACAGCAGTAAAAATATATAAAAAAGGACTTATTTACATACTTTCTCTGATACATTCACTCATAACACAAGCATACCCCCCCCCCCCCCCCCCCCCCACACACACACACACACACACACAAAACAGTGCAATAGGACATACTGATGGACAATAATTACACACACACACACACACACACACACACACACACACACACACACACAGAAGCAGCATACAGTGGGTACAATCAGTGGTCGTATAGGTTGTGTTCTGTAGTACAGATGCAGTGTATAAGGTGCAAAGGTAAAGTGCAAGGCATGTTGAATAACTGATATATAATTTGATATATAAAACTTGCGATCAGCACTAGTCAATTTCCACAGAAGCCAGACACAGAAAAAGCAAAGAGAATCCAAAATAAAATACCCCGCGTACACTGCCGGTCGTAAAAACAGACAAAAGTTACTTAGTTAAGAAACTAATTAACTACGTAGCATATTTACAGACATAGAAGCATGTTTAGATGAACATACATCGGGAAAATGTTAAAATCTGAGCAAGTAAACAAAGTCTAGCGGGCTAAGTGCTCACTTCTGAAACACTCCCAGTGAATTTGAAGTCGCGTGCAGGACGGACAAAATACGCCACGCCTCATGCAACGAGCCGGGAAGCCTGTTTGACCGGTGAGAGCACGAGCTGTGCGGGTTTCCATAGAAACAGCGATCACGCGTCCCGCGAAATAGATGGTAAAGTGTATTTATCACCGGCCAAGCTGGCTAGTGAGTTTTTTTTAATACACGCCAATATGTATTTTCACCCGCATTTGGCGGGTGTTCATTTAGAGCCCTGGATAGGAGGATGGAGTCTACAATAAGTAAAGCTTAGGGTTTAAGTTCAGCTAGTTTAGAAGAGTTTTAGTTTAAAATCACTAGCATGATCTGTAAAATAATTTCTAGTGTTCTTAAAAAAACAGTGACAAACTCAAATATTGTTTTCTATCAAACATCCCAGTCAGCGTCCCCACACCAAGTCTTTTACCCGTGACATGGCTCTGACAAGAATGATTGAGAAACACATTTAGAAACACTTCGAATCCGCCTACCCACCAAGCGTGAATCATAAATTCTGTAAAACGATTTACTTTATTGAATCCTCGATTTATGTTGGTCTGTGTCAGTCCTTTTCTATACCATTTCATTAGTGTAATGGATATGAATTAGTCTAGTAACCAGTCTGACTCGAGACTGAAAAAAGGGTGAGAGTGGAACAGGAGGAACGCCAAGCCACTGGGCTCACGCTGTAGCCAACTGTTAGGATACTGTTAGGCTTAATAACAACAAGAAAGAGGGAGAGACAGAGAGAGAGAGAGAGAGAGAGAGAGATCTGATTTCATATTCTGTCATAATACAGTCCCTTTACTCCTTTAATCTAGTGTTAAATCCTCTGACCACTGCCACCTTTTGTTGTTGAAATGATCATTACTCCTTTTCTCTGAACTGATGTCTGACTGCATGAGGATTGAGGGTTAACAGGTGAAAGCAGACATTTAGCAGAAAAAAAGGTCTTGTATGGGGACTCTAGTGATCTAAAAGAAACATTTAAAACATTCAACAAATGTCACTAATCAGGTTTTCTGTCCAGTCTGCAGGAAGACAAGAGTGTGATACTCCCCATCACCAGCAGGGGTCCTCAGACTCCACAGACTGCTGGAGTGCTGATAGTAGACTGGTACTGTATGAACATACACGGTTATGATGATGCTACTATACGATACTGTTCCCTTACTGAGCAATTAATTTTCTTTCTAATATTATCGGCACTGATTGACAGCATGTATGATGTCTTACAAAGATGATAGCATCTCAAATCAATGTCCATCCGACTCCTGAGATAAGATGTTGACGGGGGAAGGAGGAGTAAATCCAACCTGTCATGCAATCATCCCAATCAGCATGTTAGAATTTCTGGCAAGTCATTTGCAAATGTCCACACCAGCATGATGTTATTTTAGGTACAATGATGTTAGAGGGAATATATGCCAGTGTAAGAGTCCAATCCTTAAAAAAATAGCACTTAAATAAGTCCAGGTATTGCAGAGTGTTAGCAGGGTCTTAGTATAACACATCAACTCTATTAACAATACAAACTTGTTCCTGCATGCTGCTGAACTGAACCACAATCTTCCTAAAATGGACACAGAATAAGTGAGTAATGGCTGCAGATACAGTGACATCATCTGAAGGTGAGGACTATGAAAACGCTGCATCTCAACACTGTGATCTCCATTGATCCAGTGGGAGAGAGAACATGTGAGGTCATTATCATATAACACAGCAGCAGCTGCATGCAACATGGCAGAATAAATCAGAATTCGTTTAGAGCGTCTATCGTAAACAGGGCAGAGATTTGCTTTGGAGTGCAGTTGAGAGGTTGTGGTATGAAAAGTGGCATAATCACACAATTAAATGTTAATCCCACAAAATGACTGAAGATAAAGGCAATTTGGATCATTGACATTTAAATGAACACTGCATTAAAGGACCATTTATTGGCATCTAGTGGTGTAGTTGTGTATTGAAAACCCCTCCACTCACCCTCCCGTACCGAAACACATGAAAAATGAAATGCTCTATCTGGAGCCAGTGTTTGGTTTGTTCATTTTGGGCTACTGTAGAAACCATCGCCATGTTGGCACTCCCACTTATGCACTAATGAAACATAGCAATGCATATTAATAAAGCTCTAGCTGCTCCCAAAAAACAACTCTGGTTTAAGTTTGCTCTCTAAGGGATAGTACATACACATGTTGTTTGCCAATAAATAATGATAATTATTTCTTAATATGAAAACATAACATGTTGTTTAGGAATATTTTAATACGTAATGCAACATGATAAATACTAGGCTTCAGATAGACTCTGTGATCAGAGATCTGAGGGCTGATACCAGATACCAGACCAATAATCATCAAATATTCAGCCAAACTATACTATAAATTCTGATGCCAACTTCCTGACTCCACTACCCAGGACCAACCACCGAACTGGGGTGACAGAGCCTTCTCTGTAGCTGCTCTTTCCCTCTGGAACTCTCTCCCCAAACACATCCGTGACTGTACTAACCTTCCAACATGCAAATCTCTGACTGAAACACTCCTTTTTAAAATTGCTTTTAATGTTTAGCTCATTCTAAACACGCTTTAATGTACTGTTTTATGTTTTTTTGCTGCTTTGAGGTTTTTTATGTAAAGTGTATTTGAGTGTATATTTCGCTTATAATGATGATGTTATATCATTAATATAAATAGTATTTTATATTGAAAATTGTATAATAAAGTAAATCTGGGAGACAGATTGCCTTGTCATATCTCTTTAACATGTTGATGTGTTCACTTAAATGCAAAGTTCTCCATTGTTCTGCGTCTTCATTTTGCTCTCAGCGAGCATGCCCTTCATGGGGAGCATGTCCCTGGACCCCCCTAAAATGTCCATCCACCAGTCTCACAGCATCCTGTGGGAAACATTGATGTTATATTCTGCATTCTGCAAGTACAGCTTCTTTGAGGTAATCAATAGATAAAGGGGGAAGATAGAGTGTCTTGGGTTTTACTTTAGGACCACGATAATAAGAAAACACTTGACAGAGCACAGCACTGAAGTAGCATTAGCGCATCAAGCTGTTATGACATGTTGACAAACAATTGCCTACTTAAGCATTCAGCAGAGACAGAGTAACATGAGCATCCCTCCGGAGCCATGTTTCAGACCACCTGACAATTCAAAGTCCAATACTCCAATACTTCAGTCTGTGTCATATCCTGACAGAAGAGCCTTTCTCTTAGCTTCACCACTTGTCTAGTCTGTTTGCTGAATTCCTATCAGTATCCATAGAGGACCATCACCAAACATTCTGGAGTAAATAGTGGACAGTTATGCGATGGTCTTGTTTTTTTTGCTTCCAAGGATTAAATCCATGCAGTCTATTGAAAGCCATAAGGGCCCAAGGTTTTTTGAGAACCCACAAATACTCCTGTCCAACAAACTGCACAGGAGAATTGTCTGTAAAGTAATTATTTGTGAATTTATGAATATTTGACTAATATGTGGAAAGACTAATTCTGATTCACAGTTATTGCACAAGCATTTTCAACGTCCATAAAAGAACTGAACACAAGGTTCTGTTGACTGGATTCTTGCCATCTGTGTGGGCAAACCTGAAACTGTTTTACTGCCTGTTATATGACAAAATGTTGTACACTTATACTCACTTTAGTTAGAAAGTTTTCATCCTCCATTACATAAAATTGTTCATGAAATAGCCTATATTATACCAGTGGGGGTGTTAAACTAAACAAGCCTTTTTGGTTTATCTAAAGGCCCATTTACATATAGTTATTATTCACTGTGGTTCATTACTAACATGCACAACGCCAATTTAGCTTTCGTAGGTGATGAGACCCGTGTAGTTTAATCTGAAGCTAATGTAGCCATGTGCTAGTAAATTACCTGCAATCCAATACCATCTCTCATTATTCCTAATACTGTAAGCAGAGCTATTACATAGTGTAATTGGATCTGAGAGTTAGTAGTAAGGTCAATAGTCTTCTTTAATACACAAAGCAGATCTCAGAAGAAGTTGATTGTTGGCCTTATGAAATGAACATACTTGCGGGGATGTGGAGGAAGCTCACTTTCTCAGGTCAGGACACATGGTTCAACAGAGTGACTCAACTGAGTGGCTCCTGTTCAGATGACAATACTCTCTCTTTTCTCATCTATCTGTGTCACTGCCTGTCTCTTACTCTTTCTGCAGAAATCCTAGCTCTCTTAGCTAGACTGCTTGTGCTTCGGTCTGACTTATTCTTCGTTAAGGATATGGTCTCAGTGTCTGCTGCAGATTAGTTTGCCACCCTATCTTTCTGCCTCTATCTAGGTGTCTACTGTGTCTGCCAGCCTTTGAGATCTCATCCTCCATGACTTAATTACAAACTCTGTTTTCAGCTTTTAGAAATGCCACCCTCTGCCTGTCACTGGCACAGATCAGAGCACTGCAGCCGCACAACACAACACAAAAGGCATTTAAAACTTTGAATACTGTAGGACCTGCTTACAAAGAGACTGTTCATTAATTCCTCCGCCGGTCTTATTATTTATTACAATTACATAATAGGTTGACCACAAGCTCGCATAACTGATACACACTGAGACAGAACACTGATGGTAATGACATACAGGCTGCAACTAACTGACTGGTTTTGATTATTGTTTTGTCTAGAAATGAGCAAAAAATTGTGAAAATGCTTAAAATAAATCAATCCATAAATAAAGTGTCCAAAAGACAAGTTATTAAGTAAATGAAACACACTAAAGATTCTAGAACTAGCAAGTATTTGGTATTTCACTAAAAATTACTTTAAAAAATAATAATAATAATTCATGGCCAATTAATTTTCTGCTGATCCACCACTAAATTAATAGATGGATTGTTTAAGCTCTGAATGACTTAAAGGTCCATTGTGTCATCTTTAGTATTTAGAATTGGAGTATTGATTGACAGGAATGTTGTATTCCATGCCTGCCTATTAATTTTTCATGTTTCCATCAGTTAATAATCACCTGAAAATCACAATCGTGTTTTTGTTGTTTTAAAATAACCCCTTTGTATCTACAGTGAGAACAGGTCCTGTTCTATGCCGCCTCTTCAGTACGCCATGTTGAACTGCCATTTTTGTGCAGTAGTCTAGCACAGACAAAACAAACTCATCTTTTGCTTTAATGTGAATTTGCCTACCAGCGTTTTTCTTACATGCTTGAAAGGAGATGGTGAAGTGTGGGAGAGTATTTATTGGGCTGTAATCTGCAACTTCATCCCTAGGTGCCACTAAATGCTACACACAGTACTAAATGCTACACACTGTTCACCATTTCAATGTCATGTCATTTAAACCAAATATAGTGCATATTTCTGTTTTACATTAATAAAAAATATCTGATCATAAAGACATGCCGTCATGGCACGACTTGTCATGGTGGTCAGTGGTCAGGTTCTCTCCTGCTGGAACCACACGGTTCAATTGTGTCACAGGATGCCAGTGAATAACATTGCATTAAACTTTAATTCTAATCAAGGAACACAGAGAATGGCCTACAATGGCACAACAATTACAGGTCAAGAGGGACAGCATCACTTACATGGGACAAAGTTTGCTGTTGGCCTGTATACTACAAAAGTGCTATATAAGTAATTTACCATTTATTCTCTGTGTAATTCTCTGAGCTTTTGTTATTCAAATCTGTGTATGATGCAGTAATGAGCCTGTCACCTACTGTGACACATCCATGTCTGACTGTGAGACAAAGGTATTCATATAACTCTGACTGCTAATATCACACAAGCATCATCGTCATCATTTCTATCAAGGTATGAAATTTTGATGTGGTAGCAATGAATAGCTCAGTAGTCTCAAACCCTTCGATACTAACCACAGGAGGATAGATGGAGTTGTCACTGTGCTGTGTTCAGTCTCATTAGTTAGTGGTCATATTAAGTGATTGCTCGTAGTCAGCTATCTGTGTTGATTATATTGGCGTAGACACAGAACAGGCTGGAGGTAGGAGACTGATGGAGAGGGAGGAGAGAGTGTGTGTATGTGTGTAGATGGTTGCGTGTGTGTGTGTGTGTGTGTCTGTGTGTGTGTGCGTGTGTGTGTGGGAGAGAGAGCTGAAATGCAGGCTTCATCCCACACACAGAAGGTGATGCAAGGCCTCACACTCTCAAGCACCACAAATCTACTGCACTACTCACTGCTACAATACAATGTGTTTGTGTGTGTGTGAGTATACATGCATTAAGATTTGAAATTAACACACACACTCATCTACTCTTTTCCTTTCTCTTTACAGTCTTTCTCTCTCACATACATGCACACAGATGCACACACACAAACACACACAGTAATGCTCAGCATAGCAACATCACCATGACAACAGCTGATGCCCTCAGTGCTGGCCAGCAATCAGAGCAGCTCATTGGTTATCATGGGCAATGGCGGTACAGGTTGTAAACATTTGTATAGACCCCTACCACTGCCCTACATAAACCCTGCCATACATAAATGGAGGACTAAGATGAAAATAGTTTAAATAAAATTATTTATTTGTTTAAAAGAGTTTTTAAAACATCTACAGAACATAGCTGATCACAGCCTGCCAAAGCAGTCAGTCATGGTGCCTTTACGTTTAAGTCTAAGTATGTTTTTAAATGATTGGCTTTAACCTTAAAGTTGCTGCAAAATGTATTCCCATTGTACTGTATGTGAGGGCAGCACAGGTGTGAGGGGGCGGGAATAAACATCTTTTTTATGCAGTCCTGTGGTATTCACACAGAATAAAGGTGAAGGGTGCAAAGTACGTCTGGTCACCGTGAGCGCTCTTCTCTCTTGCACTAAAGCACTGCTGAATTACAATGTGGCGATGATGTATAGTTTCTGACTGAGGAATGTGAAAATTCGCAGTTATGGTGTGAAGATTCCCAAAAATACAACTCCCACTTGAGTTTTTTCATACTGCCCACTCAGCAACAGATGATCTATGAAAATAGTGTGGCAGAAACTGTGATGAAGTTTCACAGTGTGCAGGACAAATAGACTTAAATGTGCCCTTTACTGCATCGCACCAACAAAACATTAGAACAACAAAGATTCCAGAGAACAGTGGAAGAGCCTATACATACACAGCGGTATCCCATGAGGCACAGGGAGAGTGGAAAGTTTCCTTGGGCAGCAGAAAAATAAGGAGCCACTCTTGAGCGGGGTGTGTGTTGGGTAGAGTAGGTCGAACTCTATTATGACTCTTAATGACATGGCTCTCACACATTTTCCATTTTAAAATGAACCTATATGTAAAACTTACATTTCCATACGTCATTGTAGCACACCTGCATATTTGTTACTCACTTTTCATTGTGATAAAACAGAAATGTGCTGAAACACACCCACAGCTGATTATTCAGATTATTCAGTCCATCTCTGCAGCTCTGTCCATCCCTAGCCCCCATTTCCTGCGACCACTAAACACCTCTTTAAGGCTTTTAGAGCACTTTCTGAAGAACAGGGATGACATTCATACCTTCGCTTTACCACTCATCAATTATACAGAGAAAGGCCGGGGGCTGAGGGGAAAGGGAAAGTTGTGTTGACAACGAAAACAACGGAGCAACAACAATGAGAAGGAGTTAAGTTTAGCTGTGATCATACAGATTGGTAAACTCAGGTGAAGATACAATATTAGATCTAAAAGACAAAGAAGATATTAACTACGTACACATCATACATAACGTATAGTATTTGTGGTGTTATCATTATTATTATTTAAAGTCTATCCACCAGGATGAGTTGGGCAGAATGTGAGACAGACTCAGGCATTTCTGATGAATTTTGAGAGTGTTTCTAATTTTTCTTGGCCAAGTGTCAATAAATATGACAGCATAAGACATCACAGACTTTCTTCCTTTCTCACCTCACCACTGACCTTTGACTTCAGCGATTTCTCCACAACAATGTAAACTGTGCATTTCACTCAGCAGAGGAAATCCTCTTACGGGACAAATGCAAACTAGAATTAAACAAGCTTAACAAAGTTACAATTGAAATACAGCCAAAAGTCAACATTGGAAGAGATGGATTGAGTGGTGTAGCTCATCAATACCACTAGTGTCAGCAAGGAAGAGATTCTGCAATAGAATGCTGTCACATCCAATATGGCTTCATAATTTTTATTAAAGAGTAATGAACATGTGTGTGTGTGTGCGTGTCTACAGGTTAAAAAAACAAAAAACAAAAGCACCCCCCCCCCCCCCCCCCCCCCCCCAGTGGTCCAGCCATATAACAAAAACACACCACAAACACACATAGTTTAAAATGTTGTATTTTTATGATGCCAAATCAGCAGATCCAAACTACATACATCAAATATTTAAAAAGAAAAATCAACAGGGCTAACAGCTGTGTGTGTGTGTGTGTGTGTGTGTGTGTGTGTGTGTGTGTGTGTGTGTGTGTTTATAATGGCCTATCAGTCATGCAGTAAGTGCCTTTGACAGAAAAATAGCAACACCTTGGGAAAACACTGGCCAATGTGATTACTGCAGGGGATAACTTTTTCCATTGGATGTGCTGTAAATCTGCAGACTGCATAAGTGCTGCGGAGGTTGAACATTGTGAGTGGTCCCCCATCCACTCAGGATATTAAGATCAATATTACAGGTTTGGATCCAATAGAGGCATCACTCCATTTGTCATCTGACATCGCTAAAATCAGACGCACTGTTTCTCAAGCAGATGCAGAAAAACTAGTCCACGCATTTGTTACTTCTAGGCTGGACTATTGTAACTCTTTGTTATCAGGCTGCTCTAATAAATCTCTTAGGACTTTACAGTTAATTCAGAATGCTGCTGCACGTGTTCTGACAGGAACCAAGATCAGAGATCACATCTCTCCCATTTTGGCTTCCTTGCATTGGCTCCCTGTTAAATCTAGAATAGAATTTAAAATTATCCTCCTTACTTACAAAGCTCTTCATGGTCAGGCACCATCATATCTAAAAGAGCTCATATTACCTTACTATCCATCTAGAACACTGCGCTCTCAGGACGCTGGGTTCCTTGTGGTTCCTATAGTCTCCAAAAGTAGATTGGGAGCCAGAGCTTTCAGCTATCAGGCTCCTCTTCTGTGGAACAAACTACCAATCTGGGTTCGGGAGGCAGACACGGTCAACACTTTTAAGAGTAGACTTAAAACCTTCCTTTTTGATAAAGCGTATAGTTAGGGCTGGCTCAGGCCATCCCTTAGTTATGCTGCTATAGGATTAGACTGCCGGGGGACTCCCCAGGGTTATGCCTAGCCAGGCACGGTATTGGTTAAAGATGTAGTCACATCTCCCTTACCGAAAACCCTCCCTCCTACTCTGCCTCTCTCTCTCTGTCTTTCTCTGTCTGTCTTTCTCTGTCTGTCTTTCTCTGTCTGTCTGTCTGTCTGTCTGTCTGTCTGTCTGTCTGTCTGTCTGTCTGTCTCTCTCTTTCTCTCTTTCTCTGTCTGTCTGTCTGTCTGTCTCTGGACATGTCTCATTAATGCATGCTGCTGACCAAACTTCCCCGGAGTTTCTGTGCTCTGTCGTCCAGCAGGTTTTTCGTGGATCGTGGCTGCTGCTGTGATCCTGGACGGCGCCCACTACACATATTACTACTGTCATTAATACTACTATATCTACTACTGTGGTCACTTTATCATTCATTGTCATTCTGTAAGTCATTGTAACTGTACAAAATGTTTATGTTGATTGTCCTGTACACGTGACATCCATTGCACGTCTGTCCGTCCTGGGAGAGGGATCCCTCCTCTGTGGCTCTTCCTGAGGTTTCTTCCACATTTTTTCCCTGTTAAAAGGTTTTTTGTGGGCAAGTTTTTCCTCACTCGAACCGAGGGTCTAAGGACAGAGGGTGTCATTCTCTGTACAGATTGTAAAGCCCTCCGAGGCAAATGTACTTTGTGACTTTGGGCTATACAAATAAAATTGAATTGAATTGAATTGAATCTGCAGAACAGACTGTTTTTACTGTTAATTTCTCAATGCAAATGGTATGACTACAAAATTTTTCTAGAACATTCCGGTCAAACTGGCTCTAGCATTGGATGGAAAGTTGAGAAATGAACTAGAAAAATGTCCAAAGAAATTTTAAGTGTGTCTGACTCTGGACATTATTATTGACACTGCTCAGCAAATTCAGTATTAATAAAACAAGCTGTGTTTGCCTTTTTGTGTTTGCATCATTGCCTTTTTGATGGCCTCTTATTTTGAAAGGACTCTTATTTTGAAAGACTTTTGTCTTGTGTTTGTGTGTGTGTGTGTGTGTGTGTGTGTGTGTGTGTGTGTGTGTGTGTGTGTGTGTGTTTGTGCATGCTTAAGTGGTCTTGTGTCTGTTAATGAGAGAGTTTTACAGTCTTTTATTTTGAAGGGACTCTTATTTTGGTTTTTTGTTTTTTTTTTAAAAGCATGTTTTAGGGCTTTTTATGCCTTTAATTGATAGGGCAGCTGAAGAGAGACAGGAAGCAGGGGGCAGAGAGAGGGGAGTGACACGCAGCAAAGCGCCATCCGATGCAGGATTCGTACCGGGTCCGGCTGCAGCGAGGACTGTAGCCTCTATACACGGGGAGCCTGCACAACCCACTACGCTACCGACCACCCCAGGGACTCTTATTTTGAAAGACTTTTGTCTTGTTTGTGTGTGTGTGTGTGTGTTTGTGTATGCATGTGTGTGTGTGTGTGTGTGTGTGTGTGCGTACATGTGTGCTTGTCCTGTCTGTCTGTGTGTGTGTGTGTCTGTCTTGTCTGTGTGTGGTATGTGTCTCTCTGTCTGTCTCTCTAACTATGTGTCTGTGTTTGTGTCTGCGAGAGAGAAGGATAAAATGGCCGACATTAAAAATGTAGTCTTGATAGTCATTGACATCATATACAGACTTCAACAAAGTTAGTCAAAGCTCCCTGCTCCTTTTGGAATTTTCTCTTCTCAAATTAACATGGGAGTAGATTGGGCAGGAGATGGCTGTTGCTGGCGCATCTTTGTGTTTGACCCCATAGCTTAAAGATGACAGCTTCAGCAGTGTTATCACTGCGACCGTCTCAAATTTCCTATGTTTTGAGTGGAAATTATATCTGTAGAGTGACATTTGCGGCCTCAATCGCAGTTTACAAATTTATTTTTCGACCATTTTTTCTCTCCCTCTCCACTCTAGCGAGTCGGAGTATAACAGATCTGCTACTACCAAAAAGTTTTTCCACTGACAGTATAAAGAATGGGCAGTTGTATATAAATTTACCCTCAGTACAGTTGTCATCAACGGAAAAATTAGCTACAGAGACCAAAAGTGTTTTTTGTACCAGGCTGTAAACATGTTTATTTCTGCTGTGAAGTTGGACATTTGAACATGGGGACTTATGAAGACTAAAATGTTCTGTAGCCAGTCTCACATGGCCACTTGAGAGATTACAGCTGATAATGAGTTACTACCCTGTACTTATCTGTCTGAAACAGCAATTCTGTAATTCAGGACTAAAATATTGCTTTGAGTAGTTATATATTGAGTATTTTATGGTGGAAGAATACATTCAACTGGGACTCTGAATTTTGGACAGTGGGTGCAAAGGCAATCAAAAGTGAAAATTCTCAAGCAAGCAAGTGCATCGACTAAATTATTCTTGTTATTTTGATGACCTAACCTTAACCTCCAGGCAGCTGGACTCATGAGTTTACAAAGAATCTATCTAGCCAGCTTCAATCTACAAGCTTGTGTCTGAGCACAGTGCTTACGGACTTAAGCTTACTTACTTTCACACTCTTATACTATTCTACTTTTTCCTGCCAATTTCACACTTTCTTATACTATTACTTTTACAATTCTACCTTTTCATCTAAATATCTACAGTATTACATATTATTCAATTTCAACATTTTTAAGATATATATATTGCCAAAAATGGCAAAAACCATGCAGAAAAATGAATGGGTGTGTATTGCAAGAACTTTCGAGAGTTAGAGTGCGTGATTCGAGGAGATCGCAGTGATAACACTGTTGAAGCTGTCACATTTATAGTTTTGGCTCTATACACACTAATTGACTGACTACTCTCTTTCACAACCTTATACACTCCTATGTTATTTTGAGAAGAGATTTTTCCAGAAGGAGCAGGGAGCACATGTGCTTTCTTTGACACCAAAGGCCAAAGTTTATACAATTTTTGCCTGAAAACTAGACAAGGATATGGTCCACAAGACAATGATTCTTGTGGTCATTTCAGATTTTGGTTTGAGGCATACCTTATAGGTTGTTTTTGGCCACCTTTGAGGGGGATCATTCAGACATATACTGTGCATCTCAGTGGGACAGACACAGTGCATGCAGCACCTGCGAGTTTTTCAAAATAAGAGTCCCTTCAAAATAAGAGCCCATTAAAAAGGCAATGATGACACAGCTTGATGCATTAATACTGAATTTGCTGAGTAGTGTCAGTAATAATGTATGGGGGCGACGGGGCCAGAGTCAGGCACACTCAATTTTTTTTTAGAAATGTTCTAGTTCATAATAAGACTGCTTTAATTATATTATAGTTATCGTGTGCATATTCATATTTTATATTATTTTACTGTGCAATGGTGCTGTACTCATGTACTTAGAACTGTAGTTACAATAAGGTAACTTCTAGTTCGCCTTGTCTCTACTAAATATGAAAATGCTGCGCCACCACTGGGTTTATAAAATGATAGCAGCTACAGTGGAAATGTTCTTCCAGGATGGAAGTGGAAGTTACTGAATAAGACTTCCTTAATATTGTCTTCACTATTTTTGCTCTCAAATAATCAACTGACCAATCACAGTCCTTACTGTCCACTTTGGATGGAGCAGCTCTCATATCTAGAAATATGGCAAAGTTTATCAGTCGACCAAAACCATGTCGACAACCCAGAGTTGAGACCAGGAAGCAGAGCTGCAGTCTTACACACTTCTCTGCGCCTCCATTAGAGCAGCTGCCCACCCAGTCCTTTAGTATAGAGACTGTGTCTGTCCCCTGTCCACCTACGTTATTTAAAGATAAACCGAACAGAAGAGGAGTTCATTGTAATAACTCAAAAAAATTTTTTTTATCAACATCTCCAACAGTCCAAAATAAAAAAATTAAATGTGGACTCCTGAATATCAGGTCTTAAATCTCTCTGAATCTGTTTTATTCAATGAATTTATATCTGATTATGATATTGATTTATTTTGTTTCACTGAAACCTGGCTGCAGGAGGATGAATATGTTAGCTTAAATGAATCCACCCCTCCCAGTCATTGTAATACTCATATTCCTCGAAGTACCAGTTGAGGTGGTGGAGTTGGAGCCATATTTGACTCAAGTCTATTAATAAATCCTAAACCTAAACTAAATAATAGATAATTTGAAAGTCTTGTTCTTAGCCTTACTCACCCACAGAGGTGTTCACAAGTAATTTTTTACAAGTCCAAGTCAAGTCTCTGGTCAACAGTCAAAGTCAAGTCTTAAGTCTCTCGCCAACACTAAATCAAATTTTATCTGCTGCTTAACACAACACACAGCAGGAAATGTGTGGGGATATTATAAAATATATATACAGTATATGAAATGACCATAGTTAACGCAACTTTGTGTTTTTTAATAATTACTAGCTGAGCCACTAAGTTAGTGGCATTATCTAACGGAGTCGCGGTGGTTTCCTGTCTGAGCTTTCAAAATAAAACCTTTGCTATTGTGCTTCTTCTTATTATTATTAACAAACAAATTTGGGCCTTTCAATTACAGGAGAAATGACAAAACGGGAGGGCAGCGGGAGATATAAAGATTACTAGACCTGCTCTGTATGAAAAATGTCATGAGATAACTTTTGTTATGATATGGCGCTATATAAATAAAATTGAATTGAAGGAATGAACAGGTTTATAACGCTTCACATTGGGGTGGCTGTGGCTTGGAGGTAGAGCGGGTCATTCACTAATCAGATGATTGGCGGTTTGATCCCCGCTTCAATCCCCTCCAGATAGATACTGAACCCCAAAATTGCTCCTGGAGGCTACACCATCGGAGTGTCTATGTGTATGAATGGTTAGCTCGTCAAACTGATTAACAGTTGGCACATTTCATGCCAGCTAATGCCATCAGTGTATGAATGGGTGAATGAGATATGAGATAAAAGAGTGGTCGGAAGACTAGAAAGAGCTAAGTACGGTCCTCATTACATTATATTTAAAGGAAATGCAATGGCACATTATATATAAAGACTCACACTATATAAGCAAAACCTGGAGATTCTTGTAATCAGCTAAATAATCAGCTAAATTTGAACCTTTGCCATGGCAACACACTGGCTCTCTGGGTTTCATACACCATAAACCATAAACACAGAGCTGCTTCAACTTCAATTCCAAACCTGCCTGCTGTCCCTAACTGCCTCTGTGCTGTTTAACTAACTGAAACTAGAGAATGTTTGCTAATGGCAACCCCTTGTATGCACACAAACACACACACACACACACACACACACACACACACACACACACACACACACACAAACCCAGCTTAAGTTACATGCCTCCCACCCAGATCTCCTACCACCCCTCAAGCATAAAGCGAGCACACACACACACACAGACACACACACACACACACACACACACAGCGTGTAACGTGTGTGTTACCTGGCCAGCATTTATACAGTCGGTGAAGGCACTCCTCCTGGAGAAGAACATAAGGAGCTGCTGCCAGCGAGAGGAGGACGTGGAGGGGGAGGAGGAGGCAGGAGACGAGGTGGAGGGGGAGGATGTGTGGGGAGGTGCCAGCTCCTCAGAGGAGCCCCGCTTAGGTCCCAGCTTCTGTTTGACTCCT